>JASJET010000050.1:0-600000 GCA_034092305.1 Diaprepes abbreviatus
TACAACAAATCCTCATAAAGTTCCAGAAGGCCAACACAGTCCCAAGTAGCATATATTTCAATATCTTTTCAGTTCTATTATGTATCTCCTTCTGGACGTATTACGTTTACCTACAAAAAATTTTTAACACAAAATATCAGTTAACTATTAAATATATAGTTATCACAATGAGTTGATGGTTTAATAAATCGATAATAGTCATAACTTACTCACAGATATGTTTTTCTCTTTTTTCGCTAATAGAGAGGTGTAAGCCATGTTTCAACGTTAATACTTTAGTTGCTGTTGTTGTCGAAACTGCTGCCACAATAGAAGTATTCACGTATTTAGATTTTACCTAAAATTGGAAAAGTTAAAATATTTTTCTTCAAAATTAACAAAAAAAACCATACCAACAAAATTGTTACTTACAAAAGGGTTATTTCGTTCTATTAAAAATGAATAATTTGAAAATTAAAGACACGTGAGATATCTTTTATGGATTTTTTATAAAAAATATGTTATCTCTCGAAAGAAATTATACACCAAGTAATACGGGCAATAAATTAAAGGTCCAAGTGTATCTTGTGTAGATTTTTTATATAAAAATAGGGTATATTCTGTAGAATACTTACATAAAAGATCTTTGTTCTACGATAAATCCTCATAAAATTCCAGAAGGGCCACACAGGCCAAGTAGCATATATTTCATTATACTTTTCAGTTATATATGTATCTCTTCTGGACGTATTACGATTACCTACAAAAAAATTTTAACACAAAATTTCAGTTAATTATTAAATATAGAGTTATCAAAATGAGTTGATGGTTAATAAATCGATAATAGTCCATAACTCACTCACAGATATGTTCTTCTCTTTTTTCCATAACAGGAGAGGTGTAAGCCATGTTTCAACGTTAATACATTAGTTACTGTTGTAGCCGAAACTGCTGCCACAATAGAAGTATTCAGGTATTTAGATTTTACCTAAAATTGGAAAAGTTACAATGTTTTTCTTTAAATTAACAAAAAAAAATACCACTAAAATTGTTACTTTTTATTAAATTAAAATGAAACTTCTTGTTTTAAAATTGATATTTGCATCAAAGACAAATTTATATCATATTAATAAATTTTCCACTATACAGGACTGATAAGCAACTTAAAAACTGACCTTCATTGGTTTGCTGCGGGCATTGTTGTGATAAAATGCAAATATGTTTGACTAAATTCAAGCTTATTCTAAAAAGTTCGAGTTAGTAAAAAATTAAATAGCAATAAGGTGTATAATTTTTAAATAACAAATAAAAAGCTAATTTATATACATTAGGGTAAAATTTACGCAGTTGATAAATAGTTGTCCTATTACTTTTTATCGTTTATTGGTAAATAGGCTGTCATTCTTGACATCCTCGTCGTCCCACCACCACAAATAAACGAAACAAATGTCTGCATATTTGATTTTCTCTCTCAAAATTGACTTCAGATATTTTTATTCTTGTCTATCTGCTTCTATATGCTGTTTATTTCACATCGGGGGTATTCGTTACATGCCAAATTCTTTCTTAAATGTATTTCTGTCCCATATGTAAACCATTTCCGATATAAAGTACAGCATATCTAAAAAATAACTTTTTCAAAATTTTTTATTAAGAGGAGAAAGTAAAGAACACCCTTTTGCAAAATTAAGAGAAAATCATTATTTCTGTTTTAAGTATTTCCCAGCCCTCATTTTTACAAAGTAGTTCTGCTTTTTTATACCTTTACATAGACTAAAATGGGCTTATACGCCTCAAATAGTATTAAAAAGTAATTTTTGAAATTCACTCATCGAAAATTTTCTAAGCTGACATTTTAAGATAAAAATGTAACCAAAGCTACCTATTAAATTTTTCTTAAGTATTTTATCAGAAAAACACTAAAATGTACCTGACATAAAAAAAATCAATGACGTAATTTGAAAAATATTTCATTTTCGACAAAAAAAAAATAATCCAAAAACTTATCTGTCGAAATTTAAAGCATTATTTCGATAGAAACTAATTAAAATGCTCTCTAAACATGAATAAATCATCCACCATTCGTTGAAACTACAAAATAGAAAAAAATAAATCCGCCATTTTTAGACGCCGTTGTCGTGCAAGCTATACTTTGCACCAATCAGATATTTACTACAAAAATTTCTATTTAACTACGTAAATGAAAATATACTGCTTTTTTTCTAACAGAAAATAATTAAAAATGCACGCTAAACATCAGAAATCAATTAATATTCGATCAAATTGTAAAATAAAAGAAAATAAATCCCAGAGCTCTGTTACCCGGCATCCATTGAGCGTGCCAGCCATGTAAGCCATTGCAGACATAAAGTACAATCTAAAAATTTTCTGGGTTCCTCATTGTCAGATTTGATTAATTTACAGAAACTATATCTTTATACCTTACTAACGCAGCAATCACGCTATAAAAAATGCAATAACGCTAACGGTTTAATTTCCTATTACCGATCTTTAAGATATCATCTTGTTAGATTTTATGAATAAAAATAAAACGGTTTTTTATAAGACCATTCGCCCCTGGAATTATATCAAAATTTATCTTAAACTTACCTCTTTCAATTTTCTTAAGGGTTTAGTCGAACAAAAACTGATTAAAAATGCACTCAACATATAAAATTCAATTAAAATTCACTTTACACGCTTAGAATTTGTAATAAAAAGAATATTATCGGCCATTATGGTTGCGGTACGAATATTGACATAATACTGACACACTTTTTAAAAGCAGTTCTACCGGCGGATCGATATAAAGATCGGGTCTGTTACCTGCCTTCACATCGAAAGTTCCATGAATTACATATAGTTCCGATCGCCCTTTTCAGTACTGGAAACCATACTTTCAAACCTTTTTTAAATTCGAATTGCGTCTGTTTCTATTTTTTCAACAAATAACATTGTGGAAATCCTAAGTAGACTATAATTTATTTTAGATTGCTAAGTTAAAGGTGAAACACAATAAACAAGCATGTAAAATGTGTGTCTTTGGGTAAAATAGGTATAAATTACAGTTTTTAGAGAGTACGACTAGTAATAATATTTATTTAAATTATAAAAAGATGTTGCTGTAATGAAATGTAACGAAAATTTTCGTTGTTCGAGCTGTATTACTTTTTAATAAAAATAATGTAATTAATACTGATTTGTTTTTATATAACAGTTCCAAAAATCGGATTGTCCATTGGGTAGTAATTCACCCCCTTCCACGCCTTAAACTTTGTCACGCCCTTAAAAAATATACGAGTACATGCTAATATCTTTGAAAGCTGGCGTGATAATTCACCCCCACTCTTTAAACCTAATCCACGCCTTGAAAATATGCACGCTTCCTCGATGCCTTGAAAACTTACGCTCGACCTAACATATGTGATGAATATATATATGACGTCATTTTACCCTGAAGTATACCATTATAAACGCCCATGCGCCGAGGAATGATTTTTATATTCACGTTGATATCATAATTTTAAAATATTTTTTTGTAGTGCATATTTTAAAAGTGATTGTTGTTACAGGTAATTTTTATTTAATACATTTTTCCACAGCCAGTATTTCAAAATTTTTTTAATAATTTGACTTTTTGTTTCTTACCAGTTGAGTTATTTTAATAAAATTCTGTGTACTTTTCAAAAATAATCTTTTATGAAGGAATTATTCCCAAAAAATACGCCCAGAATTTCCTTCGCTGTATTTGAAGGAGAAAAATACCTTTTTAATATTTCCGTTTTCAAATATCATGGATTTCTTTTACAACAGCATTTTGTTCTTATAGATCCTTTTTAAAGTCTGATTCTTTAACTTTCTGTGTATAAGCTAAGTTCAGAATCTTGTACTTCTCCTACAGAAACCAAGACATAAGTTAAATAATGTCAAAATAAATGCGAAGTATCTAAATTCAATGATTATTTGCCTTTAGTGCTCTAATTTCCTTGTTTTCCTGGAGAAGTTATAACAAATGTATCGAAATGCAAGATATTAGTTAAAATAAATCCAATAATCTTTGAGATATTTTCTTATTTCCCTAAAAAATGGATTTCGGAGAGTAAATTAATACAAACGTTTGTGACATTCTGTCTACAAGCTAAGTTCAGAATCTTGTACTTCTCCTAAAAAAAAACAAGGAATAATAGGTTCAATAAAATCGAAATAAGAACGAAAGATCTAAATTCAATGACTATTTCGCATTTGGTGCCTGTAATTTCCTTTGCTGTTCCTAGTTAACCTATAAAAGAAGTATCCAAAATGTCGGATTTTTAAAATATTATAAAAACTAATATTCTTAGAGATATTTACGTATTTCCCTAAAAAGTGGACATCGGGAAGTAAATTAAGAAAAACGGCCCAGTTTCGAGTTTCTGTCTATAAGCTAAGTTCAAAATCTTGTACTTCTCTTGTAAAAAAAAAACAAAAAATTATATGTTAAATAATGTTGAAATATGAACGAAATGTCTAAATTCTGTTATTTTTCGCCGCTTGGTGCTATAATTTTTAATATATTTCGGCAGCACAACTACAAAAATCTCTGAAGGATTTAATTTTCAATTATATTTAGAATATAGAATTTTACTTTAGAGTGAATAAAATCTAAATATGAACGGAATATCTAAATTTAGTCACTATTTCGTCTTTGGGGTTATGATTTCCTTGCTTTCCTAGAGAAGTTACAACAAAAGTATTGAAAAATGCAGGATTTTTAAATATTATACAAAATAAAACTAATAATCAAAGAAATATTTTTGTATTTCCCTAAAAAACGGCATTCGAAAAGTAAATAATATAAACGCCACATTTTTGACTTTCTTTCGATACCTAAGTTCAGAATCTTATACTTCTATAAAAAAACAAAAATTATAGATTAAATAAAGTTGAAATATGACGAAACATCTAAATTCTATGAGTTTTCGCCCTTGGTACTATAATTTCTAATATATTTCGGCAGCAGAACAACGAAAATCTCTGAAGGTTTTAATTTTCAATTATATTACGAATATAGAATAGCATTTTAGAGTGCAGAAATAAAAATATTAACGAAATATCTAAATTTAGTAATTATTTCGTCTTTGATGTTCGTCTTTCGTATCAAATATGCAGAATTTTTAAAATATTATGCAAAATAAAAAAAAGAGATATTTTCGTATTTCCAAAAAAAAAAAAATAAATGAAATTCGGGAAGTAAATTGATACAAACGACTCGTTTATGACTTTCTGTCTATAAGTTAAGCTCAGAATCTTATACTTCTCCTGCGAAAAGATAGAAATATAGGTTAAATAAGGTCGAAATAAGACCGAAATATCTAAATTCCATAATTACTATGCCTTTAGTGCTATTATTTCCTTGTTTTCCTAGAGAAGTTATAACAGAGGTATCGAAAATGCAGGATATTATTTCCCTAAAAATGAAATTCCGGGAGTAAATTAATACAAACAGCCCAATTCTGAGTTTATGCCCATAACCTAAGTTCAGCATCTTGAACTTCTAAAAAAACCAAGAAATATAAGGTTAAATATGGTCGAAATAAGAACGAAATGTCTTCAATCAATGATTGGCGACCTTATTTAACCTATATTTCTTGGATTTTGTAGAAGCACAAGATTCTGAACTTAGGTTATGGGTATAAACTCAAAATTGGGCTGTCTGTATTAATTTACTCCCGGAATTTCATTTTTAGGGAAATACGAAAATATCTCAAAGATTATTGAATTTATTTTAAATAATATCCTGCATTTTCGATACCTCTGTTATAACTTCTCTAGGAAAACAAGGAAATAATAGCACTAAAGGCATAGTAATTATGGAATTTAGATATTTCGGTCTTATTTCGACCTTATTTAACCTATATTTCTATCTTTTCGCAGGAGAAGTATAAGATTCTGAGCTTAACTTATAGACAAAAAGTCAAAAATGAGTCGTTTGTATCAATTTACTTCCCGAATTTCATATTTCCCTAAAAATGAAATTCCGGGAGTAAATTAATACAGACAGCCCAATTTTGAGTTTATACCCATAACCTAAGTTCAGAATCTTGTGCTTCTACAAAATCCAAGAAATATAGGTTAAATAAGGTCGCCAATCATTGATTGAAGACATTTCGTTCTTATTTCGACCATATTTAACCTTATATTTCTTGGTTTTTTTAGAAGTTCAAGATGCTGAACTTAGGTTATGGGCATAAACTCAGAATTGGGCTGTTTGTATTAATTTACTCCCGGAATTTCATTTTTAGGGAAATAATATCCTGCATTTTCGATACCTCTGTTATAACTTCTCTAGGAAAACAAGGAAATAATAGCACTAAAGGCATAGTAATTATGGAATTTAGATATTTCGGTCTTATTTCGACCTTATTTAACCTATATTTCTATCTTTTCGCAGGAGAAGTATAAGATTCTGAGCTTAACTTATAGACAGAAAGTCAAAAACGAGTCGTTTGTATCAATTTACTTCCCGAATTTCATTTATTTTTTTTTTTTTGGAAATACGAAAATATCTCTTTTTTTATTTTGCATAATATTTTAAAAATTCTGCATATTTGATACGAAAGACGAACATCAAAGACGAAATAATTACTAAATTTAGATATTTCGTTAATATTTTTATTTCTGCACTCTAAAATGCTATTCTATATTCGTAATATAATTGAAAATTAAAACCTTCAGAGATTTTCGTTGTTCTGCTGCCGAAATATATTAGAAATTATAGTACCAAGGGCGAAAACTCATAGAATTTAGATGTTTCGTCATATTTCAACTTTATTTAATCTATAATTTTTGTTTTTTATAGAAGTATAAGATTCTGAACTTAGGTTATCGAAAGAAAGTCAAAAATGTGGCGTTTATATTAATTTACTTTTCGAATGCCGTTTTTTAGGGAAATACAAAAATATTTCTTTGATTATTAGTTTTATTTTGTATAATATTTAAAAATCCTGCATTTTTCAATACTTTTGTTGTAACTTCTCTAGGAAAGCAAGGAAATCATAACCCCAAAGACGAAATAGTGACTAAATTTAGATATTCCGTTCATATTTAGATTTTATTCACTCTAAAGTAAAATTCTATATTCTAAATATAATTGAAAATTAAATCCTTCAGAGATTTTTGTAGTTGTGCTGCCGAAATATATTAAAAATTATAGCACCAAGCGGCGAAAAATAACAGAATTTAGACATTTCGTTCATATTTCAACATTATTTAACATATAATTTTTGTTTTTTTTTTACAAGAGAAGTACAAGATTTTGAACTTAGCTTATAGACAGAAACTCGAAACTGGGCCGTTTTTCTTAATTTACTTCCCGATGTCCACTTTTTAGGGAAATACGTAAATATCTCTAAGAATATTAGTTTTTATAATATTTTAAAAATCCGACATTTTGGATACTTCTTTTATAGGTTAACTAGGAACAGCAAAGAAATTACAGCACCAAATGCGAAATAGTCATTGAATTTAGATCTTTCGTTCTTATTTCGATTTTATTGAACCTATATTCCTTGTTTTTTTTTTAGGAGAAGTACAAGATTCTGAACTTAGCTTGTAGACAGAATGTCACAAACGTTTGTATTAATTTACTCTCCGAAATCCATTTTTTAGGGAAATAAGAAAATATCTCAAAGATTATTGGATTTATTTTAACTAATATCTTGCATTTTCGATACATTTGTTATAACTTCTCCAGGAAAACAAGGAAATTAGAGCACTAAAGGCAAAATAATCATTGAATTTAGATACTTCGCATTTATTTTGACATTATTTAACTTATGTCTTGGTTTCTGTAGGAGAAGTACAAGATTCTGAACTTAGCTTATACACAGAAAGTTAAAGAATCAGACTTTAAAAAGGATCTATAAGAACAAAATGCTGTTGTAAAAGAAATCCATGATATTTGAAAACGGAAATATTAAAAAGGTATTTTTCTCCTTCAAATACAGCGAAGGAAATTCTGGGCGTATTTTTTGGGAATAATTCCTTCATAAAAGATTATTTTTGAAAAGTACACAGAATTTTATTAAAATAACTCAACTGGTAAGAAACAAAAAGTCAAATTATTAAAAAAATTTTGAAATACTGGCTGTGGAAAAATGTATTAAATAAAAATTACCTGTAACAACAATCACTTTTAAAATATGCACTACAAAAAAATATTTTAAAATTATGATATCAACGTGAATATAAAAATCATTCCTCGGCGCATGGGCGTTTATAATGGTATACTTCAGGGTAAAATGACGTCATATATATATTCATCACATATGTTAGGTCGAGCGTAAGTTTTCAAGGCATCGAGGAAGCGTGCATATTTTCAAGGCGTGGATTAGGTTTAAAGAGTGGGGGTGAATTATCACGCCAGCTTTCAAAGATATTAGCATGTACTCGTATATTTTTTAAGGGCGTGACAAAGTTTAAGGCGTGGAAGGGGTGAATTACTACCCAATGGACAATCCGATTTTTGGAACTGTTATATAAAAACAAATCAGTATTAATTACATTATTTTTATTAAAAAGTAATACAGCTCGAACAACGAAAATTTTCGTTACATTTCATTACAGCAACATCTTTTTATAATTTAAATAAATATTATTACTAGTCGTACTCTCTAAAAACTGTAATTTATACCTATTTTACCCAAAGACACACATTTTACATGCTTGTTTATTGTGTTTCACCTTTAACTTAGCAATCTAAAATAAATTATAGTCTACTTAGGATTTCCACAATGTTATTTTGTTGAAAAAATAGAAACAGACGCAATTCGAATTTAAAAAAGGTTTGAAAGTATGGTTTCCAGTACTGAAAAGGGCGATCGGAACTATATGTAATTCATGGAACTTTCGATGTGAAGGCAGGTAACAGACCCGATCTTTATATCGATCCGCCGGTAGAACTGCTTTTAAAAAGTGTGTCAGTATTATGTCAATATTCGTACCGCAACCATAATGGCCGATAATATTCTTTTTATTACAAATTCTAAGCGTGTAAAGTGAATTTTTAATTGAATTTTATATGTTGAGTGCATTTTTAATCAGTTTTTGTTCGACTAAACCCTTAAGAAAATTGAAAGAGGTAAGTTTTAAGATAAATTTTGATATAATTCCAGGGCGAATGGTCTTATAAAAAACCGTTTTATTTTTATTCATAAAATCTAACAAGATGATATCTTAAAGATCGGTAATAGGAAATTAAACCGTTAGCGTTATTGCATTTTTTTATAGCGTGATTGCTGCGTTAGTAAGGTATAAAGATATAGTTTCTGTAAATTAATCAAATCTGACAATGAGGAACCCAGAAAATTTTTAGATTGTACTTTATGTCTGCAATGGCTTACATGGCTGGCACGCTCAATGGATGCCGGTAACAGAGCTCTGGGATTTATTTTCTTTTATTTTACAATTTGATCGAATATTAATTGATTTCTGATGTTTAGCGTGCATTTTTAATTATTTTCTGTTAGAAAAAAGCAGTATATTTTCAATTTACGTAGTTAAATAGAAATTTTTGTAGTAAATATCTGATTGGTGCAAAGTATAGCTTGCACGACAACGGCGTCTAAAAATGGCGGATTTATTTTTTTCTATTTTGTAGTTTCAACGAATGGTGGATGATTTATTCATGTTTAGAGAGCATTTTAATTAGTTTCTATCGAAATAATGCTTTAAATTTCGACAGATAAGTTTTTGGATTATTTTTTTTTTGTCGAAAATGAAATATTTTTTCAAATTACGTCATTGATTTTTTTTATGTCAGGTACATTTTAGTGTTTTTCTGATAAAATACTTAAGAAAAATTTAATAGGTAGCTTTGGTTACATTTTTATCTTAAAATGTCAGCTTAGAAAATTTTTCGATGAGTGAATTTCAAAAATTACTTTTTAATACTATTTGAGGCGTATAAGCACATTTTTAGTCTATGTAAAGGTATAAAAAAGCAGAACTACTTTGTAAAAATGAGGGCTGGGAAATACTTAAAACAGAAATAATGATTTTCTTAATTTTGCAAAAGGGTGTTCTTTACTTTCTCCTCTTAATAAAAAATTTTGAAAAAGTTAATTTTTTAGATATGCTGTACTTTATATCGGAAATGGTTTACATATGGGACAGAAATACATTTAAGAAAGAATTTGGCATGTAACGAATACCCCCGATGTGAAATAAACAGCATATAGAAGCAGATAGACAAGAATAAAAATATCTGAAGTCAATTTTGAGAGAGAAAAATCAAATATGCAGACATTTGTTTCGTTTATTTGTGGTGGTGGGACGACGAGGATGTCAAGAATGACAGCCTATTTACCAATAAACGATAAAAAGTAATAGGACAACTATTTATCAACTGCGTAAATTTTACCCTAATGTATATAAATTAGCTTTTTATTTGTTATTTAAAAATTATACACCTTATTGCTATTTAATTTTTTACTAACTCGAACTTTTTAGAATAAGCTTGAATTTAGTCAAACATATTTGCATTTATCACAACAATGCCCGCAGCAAACCAATGAAGGTCAGTTTTTAAGTTGCTTATCAGTCCTGTATAGTGGAAAATTTATTAATATGATATAAATTTGTCTTTGATGCAAATATCAATTTTAAAACAAGAAGTTTCATTTTTAATTTAATAAAAAGTAACAATTTTAGTGGTATTTTTTTTTGTTAATTTAAAGAAAAACATTGTAACTTTTCCAATTTTAGGTAAAATCTAAATACCTGAATACTTCTATTGTGGCAGCAGTTTCGGCTACAACAGTAACTAATGTATTAACGTTGAAACATGGCTTACACCTCTCTGTTATGGAAAAAAGAGAAGAACATATCTGTGAGTGAGTTATGACTATTATCGATTTATTAAACCATCAACTCATTTTGATAACTCTATATTTAATAATTAACTGAAATTTTGTGTTAAAATTTTTTTGTAGGTAATCGTAATACGTCCAGAAGAGATACATATATAACTGAAAAGTATAATGAAATATATGCTACTTGGGACTGTGTGGCCCTTCTGGAATTTTATGAGGATTTATCGTAGAACAAAGATCTTTTTATGTAAGTATTCTACAGAATATACCCTATTTTTATATAAAAAATCTACACAAGATACACTTGGACCTTTAATTTATTGCCCGTATTACTTGGTGTATAATTTCTTTCGAGAGATAACATATTTTTTATAAAAAATCCATAAAAGATATCTCACGTGTCTTTAATTTTCAAATTATTCATTTTTAATAGAACGAAATAACCCTTTTTGTAAGTAACAATTTTGTTGGTATGGTTTTTTTGTTAATTTGAAGAAAAATATTTTAACTTTTCCAATTTTAGGTAAAATCTAAATACGTGAATACTTCTATTGTGGCAGCAGTTTCGACAACAACAGCAACTAAAGTATTAACGTTGAAACATGGCTTACACCTCTCTATTAGCGAAAAAAGAGAAAAACATATCTGTGAGTAAGTTATGACTATTATCGATTTATTAAACCATCAACTCATTGTGATAACTATATATTTAATAGTTAACTGATATTTTGTGTTAAAAATTTTTTGTAGGTAAACGTAATACGTCCAGAAGAGATACATAATAGAACTGAAAAGAATATTGAAATATATGCTACTTGGGACTGTGTTGGCCTTCTGGAACTTTATGAGGATTTGTTGTAGAACATATATCCTTTTATGTAAGTATTCTACAGTATATACCCTATTTTTATATAAAAAATCTACACAAGATACACTTGGATCTTTAATTTATTGTCCATATTACTTAATGTATAATTTCTTTCGAGACATATCATATTTTGTATAAAAAATCCATAAAAGACATCTCATGGGTCTCTAATTTTCAAATTATATATTTTTAATAGAACGAAATAACTCTTTTTTTTAAGTATTCTACAGAACATACCCTATTTTTATATAAAAAATTTATATAGGATACATTTGGACTCTTAGTTTATTGTCAACATCACTTAGGGTACAATTTCTCTACAGAAAACAACATATTTTGAATAAAAAAAAACTCGTAAGAGACACTTCAGGGGATTTTAATTTTCAAATTATATATTTTAACATATCAAAATAACCCTTTTTGTAAGTATCCTACAGAACATACCCCATTTTTATATAAAAAATTAGACAAGATACATATGGACTTTTAATTTATTGTCCATATCACTTAGAGTACAATTTCTCTCCAGAAAACACCATTTTTTGTATAAAAAATCCATAAGAGACATTTCAGCGGTCTTTAATTTCAAATTATACATTTTAACATATCAAGATAACCCTTTTTGTAGGTATCCTACAGAACATATCCTATCTTTATATAAAAAATCTATACAAGATACATTCGGACTTTTAATTTATTGTCCATATCGCTTAGGGTACAATTTCTCTCCAGAAAACGCCATATTTTGTATAAAAAATCCATAAAAGACATCTCATGGGTCTTTAATTTTCAAATTATACATTTTTAACAGAACGAAATAACTCATTTTTTAAGTATTCTACAGAACATACCCTATTTTTATATAAAAAATCTATATAGAATACATTTGGCCTTTTAGTTTATTGTCAACATCACTTAGGGTACAATTTCTCTCCAGAAAACACCATATTTTGTATAAAAAATTCCTAAGAGACACTTCGGGAGTCTTTAATTTTCAAATTATACATTTTAACATGTCAAAATAACCCTTCTTGTAAGTATCTAACAGAACATACCCTATTTTTATATTAAAAATCAGAAAATACACTTGGACCTTTTAATTTATTGCCCATTCAAGTAGTCAATGTGTAATTTCTCTTCTAAAAACGCTCTATTTTGTATAAAAATCTCCACGAGACGCAACTTGGACCTGTAATTTTTCAAATTAGGCATTTCTAACAGTTGATTTAACCACTTGTTATAGCATTTTTTTGTAATTTTATGTCTTTCCCAATGCAGTAGGAAACCTCTTTGACATTATTTTTCATATTATTTTGTACAGCTTTTGATGAATTTTTGAGAAGTCAACAAAAGGGAAAATATTTAATTTCTTACATCACAGTGGTTTTAATTTTAATATTTAAACTCATATCTAAACGAAATTATGATCCACGATTTAAAGTATTCTATAGAACATGCCCTATTTTTATACAAAAAATCTATACAAGATATACTTGAACCTTTAATTTATTGTCCATATTACTTAGTCTGTGAGTAATTTCTCTCCTGAAAACACCCTATTTTTGGATAAAAATCTACACAAGGCATCACTTGAGCTTTTAATTTTTCAAATTACACATTTTTAATACTTAACCCATTATTATAGTTTTTTTTTTATAATTTTATGTCTTTTCCAATGCAGTAAGAAACCTTTCTAATATTTTCATATTATTTATACAACTTTTGGTGAATTTTGAGTAGTAACAAAGTCAAATATTTAATTTCTTTCACTAGAGCGTTTTTAATATTGATATAAGATGTCATATCTAAAACATAATTATGACAATTTAAAAACGTTTAAAATTTGTAAAAAATAGGAAATAATGTATTTAAAATAGCAAAATAAAAAAACACTTTCATATTTCACGGAAAATTAGAGAAAAGCTATTATCGATTCGTTGAACCATTAGCTCATCATGATAAATGAAACTTGTGGTTTTGCTGTACACTGTTAAATAGTTTATTTCATATTTTATATATACCTATGCTCAAAACCTTGCTTATACATATCTTGAACTTTTTTATTATATTGAATTAAAAGAGACATAAACAAAAACTCATGCCTAGATTACTCTTTATCTCTTTAATAACTCTCACCATTATGTTAGTATTTTAAATAATCAGTTTCCTCTTCAGCACTTTTTACTTTTTTCGATATTTTATTAACTTTTTATCACATTAAATAAAACGAGGCACCTATGGTTAAAGGAAATCCAACTTAATTATTTTTGCTAAAAATTGTTTATTTTTTTTAGATATACCATACCTTATGCTGACAAAGACCTTCCAGATGATGTGAAAATCGATTCAAGACACTATTTGGTTTGTGGATGGTCCTCCTCCTCCAGTCCTAAACATTCTATACCCAGGAATAAAATCTAAATATGTGACAATATATATATATATATATATATATATATATATATATATATATATATATATATATATATATATCAGATTAAGGATATGTTTGTATAAATTGAAAAAATAAATTAAAATATTATGTTTTCAATTATTATTAAAGTAATTTAGATTTACCTATTATATATGTCAAAAAAAAGGTTATAACTCGAAATTGCTTGCCATAGGGGGCCCTAAATATAAATTCACATTGTTGATTTACCAGCTAAATATTTGTTTATTATTCACTCTTCATATTAGAGTAAAAAATAATGTTTGATGAAATAAAAATGAAGTATATATTTGTTTTATTTTCCCCGTGCGTTCTAAGAGGCATATCGTATAACTCCACTTTTTATTAAATAAAATTCATATCTCTCGTAGCTTCGTATCAACTCTTTTTTCCAAATTTCACCTTTTCAAAGTAAAAAAATATATATCAAACGGTGTTCTCTCTAAACTTTAACGCGCGATCATTATTTGACGTGACAGTTGACGTATGACAGATAACAACTAGAAAATGGGACTCCGGGGGCTTAATCCTAAAAATAGGACATATAAAATAAGGGAAATACAGTATTCCTATCATCATCTATTCAATTAGCTACACACTTGTTAAAATGAAATTGTAAAATGGCGTGTTTGCATCACCACGGTCCACAGTAAGTTCTCTATTTACAGAATTTCCTTGTCAGATTGTCTACAAGTCTTTAAATCGAATGAAATATTTGTTCAAATTCTAATAGATTATTTTTTGCTGAAAAGCGTATTTTCGCTCTATTAAATAGGGCCTAATAAAAAGTGGGGTTAAAGCCTAATGTAAATGATAGCTGACGTATACAACAATTGACAGCTGATGTAAATGCGAAAGCCAACGCCCAAATGAGGCCCTTGGGTGGGGGTTCAGGGAAAAATTTGGCCTTTAGCCGGAGCTTGAATGGGATCCGCTAGTGAAGACCTAGAAAATGCGGCCCTCGGTCGGAAATTGAACTGAGTCCTATGGGGCACGTGGATAGAGCTCTAGAAAATGGGGTCCTTGGATGGAACTTTATAGGAGTCCTATAGGGTACTCAGATGAAGCTTAGAAAAGGGGGACTTTGGAAGGAGCTCTAAAAAATGGGGTCCCTGGACGGAACTTTAACGAAGCCCTATGAGGTACCCGGGTGAAGTACTAGAAAATGGGAACCCGGGCGGGGCTCTGAAAAATAAGGATCCCGGACGGAACTTTAGCGGAGCCCTATGGAGTACTCGGGTGGAGCACTAGAAAATGGGACTCCCGGAAGGGGCTGAAAAAAAGGGGCCCGCTCTATACCGCCGGAATAACTACTCTTGACGTAGGAGGGAGCAATGTCACGGTCAAGGAGTGGGGGGATAGAGTGAATCGGGTAATGTTCACTACTTAGGCCATCCGGCCTCATGGTACGAAATTTACCCCAATCCTAGAGAGGAAAGGAAAGCACCTCCCATAAATGGGACCACAAAAGGCAGCAGCCAAATAAAGATAGCCGTCAGGATAATAAGTAAAGTACAGGAAAAGGAAATAAAAAAACATTATTCAGGAAATGAAAAAATGATTGAGGAAGCAGTACATGCAGCAGACTGGACGCTGTTTGTGGATAAGGTCTATTGAGAACAATTCCTAGCATCAACTCAATAGAAAAGCTGAGTGCAGCCATGCTGAGCCAAGAACCAGCAATTTACACAGTCCATCAGAAAGTTACTCACGAACAGATAACTAGACTAAACAACCACCCAGAAGAGGACGAATCCCACATACAAGAGGTACTTGTATCACATTCTCCCCCAGAATCCATAGTCCATAGGGACTGTCCAGGTCACGTGCTGGACCGCGCTTTCCAGTTTTAACATTGTAGAAGAGGCAAGGCTTGTGTGTATATGGTGTTTCACTATCCACTGTTTTCTTTATATCCTACCGCTTCTGGTCAACACTGTCGATGATCCTTATAAGAAAGGGCAATATTGTTCCATCCTGTCGACACAGTACGGACAGTGTGGGTTCCTTGCCTAATTTACTACCGTTATTGTTGAGGACCCTTTTAAGTACTGGCAGTGTCGTTCCATCCTAACAACGCTGTCGAGGACCCTTATAAAAACGTGCAATGTCGATTCCTTTTACACGTATTCGAGTAGTGGGAATAGGGGGCTTGTACTTCACCCCCCCACCACTTTTTTGATTGGTCAGCCAAGAATGACCTTGTTTCTGATTGGCTGCCCAAGTTCGCCCCCTATTCCGATTGGTTACGTAAACTCCACCTGTTTTTTCTTTAGCTCCGCCCATCAAAATTTTTCTCTGCAACACCATCATGTATGCACTTCAGTTCGAACAGCGAACCGGTGTAGACGTCTTCTATGGAGCCGAATTGTCTTAGAATTTAAATTTAAATAATGGGTACGATTGAAACATTTTCAGATTTTGAGAAGGCCACAGACTGAATAGACGCGATGTAGAATCGAGAAACTCTATGAAAATTTGTGTTTTCGGGGTGGAATTGTTAAAAGACTCGCGAAAATGAATGCAATTTAAGATTTTCGTAAGAAAATCAGGGAACTTGCGCATTGAACCAGGGTGTACAAGGAAGATTACGTAATCTAAAGTTATGCTCTTGTCTTTGAACTTTGCATATTTGGTAATATCCCTGCATAGGGTTGAAAACAGCAGGACATAAATAAGATATTCAAAGTGCAGGATGTATAGTCCATAGGTCAAATATTATAAAGACATTGTGAATTAAAACAGCATTTATAGCTGTCTTTTGTATGGGTCAGGATTAAAAAAGTTTTAAAAATTTTGTGTGGCCATTTTTTTACTTTTTTTTAGGGTGAAATTGGCCCGTTTCAAATTTTCGATTATCAGGAATACAGAAGTTAATGAAGATATATCAGAACCTGACATTGATGGTATGCTGTTACTATCCTTAGTGGTGGAAGCCCTACATCGATATGTTACGTTCTCCTTCTTACTCTTCTTCTTTCTTTAGCTCCGCCCCTCATCTTTTTTCAATCCATCGCTACTACATATGCACTTTAGTTTGAATAGCGAAGCCGTGCGGACGTCTCTTATGTGGCGGTGAACTGTCTTGGAATGGAAATTTAATTAATGGATTTCAGATCTTGAGAAGACCACAGACTGAATAAGTGCGGTACAAAATCGGAAAACTATGAGTTTTTGTATCTTTTTGGTGTGAAATTGTTAAAAAACTCACGAAAATGAATGTCATTTAAGGAAATTAGGGAACTTGCACCTTGGACCAGCATGTACAAGAAAGATTTCGTGACCTATTGTTATACTCTTGTCTCTGAACTTGGCATATTTGGGACTATCCCTGTGTAGGGTTCCAGACAAAAGAATATAAACAAGGTATTCAAAGTGCAGGATATATAGTCCATAGGTCAAATATTATAAATACATTATGAATTAAAACAACATTTATCTGGCTGTTTTCTACGGGTGACTGAAAAAGTGTTAAAAAATTTGTGTGGTCTTTTTTTAAGGGTAACATTAAAGTGTTTAAAATTGTTTTAAATTTTCGATTATTAAGAGTACAGAAATTAGTGAAGGTATATCAGAAAAAGATATAGATTGTATTCTGCAACTCTTCTTAGTCGTGGAAGTCCTATATCGATTGGTTACGTAAACTATACCTTTTTTCTTTGGCTCTACCCCTCGTCTTTTTTCTCTTTAACACTATTATGTAAGCACTTCAGTTCGAACAGCGAAGCCGTGCAGACATATTTTTGAGAGCTGAATGGTCTTGGAATTTAAATTTAATTAATGGATTTTAGATCATAATAATACCACAGACTGAATAAGTACGGTGTAAAATCGGAAAACTACGAATTTTTGTGTCTTTTCTGGGTGAAATTGTTAGAAAACTCGCGAAAATTAAGATTTTCGTAAGTAAATTAGGATACTTGCACCAGGGTGTACAAGGAAGATTATATAAACTAAAGTAATATCCCTGCATAGGGTTAAAAACAAAAGTAATATCCCTGCATAGGGTTAAAAACAAAAGAACATAAATAAGATATTCAAAGTGCAATTTGAATTATAGGCCAAAATTTTAAAAGACATTGTGAATAAAAACAATATTTATGGAATTTTTAGCGTAAAATAAAGGCTGTTTCAATTTTTCGATTATCAGGAGTACAGAAGTTAGTTAAGGTTTATTCCAACGAGATATTGATGGTTTCGTGCGACTATTCATAATAGTGAAAGTGCAGGTTTGCCTCCTATATTGATTGGTTACATAAACTACACCTGTTATTTATTTAGCTCCGCCCCTCATCTCGTTCTTCTCCAGCATCGTTATGCATGCACTTTACTTTGAGCAGCGAAGCCGTTCGATCTTAGGCAGGCTATCGAGTAGGTATATAGAGACTTTTCGAAATAACGTTATAAATAATGTACGATAATTCGAAAAAATTTAATAATTTCCTAATCGGAACGAAATTTTGGGGTTAGATTTTTATGTATGTGGGCGATCATTGTTGAAATATTACAGGCTTAAATTGCAAACCCTTCGTGTAAGGGTAACTACCCTCAATTTAGTATGTGGTTTTCCGATTCTTTTTAGTAGTGTTCTATTTTAAGGGTGTGCGAAGACGTTAAATCAGTAAATAACGATTGGGGTAGTTTCAACCCCTAATTTTATTTTTTGAACTGTGCTATAGGGAGTTAACCTTTTCGATTGATTCTCTGGGGTTGAACAGAGAGGTTCTTCAGCCATCGTGGTTGGTGGTTTTAAAGATGATCATTGTATTCCTAGAGGGTAGTTTTTGTGTATAACTGAAAAGAGTTGCGGGCTGCACTGAGAGAATTTAAGTGTGTGCATTAGGAGGCATTTTCACCCAACCACTTGATAGTAACAATAATTTTGGGTTGGGGTAGTTTTCACCCCTATTTTTGATGCCGTATTGTGAGCTTATTACTTGATGCCTTTTAACGAATTTTTGGGGTTAGATTCCTATGTATGTGCGCGATCATTGTTGAGATATTACAGGCTTAAATTGCAAACCCTTCGTGTAAGGGTGACTACCCCCAATTTAGTATGTGGTTTTCCGATTCTTTTTAGTAGTGTTCTATTTTAAGGGTATACGGAGACGTTAAATCAGTAAATAACGATTGGGGTAGTTTCAACCCTTAATTTTACTTTTTGAACTGTGCGACAGGGAGTGAACCTTTTCTATTGATTCTCTGGGGTTGAACAGAGAAGTTCTTCAGCCATCGTGGTTGGAGGTTTTGAAGATGATCATTATATTCCTAGAGGGTAGTTTTTGTGTATAACTGAAAATAGTTGCGGGTTGTACTGAGAGAATTTAAGTGTGTGCATTAGGAGGCATTTTCACCCAACCACTTAATAGTAACAAGAATTTTGGGTTGGGGTAGTTTTCACCCCTATTTTTGATGCCGTATTTTGAGCTTATTACTTGATGCCTTTTAACGAAGTTTTGGGGTTAGATTCCTATGTATGTGGGCGATCATTGTTGAAATATTACAGGCTTAAATTGCAAACCCTTCGTGTAAGGGTAACTACCCCCAATTTGGTATGTGGTTTTCCGATTCTTTTTAGTAGTGTTCTGTTTTAAGGGTGTGCGGAGAAGTTAAATCAACAAATAACGATTGAAGTAGTTTCAACCTCTAATTTTAATTTTTGAACTGCGCGACAACGAGTGGACCTTTTGGTCGAAACTCTGAGATTAAACAGAGAGGTTCTATAGCCATCGTGGTTGGAACAGCAAGCAGAGCTACAGCAACAGAGCTACAGCAAGCAGAGCTACAGCAGGCGGAGCGACAGCAGGCAGAGCTACAGCAAGCAGAACGACAGCAGGCAGAGCTACAGCAAGCAGAACGACAGCAAGCAGAACGACAGCAAGCAGAACGACCGCAGGCAGAGCTACAGCAAGCAGAGCGAGAGCAGGCGGAGCGACAGCAGGCAGAGCTACAGCAAGCAGAACGACAGCAGGCAGAACGACAGCAGTCAGAGCGACAGCAGGCGGCAAATAAGAGTGAATTAGATAAATTTATTCGCATGAAATCTAAGCCGAGTTTAAATAAGAGTGACACAAGATGCGCGGCATCTAGATTTAAATCAATGGTGTTCTCTTATTTCAACTTGGATAGTATATGTAATAATTTATCTAATTCGACTTTAAAAGACGTTAAAAATTGTATACAAAGATAAGGCGATCTTCTTTTAAATTTGGGAAATATATTTTTAAAAAAAAATCCATGTTTTTCTTCAAATTAAAAAGTGAATCCAAAAGTTAATTCAAAAGTAAATCCAAAAGTTTTCTAAATTGCGCGAGCTGAAAAAATTGCTAATTATTCTATGGCATTGGGTCTTGATAGATCGAAATTGTATTTATTTAAAAGCGACACGGCCCTAATCGATTCCATTTTAAAATGACTCTCCTTTGCACGCACTGCTTAAGAGAATTTAAAAGAAAACAAAATATTGTACGTCACCTTCGAGAAAATGTTGTTAATAACGAAAACACCTTTAACTTGGAAGATTATATAATTAATCGTAAGTATTTTTTTATAACATATTTAGCTATAATTTTTCTTTTAATTGTACTTTTTAATATTAATAAAGTTTTACAGAGAAATTAAAAAATAATAATTGTTTCAGTTGATGAACTACTTTCAAGACCTCAAATGCGATATTGCCAAGATTGTGAAGTAAATGTCAAATCTAATTCCTGGAGCACACACTTGAGGACAAATATTCATAAAAACAGGAGCTGCATAAAATATGGAAATGGAATTGACATTATCAGGAGTGCATTTAAATGTCGAATAGCTTCCTACAGAATATATTCGCAGAATTATCACATCGACATCAAAAAGTTTCAGCAAGATGTTGGTAATAAAGTGCAAACATTAATACGCCAGCGCCAACAAGAATTTACATGTGCTAAAGTAAATTTGGAGTTATTTGGGATATATTATTCTCCAACTTTAACCTCTACTTCAATTAAGTCATTTAATACACCGTTCTTCATTGTAACCCATACAACTGATCTACAACAGCTTTACGATGATTTATTCAAGATTATTGAAACCAAAGCAGATGAATTGCCGGAAAGAGACTCAGGTAATTATTATTTAATCTCAAGAGCTAAGTTTTCTTAATATCACTTAAACATCTCTAACAAATATTATTCAGAACTAATTTTTTAATTCCTATTACAGGGTGGGCTCTACAAAGAATTCTGCATTTGGAAGTCAACATCAATAAGTACAACCCATTGAATGCCTCCTCCTACATTAAGATGCAAACATTTTCTAAATCAATAGTGAATGTGATGAATGAGGACAATTGCTGTTTCGCCTGGGCAGTCGTTTCAGCAGCATACCAGCCAATTGGTAATCCTCAAAAGACCTCATCATATCCAGACTTCAGAAACGCTTTCGATTTTACAGGTATTGAATTTCCAGTAAAATTATTAGATATAAAAATGTTTGAGGAAAAAAATAATTTGTCCATAAATGTATATGGAGTTGAAAAATTTTTTAGAGATAATAAAAATGTATATGAGATTGTCGGTCCTTTACATTATAATAATGAAAAGAAAAAATTACATATTAATTTGCTTTTAATAAGTTCTGATGATGGAAATAACCACTACTGTTGGATAAAAGATTTAGGTTGCTTGATATCCAAACAATTATCAAAAAAGAAAATAAAAAAATACTTATGTGATGGATGCCTTCAATATTTTGGAACATATGAAAAACTTAACGCGCATTTAGAACGTGATTGTAGTTTTGTTCGAATTGAGCTTCCTTCAGATAATTTGATTTTGGATAAATTTGGAAATTATATTCCTGCAAATATATTAAAGTTTCAAAATATTCAGAAACAGTATAAAGCTCCTTTTGTTATATATGCCGATTTTGAATGTTATTTAAAAAACATTGAGTTCCAACAATCTACACCTGATTCGACAACCTCATATACTATTAAAACTGCTGAACATATACCCTATTCATTTGCTTATTATATTAAATCATTATTTGATGAGAATTTTGTTTGTCTTAAACTTTATTGAGGTACAGATTGCGCTTTAAAATTTATTGAATACATTGAAAATGATGTAAAAGAAATTTATAAAAAATATTTAAAATATCAAGTACCATTGAAAGATTTGTCATCTGTAGAACAGATTGAGTATGAAAATTCTAGCATTTGTTACATATGTGAAAAACCTTTTTCAAAAGGAAATTTCATAAAGTGTAGAGATCATTGTCATATTACAGGTAAATATCGAGGAGCTGCCCACTCAATTTGTAATTTGCATTTTAAACCTCCAAAATATATACCAATAGTATTGCATAATTTAAAAAACTATGATTCTCACCTATTTATTAAATCGCTTTGCTATAATAAAGAAAATATTAGTCTTATAGCTCAAAATAAAGAAAAGTATATTTCTTTTAGTAAGGAAATTTTCGTTGACAGTTATGTGTCAGAAAAGCAGAAACCAGTTTATTTGCGACTACGCTTTATAGATTCTTTTCAATTTCTCCCAGAGTCTTTAGAGTCGCTATCACAAACTCTACAAGATTCACAATGTTTTGAAATTAAAAAGTTTTTCTCAAATGCTGATGAATTTCGATACATTAGACAAAAAGGGGTATTTCCATACTCTTACATAGATTCCAACGAAAAATTAAATGAGAAATCTCTACCATCGATTGATAAATTTTATAATAACTTAACCGATGAAAATATCTCTCCTCAAGACTACAATCGTGCTGTAGAAGTGTGGAATCTATTTAAGTGTTCTACAATAGGGGCTTATTCCGATATTTACTTAAAATTTGATGTTTTACTTTTGGCTGATGTTTTTGAAAATTATAGATCCACATGTATTAAAACCTATAAGTTAGATCCTGTTAATTATGTTACTAGCCCTTCTATGTGCTGGGATGCAATGATGAAATTAACTAATGTAGAATTAGAATTATTAACGGAACCAGATATGCTTCATTTTTTCAAAAAAGGTGTTCGTGGTGGGGTTAGCACTTGTTCCAAACGCAAATCTGAAGCAAATAATCCATTCTTAGAAAATTTTAATCCTGAAAGACCTACAACATATATCACTTACTTAGACGCCACAAATTTGTATGGTTATGCTATGAAACAATTATTGCCTGAAAAAAATTTTGCTTGGGTACCTAAGCTCGAAATAGAAAATTTAAATCTATCCGAACTTTCAGATACATCATCTATAGGGTACATATTTGAAGTTGATTTAGAATATCCAAATTATTTACATGATAGTCATAATGATTTCCCATTTTGTCCTGAACAATATACACCGCCAATTTCAAACCACTCCAAATTGATTCCAAACTTACATAATAAATATAACTATATCATTCATTACCGATATCTGAAACAATGTCTAGAATTTGGACTCAAAATCATAAAAATACACAGAGCAGTTAAGTTTACACAATCACCATGGTTAGCGGAATATATAGATTTAAATACAAATTTACGAAATTTATCTAAAAATAAATTTGATAAAAATTGTTATAAATTGGCAAATAATTCAATTTTCGGTAAAACCATGGAAAATGTTGATAGGCGAGCAGATATTAAATTAGTATCTCAATGGGAAAGACAGGGTAATAAATTTAGTGCCGAAAAACTTATTTCTAAACCTCAATTAAAGGATTTTAAAATTTTCTCTGAAAATTTAGTTGCTCTTCAACTTCAACAGGTTTGCATTGAATACAATAAACCAATTTATGTTGGGATGAGTATCTTGGATATTGCAAAAACTGTGATGTATAATTTTTATTACGGGTATTTAAAAGTTAAATATGGTAATAATTTAAATTTATTATATACGGATACTGATTCCTTAATTCTTGAAGTTCAGACCCAAAACTTTTATGAAGATATGAAGCTAAATCTGGATAAATTTGATACTTCTAATTTTTCTGAACAAAATATTCATTGCATGCCTATTACAACATCAGTTGTTGGTAAATTTAAAGATGAGTACAAAGGGATTCCCATTGAAAGTTTTTATGGAACTGGTGCTAAAGCATATTGCATCAAATCCAAAAATAGTGTAGATAAAAAAGCAAAAGGTGTTAGTAAATCATGTATAAAAAATCAATTAACATTATCAGATTATAAAGATGTTGTTGAGAAAGGTGACAAAATATTCTGCACCATGTATGTATTCAAGTCAGATATGCATAACATATACACTAATTTGTTAAATAAATTGGCATTAACAACTCATGATGATAAAAGATATTGTATACCAAATTCCACAAAAACTCTTGCATGGGGACATAAAGATATTTTGGAAACAGATTTTTTTGATAAAGATATGAAAATGATGTATGATACTCTAACTTCTTTAAGTTCCGAAAACGAAAATGCATCTAAAAATAAAAAACCACGATTAGAATTAACTACTCCTAGTAATTTTTAATCTTTATAAAATCATCATTTTATATGATAATAATATATGTAAGTCGTTTTTGAAGCTTTAAAAGTTGGAGGGGGAACTGAATCCAAAGACATATATATTGTATACAAATACCACTATTTGTTAGTAATATTACAACAATGACTGCTGCATCTTTAATAGTTTTAGTTTCCCTTGTTGGAAATGTGCTATATGTAAATTACATTCCTAATGCAGTTAGGGCTGATATATGTATAAATGCCCTCAAAAATGAAACCGATTGCTACAAACAGATGAAAATGACATATCTTGTTGGAAATTCACACTTTTTTACCTATAATGTAACTGATTCTGCTTTATGTGAAAATACATTCATAAAAATTAAATATTCCATGACAAACAAACCATTACAATATTCAAATTGGATTCCTTTCAACAATAAAAAAGAAGAATCCTGTCATTGTGTCTGTTGTTATATATTTGTTATTATATTTGCAGCAGCAATATTTATTTGTACATGTTTAATTTTATTGTATTTCATAAAAAAATATCTATAAAATTATTTAATAAATGTTTAAAAATAATATAAATTTTGTTTTTTATTGATTCTTGTTAGTATAAAGACATTTAAAGTTTATCCCCTCCTCTTAAATGGAGAAGGAAAATAAGTTTACCCCTCCACTTGAGAGGAGAGGGAAAATGTATAAAATTTAGGAGCAAACGGATAGATAGTTAGTTTTTTGAGAGTAAACAGATAGCTAGTTAGTTTTTGAAATACATCATTCAAGATGTTCAGTAATCAGAGTAAAAATATATTTGAAAATTCACCATTAAAAAAGAAAATAAAAAAAAACAATTATAAATTCTACAAAATATAATTTAAATAATTCTAACTCTAAATATGCTGCGATTGGTTTGTGGGTGGAAAGTGATTTTCTACCATGCATTGAACTTGGTGCTAAAAATGGTCAATCTGTGATATTAAATGAAGATGATTGGAAGAACTTATTGCAATATCAAGGAGTTACAACAAATTATATGTTTTCACCTAATGTTTTCAATGAACCGATATATTTGCAAAATTTATCTATTCATTTTGAAAAGATTGGTGAATTACCAATAGTGAAGATTGCGAAAAGCTGTGAATTTATTTACTATGGAAATGAAACTGTCTGCAGACTATGGGAACAAATTCCACTTATAGAATATAGACTAAACGTTTTACAAAAACAAAACTTTCGACGTTATTTCAACGTTTTTAGAAATAACAACTTTTACGATGGAGATTCCTTTGACAAAATATATAATGTCCTTTCTCCAAAACAAAATCTAAATAGTGAAAATGTATGCTCCATGCTGGAACTGCTTTTGAATCATCCCGAAGAACTAGAACAAAAATTAAAGTCTAAGCACTATTATGAAGAAGACAGTATCTATTGATGAATCAAGAAACCAAATTCATCTGATGGTTGCTTGGAACTTTGCCTACAGAAAAGCTCGTATGACTTCTGAAGAATTTATAAATCAAAAACATTTTAGAAGAAAGATTAAATTGACTGAAGAAATTTTAAATCCCATATTAGACTCTGATTATAGGAATATTGTATTTAAAAAAATGTTTATGTAATAAGCTTATTTTTAAATAAAACAAATATATATAAAAATTCATTTTTTTATTACAAACATCAATTATTATTACAGCGTTAATTACTATTACATCACATCTCCCTTGAAGATTCAAGAGTTATAAGATTTATCTAATCCTAACCATTTTACAAATACTTTGTTTCCTTTCTTTCTTAACACTTTTTCCACCAGATATACATTTGGGTGTCTTACTTTTTGAAGTTCTTCCTCATAGAAACCTCCTTGAATATCTATCCCGTTTCCATCTTGAATCAAATACGTTGTTGGATTAGTCAGCTGGATTTTTTTTATTTGAAAAATTTCGTTTGACCAGTTAGGTGTGTAACCTTTAGAAAATTGTTCACGAATCTTGCTTATTCGTACTCTATCACTGACACGAAATTTTGGTGATCTGGGATCCACAGTTTTCCTATGGGTATAAGCTGATTTCAAGATTTCCATTTCATTCTTTTTGTTAACTTCGTTTGGTTTTTTTCCGATTGTTGAATGCTTAGTATTATTGTATTCTGTAATTATTTCTTTAAGAAAGCTGATCAATTTATAATTACCTAGTAAACTAAACTTTTTCCACATTTTGTTTTTTATAGTTCTATTTACTCTCTCTACAATACTAGCTTTCATATTAGAAAATGTGTTGTAATGATTAATTTTGAACTGCTCCATAAGTTTCTGAAAGTCTTGATTAAAGAATTCTTTACCCTGGTCAGTATTCAGATTTTTTGGGGGAGTTTTTAAAGTTAATAGAATTTTTTTCATTGCAGCTGTTACATCTTTACCAGTTTTGGATTTTACAGGTTCTGCCCATACAAATTTAGAAAACACATTTATTACCATTAAAATATATCTTAAACCCCTATTAAATTTCGCATATGGCTGCATTTCTATCAGATCAGCTTGAAATAGATCATTAAGCCCTTTTACAATTGTTCGTCTCCTTCTATATCGCCTTCTCGCTGGTTTATGTAATTCATTTACAACGTCTTGCTTAATTTTACTCATTATTAATTTATACCTTACTCTCGAAAATAAATCCCATAAATAACTTTACCTCCTTCTAAACCGTTTATAAAAACCCTTTATCGCTGACTGTGTAAAATATGAAAAAGTCATCTAAGTTTTTTTTAGTAAGTTCTTTAATTTTATTTTCCACTGCTTCAAATGATTTTTTATTTTCATTTCTAATTTCTTTTATTGATGAATTTATTTGGGTGATGTTGTTAGTAAGATCAGAAATTTTTACATTAAATTTATTTTCCATTGTTTCAAATAATTTGTTATTTTCATTTCTAATTTCTTTTATTGACGAATTTATTTGGGTGATGGTGTTATTAAGATCAGACATTTTCACATTAAATTTAGTTTCCAAAACAACATTTGATAACGTATAATTTTTTTTGAAACCACCTAATGTTGAATTCATTTCTTCTCTTGCATAATTCATTGTATCATTAAATTCTTTTCTAGAAACTTCAGCAGCTCTTTGAACTAATTCATTTAATGATTTTATTTCTTTTACTAATTTATCTTCTAGATTTTTTATATCTTTTCCTAACTGAAATTCTGCATTTGTTATATCTAATGTCATTTTTACAATTTTTTTTTTATATTTTTTATAACTGACGCTGTCTTTTCAGCTTTGTGTAATATATCTGTATAAGATATTTCAAGTTCTTTTATCAGTAAAGAAATCTCCTCGATTTTTGAACTATTATTTTTAATTTTAATTAATATATCCTTTTTAGAAACTTCCATTATAGCTTGCACTACTTGTAGTAAGGATTCTAATTCTTTTTGTAATTTTTCATCAATTACCTTTGTAAAATTTCCCTCGTCAGAAGAAGTTTCAGATTTGGTTTTTAGATGGTTTAATTGCTTTAGTATATCCTCGATTTTTTCATTATTTTTTGTAATTTGATCTTTGAATTTTGTTTCAATTTTTTCATTTTCGTTTTGAAAATCCTCCTTCAATTTGTCTTCTAAATATTGTAAATTTGATTTATATGCATTGATGTTAATTTCAAATTCTTTAATTTGTTCTTTAAATTCATTAACTTTGTCGGTATCTTTTTTGTGAATTAGAAAATGAGTGTTCATTGATTTTTCAAGATTTTGTGTATTTTTATCCATAACGTCATGTATTTTCTTAAAATTCCCTACTTCTTCTGCTACTCTATCATTAAGCATATTCGTAAAATTTTGAAACTTTGATGTAATTTCCTTGGAAATACTATTCTTGGTGTTGTCAATTGCTGAAGTATCCTTAATTATTGATTTAATTGATGTAATTTCATTTTTTATTTCATTTTCAAAATCATCAACTTTATCATATTTTAACTTCACTACGTCAAAGTCATTTGCATATTTAGAAACTTTCTGAGAAAATTTTTCTACTACCTCATCATTTCCATCAACAGTATTTTTCAAATTAATTATCTTGTCATTATATTCAGGAATAACTTTATCCTTAAATAACTTAATCTTTTTTGCAATATTTTGTATGTTGTTATCATATTCATTTATTCTCTTATTTAAATTATTAACGTCACTTTTCAACCCGGGATCTAAATTTTGAATTAATTTGTTTTCAATATATTTTACATCGCTTTCAAAATTTTTTATTATTTTCTCTTCAACATTTGATAATATTTTATTTTCTAATGATAATAATGTGTTTAGAGCAGATTTTTTTGAAATATGACGACCAAATTTATCGATGGTCATTTTAGAAATGTTTAAAAGTATCTATTATGTTCTTTTATATAATAATATTCGCTTCTCTTAGTTCTTCAATAATGGAAATAATTTCATTGTTATGACCAGTGTGTCCCGCAAGCATGGATGCTACCAATAGTTGAAGTCTCTCAACAAGTTCGTTTATATTATCCCAATATATGTAATCTGTATTAGGTTTATTAACTTTTAAAGTTATACCAAATCCGGTTTTTTTTGAAGACATTCGACTTTCTCTATATGGAGCTTTGCGTCTTTCAAAAAATCCCTGGATTGCTTGTTGTGATTCGGGATTTAGAGTTTTAGTTTTTGTAATTCCTTTGCTTTGCAAATAAGGTCCTATTATAGAAATATATTTATGTGATCCATTTCCCTGCACCTGCTCATTTGGATCATTATTTCTTCGGTATGCATTGGTTCTTTTTAAAATATCCATATAATTTTCCAAATCTTGTTTTTTATACCCTATTGGTTCTTTTTTAAATAATAACTCATATAAACCTGGTGTACCTGTATAGGTTATTCCTTTAATTTTGATGTTTCTACCAATAATTTCGACAGGTTTTTGAGTTAAACCCAAAAAGAATTTCTCGGTTTCCAAATCATGAACTATTCCATATTGGTGATCAAACTCATGTTCAACATCTTTTACACCGCCATCAATATATTGGCTCGGTAATTCATCAAATCCTGATAAATATTTTTTATATAAATCTGTATCAACAAATGTTCGAACTGTTTGCCGTGTTTGTTCTAGTATATCTGAAAGATTTCCTATTGTGGAATGTGAATCTGAAGAAGGGGTAGTTTCTGCAATAATACTTGTTTGTTGTATAGATGGCATTTGACTTGCTGAAGCTAAACTCGCGTCCCAGTCAATAATCGATGGTATTTCTGTAGGAAGGAGTGGAGTTTTTCCCGTCTTTCTTTTTTCTGGTGTTGATGTTCCATATTGTAATTTTCTCTTTGGTGTTAGTGTTTGAATTGATCTTTTTTGTGGTGTTTCATAAATTTTTTTAATTGGTGTGTGTAGCTCTTCCTTTATTTCAACAGGTTCAATTTTACCAATCGTTTAAATTAATTCTTGTAAGGGTTGAGTTATCGGTTTATATGTTTCCTCCAATTTAGTTTGCGCCTCAAATTCCGCATTTTTTAAACTCTGATATTTTTGTTTAACAGCTTTTCTTGATTTAACTAGCTCTCTTGCTAAACGTTCATCCATGATTGGTATAATTTACCATCAAACGTTTATTTTTATAAGTAAATATATGAATCAAATCCTTTTCGATATCGGCCAGATTTCACATTAGAGTCTTTGTCTATTACCAAAAATCCAAATTTATTTTTCCAACATATTAAGCACAACTCATTAAATTGGTTGAGTGACATATCAACATTAACATGATCATCATAAATATGTTTTAAGTTTGTTCGATCTTGTTGAAATATAACAATTAAATTTGCATTGTCACGAATTAATTGTTACGGAATAGAAGAATATGTTTGACATAAATAAAAACAATCAGTATTTTTATGTCTTCCGAAACAAAAATAATCTTTTACAACGTTCTGATTACAACACACTATATCATCAAATATTATTATAGAGTTTGGTTTAACTTGTTTTGGTGAAACAATTTTTTCTTCATTTTCAGATTCATAATATCCAATTTTTTTCAAAGGTTTAAAAAGTGTTCTCAAATATTTGTACTTTGGTTGATATAAGGATTTTGAATAAACATACAGATTTTCAAATCGCAAACCATTCGGATCTTCAATTAAACTAATAATAACATTGGTTTTGCCACAGCCTGACGGGCCAATAATTAACCCTCTTTTACTATTTCCCTAAAACAGTTTTCCATGTTTTCTAAAACCATCCACTGAACTTTCATGATCCTTAATTGTTATAGAGTATGGTTGTTTCTCAACTCTCATTTTATATATAAAACAAACTATTAATATTCGGTATTGTGATGTAACTGGTTAGTTATCACTAAGATTGTGACTATATATAATGTTTCCATCACATAATAAACGAATCATTTACAAGACAAACAGCAAAAGGAAAGGAAGTGGTTTAGTAAACTCATTAATCAATAAATTACCCTTTGAATTGCATATTCCTGGTTATAATTTTTGTGGACCTGGAACAAAATTGGAAAAACGATTGTCAAGAGGTGATAAAGGTATAAATTTATTGGATGAGGCTTGTAAAGAACACGATATTGCTTACTCACAATCAAATGATATAAAAAGAAGGCATTTAGCTGATAAAATATTAGCTGACAAAGCTTTATCAAGGTTCAAAGCTAAAGATTCGAGTTTTGGGGAAAAAACTGCTGCACTAGGAATTACTGGTGCTATGAAAATTAAAAGAAAATTAGGTATGGGACTTCGAACGAGAAGAAAGTTCAAGCGAAAAACCCGAAAAGGACGAGGACTATCATTATCTCAGGTAATTTCAAAAGCTAGAAAAGGAATTAAGGGGAAACGTTTTAAAGACCTAAATGAAAGTATTCAAACTGCTTTAAAAGCTATTAAAAAAACAGGTAAAGTGTTACCTCCAAAGAAAAGGGTAATTCCAATCCCAAAGACTGGCGGATTTCTTCCACTTATACCTTTATTTGCTGGTTTGTCTGCTCTTGCTGCTCTTGGAGGAGGGGCTGCAGGTATTGCTAAAGCAGTAAATGATGCAAAAGCAGCCAAAGCGAAATTAGAAGAATCTAAACGACACAATCAAATGATGGAGTCCATTGCGGTAGGAAAAAAAGGAAGTGGACTTTATTTAAAACCCTATAAAACAGGATGTGGATTATACTTGAAACCTTATTCAAAAAACTGCTAAAACATATACCTCGAAAAGCACTTACAAATTATGATTTACTTAAATACGTTAAATATTTACAAATTCCCAAATTTCGTGGTATTTTTATGAGGGATAAATTACCAAAAAAGATAAAGATAATTGAAAGTGCAATTGTCAATCTAGATAATCATAGTGGTGCTGGTACTCACTGGATAGCATATACAAAAAAAGGAAAAAACATAATATATTTTGATAGTTATGGTAATTTGCGACCCCCTTATGAATTAATTAAATATTTTTATAGCGACCAAAATAATAATATTGTTAATTATAATTATAACAGTTATCAAAACTTTAACAAAACAAATTGTGGTCAATTGTGTCTAAAATTTCTTTATAACCATATGTAACACGTAATTTTAGTTTATCATTAAACACATTTTTAAAGTAAAATGTCATATAGTTTGTTCTTAGCGGCAATTCCGCTATTTTAACATCAGAGTTACATCCTCCAATATATTTAGATGAAGATGTTGAATATGTTATCGGTCTTGTAAATTTCGAAACATTTAACGCAATTCCCAATATTGATGTTGGGAATAATGTATTAATTCATGATGAAAATTTAGAAATAGCCATACCCCCAGGTAGCTACGAATTAGAAGACATAACAGATTTTTTAAAAAAACACTTGAATGAGGATAAAATTAGTTTTAGTCTTTATGCAAATAATAATACTTTGCGTACACATCTTAAATGTTCAGCCCCCATAACTTTTCGTGAAGGAACTATTGGTAAATTATTAGGGTTTAAAAATGGGCGATTGGAAGCCAACATTGAACATATATCAGATTTTCCCGCGGAAATAATTAAAGTAAATTCAATAAATATAGACTGCAGTATTGCAGAGGGATCATATTTAAACGGGAAACCTGTTCATATAATACACCAATTTTTCCCAAGCGTTGCTCCAGGGTTCAAAATAATTGAGTCACCTCAAAACGTGATATATTTCCCAGTCACCGTTAAAGTAATTGATAAAATAGCCATTAAAATAATAGATCAGGAAGGTGATTTGGTTAATTTTAGAGAAGAAACCATAACCATCAGACTACATCTTAAAAAAGTAGATGAAAGATGGTAATATTATATAACAATAAATCTGCACACTTTACTAGAAAATTTAATAATAAAAACATTAATAAGACAAGAAAGAAACCAACTTCCTTTAGTAGGAAATCAAACTTCCAAAGGTTAACACCTTCTAATAGAAAATTTCTTCAAAGTTTGGGTTTTAAACTTAAATAAAAATGGATTATTTAAATGTAAGAGAAAATGTATTGGTTGATGAATCAATATTAAGCTGGGAAATTCTTTCTTTCGATCCTTTTAATCCTACAAAACTCGGACCAAATGATGAAATCAGAATTGCTTTGCAACAAACAGGAAAATATCCTTTACCTTGCAAAAGTGAAATTTATGTGGAATTGCAAGTAACTAAAGAAGATGATTCCCCTTTAGCTAATACTGTTTTAATTAATAATGCTCCGGCATTTTTATTTAAAGAATTGCGCTATATTTTAAATGGTGTTACTATTGACTCCGTTCGGGATATTGGTATAACTTCAACTCTTAAGGGATATATTTCATTTAATCAAAATGAAAGTGCTAAATTGGAAAATGCCGGTTGGTATCCGAAAACAAAATCTAAAGAAAAAATTATGACTGATGACAAAGGTAATGTTTCATTATGTATACCATTAAAGATGTATTCAGGATTTTTTGAAGATTATAATAAGATTATTCTTAATTCACAACAAGAACTTATTCTAATAAGAAGTAATGATGATACAAATGCATTATTATCCAGTAATGAAGATGAAAAACCCAAAATTAAAATTACAAAGTTGTGTTGGAGAGTTCCTCATCTTACTGTAGCGATTCCGCAAGAATTAGCACTTACTAAAATTATTGACAAAAATAGTGATATATTAATAACCTTCCGAAGCTGGGAATTAGTTGAATATCCAGAGTTATTGGAAACTACGAGGCACAACTGGCCCGTAAAAATATCTACAAAAGTCGAAACGCCACGTCATGTTCTAATTGCTTTTCAGAAAAATAGACGTGGTAATCTAAAAATGGATATGAGTAAATTTGATCATTGTAATTTAAGAAATATGAATGTCTTTTTAAATTCAGAAAGATATCCTTACAATGATCTTCAACTTGATTTTGAAAATAATAAATTTGCTACTCTGTATGAAATGTTTACAGACTTTCGTCAAGGGTATTATAACTCTCCAGTGGAACCAATTTTTAATCCAAAAGAATTTAAAGAAAATGCTCCTATAGTTTACATTAATTGTTCACATCAAAGAGATTTACTACAAACAGGTCCAGTAACCATGAGAATTGAATTTGAAACCAAGGAAAAAATTCCCGCTAAAACAGCGGCATATTGTGTTATAATTCATGATAAAGTTTTCAGTTACAATCCATTAACAAAAATTGTGAAACAGCTGTAATACAATTTCCTTAAGATAAAATACTCCTTTTAAACAAACCGCTACTTATGCTTAAGAGCGCATGCGTCAATTTTGATATTTATTAACGTAGCCAAACCAGAATTCTTCATTTATATAATGTCTTAGGAGATTTCAGTTCGAGTATTAGATTTTCAACTTAAGTTGCAGAAATTAAAAAAACAAATAAGTGAATATCAATTAAAAGTAGAAATGATCAAGAAATTCAAATATTTGAAAATATGAAACTTATTCTAGATCTTCAAGGATTCAAAATTGAAAATAATAAATTTATTGTAAAGGAATTAGCAGCTTACGATGGGCAAAAGGCAAGTCATTTTATTTTCAAAGCTCCATTTCCGATGGGTCATTTACCATCCTATTTACACAAACAAGCTCTGTGGTTAATAAAAAATTACCATTGCATTGAGTGGTGTGAAGGATTTACGCCATTACACAAATGTGGAGATATCATAAGAGATTTAAGTGCTAAGGTGGACTATGTTTATGTAAAAGGGGAAGAAAAGGCAGATTTCGTAAAGAAATATTCCATGAAACCAGTTATCGAGATTGATGAACAACCCACCCTAAAGAAAATGGATCCTTGCTGCTTTTATCATCAAAAAATACCATGTGTATGTGGATTATCAAATGTTTATTACCTTTACAACAATTTTTTTATGTAATAAAAGACTTGATTACAAATTATGTGTTTTATTTTCTGACATTGTTCTAATACATGAAATATTATTATTTAATCCTAGTTCTTGAAGTTTACATATTAAAATATCTATATTTTTATTTTTTAAATATTCGCTACAACATTTAGCTGCTAGTAAACATAATTCTGCATGTTCCATATAATTTAAAACCAATATAATATTCTGCGCTTCACTTTCTCGACCTTCATATGCATAAAACTCGGAACAGGCTGCGGACATCAAAAACTCTTCATACATTTCTCTTATTAATAATTCCATAATAAATCCTACACTAAAACCTCCCTGTTTCTCAATATCTCTTTATCTCTCTCTTCCTCTTCCACGATTTCTTTTAATATATCAGGATCTTTTATATAATCCTTCAATATCCTTAAAAAGTAACTGAATCCTATTTCCTTTATTTCATGAACGAACTTCAGTAAATTTTGTGTTTTTCTATAATTTAAACAGGCTTCTGCAGCTAATTGGTATTGGAAGGCAGTCTCATAATATACCTGTGCCTACTCGGGGTGCGTTTTTCTTAGCATTGCATTCTTTAATTCGGAATTTTGAATTTTAGTAAACTGTTTACCTAATTTGATTATTTCATTTTGCAAATCACTGTTCATAACTACCACTTATTTTTAATTTAACACTTTTCGTTATTAGTGGTGAATCTTCTATGTAAGCTTAAGACTAACTGTGAATGAATGTAGCTCGCTCAGATTCAGTCCTTTAAAATACCAGCTCCACTCCAACTACTGTGGCGGTTAGGAAGGAGGTAGGAGGTGGAGCAAAAAGAGGCGGAGTTTATGAAACCAATCGGAATAGGGGGCGAACTTGGGCAGCCAATCAGAAACAAGGTCATTCTTGACTGACCAATCAAAAAAGTGGTGGGGGGGGGGGGTGAAGTACAAGCCCCCTATTCCCACTACTTATTCGATACTGTTGTTTATCTAGTTTCATAATGACCAGAACCATGTTTGTTGCCAGTGCTTACCCCTGTCATTATTAAGGGCACATAACAAATATTACCATCGCGTAGCAAACCACCGCGTACAACCACGTCGCCTACCGCAGATCAATGATTGGTTACCACCAAGATATTTGAGTAATTATCACTTTCAGTTCTGTCACTTGAAGTAATCACGATCACTTCGACCCAATGGCAAGTAAGTGCATATTCAAAAAAACATGAAGTTATCAGTTTCACTTCTTTCACTTTGATCAGTGATAATTTATGCAAAAGAATACCGCCGCCGCTCGAAAAGTATGAGGTGCTGTGAGTAGCGTCACGAATTTCTAGTATGAGGCGCTATGAACAGCGTCGCAAATAACACCACTGAGTTACTGCCTATGTCCACCGCTCGATTAACAGGAGGCAGCGTGAACCGCGCCATAAATACCACCGCATAAGCATACTCTTGCCCTCTATACCGTTCATTTGGTTGTGTTTTTGCTGTTGTTCATCTTAAGTTGTTAATTTAGTTTTAGACCATATACTAAAGAATTAAAAACAGGATACAGGATGTTTTAAAACTATTTGATTCATCACCTAGTTCCTTTTTTTTATATTTCAGGAAATATAATTGATAGTCTGCAGTCAGTAACTGATGCGCGCCAATGATCCCTGGCTTGCCCTTTTTTCACTGTATTAATCTGCTTGATGTAAGTGGGCACTCTACCACATTAATCCAGATGGTGGCGCGCCGATGGATATCTTGGTCACTGGACAGTCAAATCGTCGCATAGTTTAGAGGATAGTAAGCGGCGCCAATATTGATATCTTGAAGTATGTTGTGTAATTATAGAATGAATATTCTTAAGCTAAAGATCTCTTGACCGCTGAATGTCTACGAGATAAATATCTACCTACCGTTGTTCCGCTGTCTTAACAGTTAGACATACGTGGATTACGCACTTTATAAAATGCCATTACAAGCTTGTTGAAAAAGTGCCATAAATTTGGGATTCTGATATGTAGATAAAGAATTAATAATATATATCGTTTTAGTCAATATAACCTTAATCAAAAATTACATTTACTTAACAAATTCTTCACTATAACTTTTGAAAACAATGCACAATAAGTTGTACCGGAAAAGGTTAGTAATTTAGTAATCTAAAATTCGTATAAAAACAGAAACAAAGAAATATATTTCACAAATCATCGTCACATTTACACACAAAGTGACAGAACAGAACAGATCAGGTCCGTAAATTACGGTTTGGATTTTTGCCTCACTAAGACTCTATTGAATTGTACGTCAACAAAATACACTGCCTCAGTTCTCTTATTATGAGTGCCTAGACCTGATTTTATTTACGTATGGCTAGAATTATGGTCAGGGTTTTCTTGTCTCTATCTGTCTGTATTTTAAATTAAAATCACATCGCCTGTGCCTGTCCGGCAGTTGTGACGATTAGGTAGTCAATATTTGGTAACAACAACATGGCTTTAACGTGATCATCAACTACGTTACAAACACAAGTTAGTTTTATGAAATATAAATAGAGGTTGGCCCAAATATATCGTAATTCGTGGCGGACGATTCAGACTAACTATAGAGTCACTTCTTAACCTAACCTTATTTGTCGTATCCCAAAGCTAAGATGTCCTTCTTCAATAACATTTTTATTATTATATTCAACAACTTAATTTTCGTGGAAAATACGACGTAATTTTTTGTGATGTGGTTCTGAATTTCACTTTATATAATAATAAATACTTAAATGTACTTTTGAAATGCACTGTTTGTATTCAAAGACCAACCTTATCAATAGAAAATTATTTCTTGACTTAATTAACATATTTGTTACCTAGAAAGGAAACTATATGTTACCTAAAAATAAAAGTAACTTTTGACAGGTATGTCTTTCGCCTACTATCATATATATATATATATATATATATATATATATATATATATATATATATATATATATATATATATATATATATATATATATATATATATATGCGAACTTGCTGATGTTGCTATAAGGAAAGTATAAATACATTCCCTTTTTTTATTGTAAGTTAGTAATAGTAAAAAAAGCAATTGATGCTGTTACTCTGCTAGTTTAAGTTTTGATTTAAGATTTAATTTATATTTAATTTTGAAAGTATAAAATAATTTGTTAAACAAGCTTGAGCTAGAAGCATATCAATCAGACTCTAGATTATTGTTTGTCTTAAAGATTCCTCTGGTTTATCCCGAAACATAGACTATGTATCCCATACCAATATCGGATAACCGTACAGGGTTTCACCATATCATCTCTACCACTCAAAAGTATATTGCGAGAGATGATGATTCGATGCTCTACGTTTCACTTCAAAGCCTTGAGACTTGCAAACCAGAAAATCTGGTCCGAAGTACTTCCACAGCCAATAGATAGTGACTCCATCTGCGAAGCACAACTTTTGAAGCAACCAATCCACTTTTTATCAGGAACCTGCCAATCAAGTTTGATGTTAGCAAAGGGATACAATGTCCAACAAATTGACCAAAACCTTTGGTTAATTTCAGTGTCAGATCCACTACCCATCACTGTGAAATGCGACAGGAAGCCACTGACTACGAAGGTCGTCCAAGTCAACACCCTTCTACGTCCTCAACCAGACTGCAGCGCATTCATTGGAACCACCAGAGTTCATGGAAAGCGTCTGATAGATGTATACCAAAACGTCACCTACAGGAATCTTCCAATCGAAATACCATACAAGTGTTGCGAACACCTTCCAAGGAAGCCATCCGTACCAGACGTCAAACCCTTGAAGTTGAACAAAATTGACACTGATGACCTCAACATTGCTCAACATAAGCTAGACCAATATTCGGAAGAGTTGGATAAAATCATCTCCCAACTTTTCGTAAACAAGCATCTACACTGGTTTACAGTCTCGACAATAGTCATAGTCGTTCTCCTGACTACAACTTAGGCCCTATCCAAATGTCGACGCAGAAGACTGACGATGATTACCTCGAGCCTCTCCAACGATGATTCCCCTTCAAGACCAAGACCAGCGAACCGGAAAAATACCTCCGGCCTTTGCAGTATTCTCCTAAGAAGAAGACCCAGCATCCGCCTGGACCAATCCGTACACGAAGAGGAAATGGAACTCCGATAAGAAGTTTAAAAAGTTGCTGCAAGGCACCAACTTTTATTTAAAAGGGCGAGTTGTTACATGCGAATCTAAGCCCATATTATAAATAATAATTGTTCATTGACCGCAGGTGTCAGATATCGCAATGACAACCAGACTGTTTTCCAATTAAGCAAAATCAGCAATGTTGCAATACGTGACTACGTGACTTTTAATCATGCAAACTTGCTAATGTTGCTATAAGGAAAGTATAAATACATTCCCTTTTTAACCGACTTCTAAAAGAAGGAGGTTCTCAATTCGTCGACTATGTATTTTTTTTATTATTATAAGGTAGTAATAGTAAACAAAGCATTAATGCTAGTTTAAGTTTTGATTTAAGATTTAATTTATATTTAATTTTAAAAGTATAAAATAATTGTTAAATAAATAAAATAAAATTTTTTTAAAAAGTGTTTTAAAGAAAACTAAATATAATACATATATATATATATATATATATATATATATATATATATATATATATATATATATATATATATATATATATATATATATATATATATATTGCCAGGTTACTAGTGCATCAGCTCAGAAACCTTAGACACCCTAACGGTTCATTGTTATGATAATATTCTTTGTCTTTAGGGTAAAAACATAAATTGCAAGATGGAACTCCCAGAATTGAAAGACTCTAGAGTTGAGATAAATTAGCTACCATTCGAATTTTCGAATACTAGTCGATCTCATATTACTGAATATATCCATTTATATATAACCCCTATTTTAGCTTAACCAATCCAGTCCATCGAATAACCTTACCACATAACGATTACATGTATTGGCTAACCAGAATAGTGCCCACGAATAAATAATAAATATATTTATCATATTTGTTAGATAACAATAGCTTGTGAATAGTGAACTGTAAAGATTTCTTATATCTAGAGATAGGATATGGCCTAGATTTTTTGTATGAAGTATTTTTGAACTTATTAGGTTCGCTCATTAAGGGAATGTAATTTTAGCTTTATACTTCACTGATAAGTTTTTTTCTGCAGTATAATTTGTCTAAACTAGCGTCCTTTAAGATATTTAAAAAATTAAGTAACTTAGACACTAAAAAATAATACGTTGGGGTATTGGTATCTGAAAAATCCTGAAATATGACATATTTTCTTAATGATTTGATTGTTTTGCTAGTAAAAACAATACAAGAAGAAGATTGTCCTAAATGATTATGTGCCAGACGATAAAGTATGACACAACCATCTCATTGCTTCTGCATTTAATTTCCTGATAAAGAACACGACAATATATGTGTTGTATTATGGTATATCTTCTGGATCGTTGACAGTGTTATCGATCTTGCATGCCGTGACCCTTTATTGGTCATTAAAAATACATTAGAGTGAATATTTAAATTCTGTTTACTTTTTCTGGGTTACACATTATTTTTAGTTCTCTCTTTAGCGCAAATTGGCTAAAACGTTTGGAGGTTTTGCATAAAATAAAACATTAAATATTTATCTAGTATAAAGAGTTGCTGGTTAATTTTATGTGCAATTTTATTCGAGGATAGAAAATGTTCAACGCTGAACAATAACATTGTTGGATTTTGAGAACATTCATATGTATCAAAAAAAAGCCTTATGTTTCCATCTGATCGTTTATCCTCTGATCTCCCCTTCGATAAGGATTCCAAATATAAGAATTAATTGCTCACAAATCGTTTTCCATTTTACTCTATGTAGCGAACAAATATGCTCTAACTTTATCATCTTTAGGGTAACAACATAAACTAGAATATCTTCACTTCCTGAATTAAAAGGCAACGGAGATGAGGTAAAATACACACCATTCAAATCTTCTAATGGAAGATGATCTTATAGAACAGAATGCATTCATTTATATCCCCTATTTTAATTTGGATAATTCACTCAACCTAATACCCTTACAATACAACAATTACACGTACAGGCTAATTGAAAGAGTGATTCAAATAAATAATAAATTTATTGGCGAGAAACTTTTCAGTTCCTTTTTACGCAAAAGGTCCATTCGAGAAGTTATTTGCTACGTAGAATCCGAATCCGAGGCTAGGATTGGCCCATCATGTCAGTATATACTAGAAAGATGGATTTTTTTTGTTTGTTTAATCTCTTTTCTAGTTTACTACTACTCTTATTCTGCAAAATAAGCTACCAAGCGACCACTCATGATTTTTTCTTGCAAAGTTACGGTCTTTTTGAGTTATGAAATATATTCCAACAATATCATAAGCATTCACAATAATTCTTTAAGACATACATTGATCTAGTGTATCAAAAATTTTTACTTGGGGATTTTTGGGGTCTCTAAGTGCGAATACGAAGTAAAAAAATTGAAATTTATATTTCATTAATTTTTATTTTTAAGATCGTGGATTCGCAATAACGGTTTGAAATTTGCAAAAAACAATATTGGTCTCTAAAAACAGTAATTATTCAGAATAGTGAAAACACCGAATTTTCCAATGATTTTTTACATGCCTTCGATTTTCGGGTCGTAGAACACGAATATAAAGTTTTGTTTTGCGATCTCGCATAATTTTTCCAAGAAACAAAGTTTTTTAGTGAAAAAACTCGTATATTTTCCGATCTACCTTTAAATATTGGCCACTTCCAGTAACATTCACAGACACATCACATTATCTAATAATTTATTAAACAAAATTTGCATCAGAAATGACGGAAAATTGCGAATTTGCGTTAAAAAGTAAGAAGACCGTTGGCTTGTAGTTACATTTTTTTTTGAGGGCATGTCCTCGATTTATATCGAAGCATGTGATTTCCGAGGTCGGAAATTAGTTGTTTGATTTAATATGCGATATTATCACATTAACGTGGAAGTGTGGATTTTAAATTTCATTAGAATGGAAAACTTGGTAGTATAAATGCAATTAGTTATGGTCATTCCAGTATTGTAGAATAAAATATTGGTAGACATGCAGAATTAGAATATCGAACATAAAGACGTCGTTCGGCAAACTATGTTGGTCTGAAAACCACAATCCAATCTGCACTAACCTGAACTGACTTGACGTAATCAGAACTAATCTAGACTAAACTAAATTCGATTTCACAAAACAAGTCAGTTCAGTTTAGATCAGGTTAGTTGAGGTCAGTTCAGGTTTGATTTTGGTTTTAGGCCAACGACGAACTGTTTATGATTGAAATTCCGATTCTGCATGTTTACCCACATTTTATGCTGCATTACTCGAATGACCACAATTAATTGAATTTGAACTATCAAGTTTTCCATTCTAATGGAATTTAAAATCCACTAATCCACGTCAACGTGACAATGTCGCATAGTAAATACAACAAATTTTCGGCCTATGAAATCACATGTTTCAATCTAAACTGTGAACATACCCAAGATATATATATATATATATATATATATATATATATATATATATATATATATATATATATATATATATATATATATATATATATATATAAACGACAAGCCAACGATCTTTTTATGGAAAATTCGCATTTTTCCGTTAAATCTTGCTAGAAAAATTATTAAATATGGTAGCGATCGGAAAATACAACTTATATGAGTGAAAATGAAAAATTCTCTTTTGGAAAAAACTTTATATTCTTATTCTAGAGCCTGAAAATAGGAGGTTTGTAAAAAAAATCGGAAAATTAGGAATACTCATTGTTTCCACTATTTCGAATAAACTTACTAACTGTACTTAAAATGACGGTAACTTTGCAAGAAAAATTCGTAGTCGACTTATTTTGAAAGATAGGAGTAGTGTTAAATTATGCAAGTAGGAAGAAGTACAAAAAAAAATTGAGAATTCTGCATATGATCTTATTAAAAGTAGCCAAAAAACAATTTTTCAAATACATAACCCGAAATATCTCAAAATCCTGACGTAATAGGTCAATAATGACCTTGAATTCGAATTCCATTCAGCAAATTACTTCGGAAATAACTTCGATCATACCTATAGATTTAAACAACAATAGATTTGTTTCAAGGCTGTTTGTGGTCAGTGGGGAAGAGGTTTCTTGATGTTTGATAGACATAAACATGTTTATTTATCTTATCTTTCAGTTTAATTGCTTATCGTGACTCTTTTCAGTATTTTTAAGAGTTAGAAATTACTACAAATGCGATGTTTGCAATTAATATTAACAAAAAGAAGATTTATTGGTAAATATTGTTAGATATTGTTTACAGATTGAAAATAATAAGAATAAGAATTTAGGCAACCATATATTCATACTTTGTTTTCAGAATTGACGTACCGATAATACTCGTTTAAATAATGCAATTAGAAAAGGATAGCATAAAATCGTATTTTTGTATTCTAGAATGGACGTATCGATTATCATATGATACTCATTTAAATAATGCAATTAGAAAAAGATAAGCATAAAATCGGTGTGTGTACAAAGAAATAAAATATTTAATGTTTATCAACACTTTTTTAAATATAGATAAAAATACTATTACGTTATTTAGCGTTCAAACAACCGGGCCCTAATTCTGACGTTATGCTAGTTCTATAAGGGTATGTTCCAAGGGATCCCTTTTTTGTAGATCTGTATTACATCAAAAATTTTAGGACTAATTTTTTCAGGTAGTCTAAATAATAAATCGAGAAAAGGGTTAAACCTTAATAAAAAAAAATACCCGAGACCCTAATTTTTTAAAACATTCGTTACTCCTCCACATTCTGATATTTGGTATAATTCTTTTATTAATTTATCTTTAGGTTTAATCATCAGCATTAGTAATTTCGACGCTAACTATACAAGGTTTTTTTACATTTGAAAAGTCTATAGGTTATGATTTTAATTTGCGTTCAGATTTAAATTCCCACACTAATACGAATGATAAGTATGTTACGAAACAAGGACTAATGACAGTGTACTTTTTGATTTTATCCAAGAGCGACAAAATTATATTCAGTTTTATTTAGTAAATCATGGGAAAACGGCTTATTTCAACATAAAAGATATCATTAATTTTTGTTCAAAATAAGAAGATGCTGTTAACAAAATGGTGTAATATCTTAAAAATTCACATTGCATACTGAAAAAATTATTTCATAATATTGAAAAAAAAGAACTATATCCAGATAACACTCTTTTTGCTGTACCCTATCAACAATAGCAGTGCTCTCTGGTATTAGATGAAATAATAATATGGATATTTAAAAATAATAAAAAATAATTAAATAACACAAAAACTATATAATAGAGCCACGAGCAAAAGTATTAAGCACCCCCATTGTTTATCTCTGCCTTGACAACATGTGTCCAGATAAGCTTCTTATGGTTTTACTATTGCTTTGGGGGTATGTTCTCATAGAAATAAGATAAAAACAGATAATTATGACACGCTGGTGTGCATTAACATATTATCCTTCGAATTCGCAAATTTTGGGATTTTAGCTTGTTTTCAGGGTTTGAAAAAACACACGTGTTGTACGCAATTACTTCTACCATATTCTTAAAAAAGACTAACATGTATAGCGTAAACCATGACTAAAAAAGCGGAACTTAGTGCAGAACAGTGCCTAAAAATTTTTATAAAAAAATTGAACCGACTTCTCGAATTTTTTATACGAAATTGAAATTTTTGAAATCGGCACCAAACTAATACCTGACAAAATGTGATTCGCATAAACAGATTAAAAATACTTTATTTGTAATTGCTTTCTTACCATAATTTGTATATATTAGTAATTATTTATTTCATTTGGAAATAATTTGGCGCCGACTTCAAAAATTTCAATTTCATATAAAAATTCCTAGTCATTTTTTACTTCTAATGCACTTTTAGAAGTCGCTTCAATTTTTTTTATAAAAATTTTATTTTTCGATCTTCAGTTTTGAATTCATTATGATATTCATAAATTATTTGAACTAAGTGCTAATCAAGATTAATGTACCTCGCAATGATTCAAAGGTGGTAAAAAAGTACCCATTTTATCCATAATTGTAAATCACCCTAAAATGAACCACTAAAAATTCTTGGATTCTTAGAGTCCTCCAAATACCAATGAAATTGTATCAAACAAATATTTAGTATGTCATAGTAAATTCACAATCTTAAATTTCAAATTAATTTTAGATTGGTAATATAGGCCCCAAAACCTTCCAATATCGATATTTAAAGAATTTGAGACGTGAATTTCTTAGCCCGATATATTTTATATTGCATATTGAGTTTGTATACGCTCCCCGGACCCCACAATATCAATTTTAGATTAAAACCAGAAAATGTAGAATTTTTAGTTCCTCATATTCTACCTTATCAACCTAATAGTTGTAAAAAATTAACTTCATATTCGTAATACATAACCCCCAACCCCCTAATACCAATTCTGAAAAAATGCGAATAAGGTAAAATTTTCAACCCACCATATTGGATCCGCCATTTTGAATTTCAAGAAAATGATTTTAGCGTCTGAATCTAATCTAAATCTAAACCCTTCAAAGCCCCTTCGTACCAATTTTAGATGAAATACAGAAATTTAAAATTTCTAAATGATCATATTGCATCTGATATATTAGATTTTCTTAAAATAATTTTATATTCGCTATTTACATCCTCAAAAACGATTCAGTTCCTCGTTTGAACAAAATCGAAAAATGTAAAATTTTTAGTCAGCTATATTGCATTCGCCATATTGAATCCAAAAAAATACTATTAAATTCATAATTTACACCCTCAAGAACCCTCTATATCAGTTTTGGTGAAAGTCGAAAAATGTAAAATTTTTAGGACACCATATTGAATCCGCCAGATTGAGTTTTTCAAAAAATATTTTAATTTCGTAATTAACACTAACAAAAATCACTCAATACTGCCTTTAGAGAAAATCGAGAGATGTAGAATCTTTAATCCTCGATCTTAGATCCGCGATATTTAATTTTTTTCTGAATAATATCAAATTCGTAATGTGCTATCATATTGCTATATGAATTTTGAAAAGAATCGGACAAAATTAATTTTTTATTCACTATATTGGATACGCCATATTGAATTTTTTTAAAAATAATTTTAAATTAGTCATGTGTGACTCCGAAAACTCTCCCGTACCAATTTTGGTGAAAATCGGACAAAATTGATATTTTTGTCCGCCATATTGGATCCGCTATATCGAATTTTTTAAAACTAATTTTAGATTCGTTATGTGAGGCCTCTAAAACTCCCCCATACTAATTTTGGAGAAAATCGGACAAAATTGATTTTTTCGTCCGCCATATTGGATCCGCAATATTGATTTTTTTAAAAATTATTTTAGATTCGTCATGTGTGATTCCGAAAACTCCCCTGTAGCAATTTTGGAGAAAAAAGGACAAAATCGATTTTTTTTAGCCGCCATATTGGATCCGCCATATTGAACTTTTTAAAATGTTTTGCATTCGTTATATGCAACCTCGAAAACTCCCTTATATCAATTTTGGAGAAAATCGGACAAAATTAAATTTTTTGTTCGCCATATTGGATCACCGCAGAAACTTCCTGAATATAACGTAAAAAAATTTCATTCATACATAAAAAAAATACAGAAGTCGATTAAAAATTAAGATTTTACATGAACATGGCATGTCTCGAGTAAAGATAGCCCGAGAAGTGCAATATGCATTAAATCGTTTCAAATAGACCGGATTCCATGAAAACAGGCCAAGAACAGGCAGAAAGAAAGTAACTACAGATTGTGATGACCGATTGTTGATTAGACAGTTTCTACAAGACAGCAAAAAAACAGCTTTCGACCTCGCTGCAACTTTATCTGAAGCAACAGGCAAATGTGTGAGTGTCCATACTATGAGAAGAAGGATTCTTAGAGCGAGATTAAAAGATTACAAGGCAAGGAAGAAGCTGTGGCTGTCGAAGTATAATAACAAAAATCGATTGGAGTGGGCCCTCAAATATAGAGATTGGACAGTGGAAGATTGGCCCAACGTACTCTGGTCAGGCGAATCTAACTTCGAGGTATCGTTATTTACTTTATGTTTTACATTCAAACAAGTCAATATCTTTGAAAACAAATTTTACAAGAATAATAATGTAAGATTTAATTTAAACCAGTTTTTTTTCTCTTTACACAGGTGTCTGGAACTCTCGGTGTAACTTATGTCGGGCTCTCGGTGAGCGAATAATACAACCCAGAATATATTGCGCCCACTGTTAAACACGGTGACGGCTCAATTATGATTTGGGGTTGCATGGCTGCGTATGGAGTGGGCGAAATGTTGTTGGGCGAGGAGCGAGTGAACAGTGAGAAATGCACTGAAGTTCTAAAAGCAACTCTAGCGCCGTCGATAATGCAAATTATCGGCGACACAAATAGTGACGAAATAAAATTCTGCAAGAAACCGCCACTTGCAACAAATCAGCTCACACTATGACGTGAATGGCTCAAAAAGGTATTGACCTTTTAGACTGGCCACTACAATCACCAGACCTCAATCCAATTGAGCATATTTGGTCTATTTTAAAGAAAAAGATTCGAATACAATCTGTAACTAATAAACATACACTACTGGCTGCTTTAAGGCATGATTGGAAACAGTTATCCGTAGATGAATGTTTTGAGCTGGTAGAGTCAATGTCGAAAATAGTGGCTAATGTCATTAAATCTAAAGATGGACCGACCAAATATTAATTTCTTTAATATAATAAATCCTATTAGTTATCATATCTGATTTATTTACATACCTTAAATTAATTCAAAAATAGCAATTTTGTAGGATGCCTAATACTTTTGCTCGTGGCTGTAGAAATTATTCTTAGCAACTCAACTTTGCAAGATGAGTTAGCATTGCGTGGGTTTGAAATAGGAGGATGGATACTGGAACATATATTCCAACGGCACCGCTAATAAAGTTTTGTAATTTAAACTTGAGAATCAAGCAAAGCTGGCTGTCTCAATAAATTGATTTACTAAGTTGGACTAGGCGAGTTACATTAACATCGGATTGGTAGCTTTACGTTTTTTTGTAGGTATGAAGTTTAGTTTCGTTTCTATAATATTTATCTGTGCTAAAGCTAGTTACTTCCTTTAAGTCATTAAATAGATTTCTTTAAATAATGTTTACGTTATAAGGAATAATTGAAATTCATCTATCATTAATTGAGCTAGAAGGCTATAGAGTTTTAATATAGGAAAAATATGTTTAATTAAATTAAATCTACAGAGTAAAATTTATTAAAACAACTTTAAGTTAATTTGACAGCAGCTTAAACTCAATGAAATGTGAGAATTATCAATAAATACTGGTGTGTGGTAAATTCCATTTCTCCACTAGTCGACAGGCAAGAACGCGTTTCGTTGCAAATAAATGGGAAACGGGGCCACAGCTGTTGCGAGCGCGGGAGTTTAATAGAGGCCCGGTCGAGAATTAGTCACGGCATGTGAGATCGATGACGCTAATAGCGCCATTCTTAATCAAACATACGATACAACGTATGTAGCGGCACCTTCCACTGCCGACAAGACAGGTATGGAGATAATAAAGTGGTTCTTTGTCGCTTTGCGGCAAAACAGCTTGAGATTTACGGATAAGGCTTGCATAAAGCGCTTTTGTTGCTCTTTTGTCTAACTGCACATTTAGTGGCGTGGCTTTCGAGTTGTTAAAAGAGACATATTTCATAATAAAGCTTCTCTAAAATGGAATTCGAGGCATTAGTGTAACTTTATTTGAACGGGTTAGAATCGGTTCATAGAGAAGATTCATAACTCCATTACCATTACACGGTAAAATTTCGTTTGATTTAGATAAGTCACCTATATTAAAAAATTTCTATCATACGGCATAATAAATCATTGTACGCCTAAAGACTCGCCAAAGAAATTTAGTTTTCTATATGGATAAATCACAATCTCAGATACTGACTTAAATTATAAATTCACTTTCATAACATCAAAGTTTTTCACTGAACTTTTAAGTTCGATGATTCTTGATAGATCATGTTAGTGATGATAGTAACATTCTTAAACATATCTACTCAACTTTAGGCCACGCTGCATAGCTGTAAAGTAGAGGTTAAAAAAAAATTCGTTACAGCGGAATATTTAAGGTAATATCATAACTAATGAAGAAAAAATAATCCGAACCAAGGGCAACACACTGGGGTGAAACCAGGGTGATTTCCAGGGGGGAAAAAGAGTTTTTTTGTGATTTCCGACTAAGCTACGCATCTTATTGAAAAAAGTTAAATGCAAAAGTTGTAGATAATAAAAAGATCTCGTGTAATTTTTACCCTAACCTCAAAATTTTCCGAGAAAAAAACCGTTTTTTTTGTTTTTTGCTATTTTCTTCCACACAAATGATTCGTCTAAGCTCAAACTAGATGTCTAATCTAAGATTACACATATTTTTTAATCTTATTCCAACACATGTCGCTAAATCAGTACGTTGACAAACTGGGTCAATAATTGCTAAAATAATCATATTAATTGTTTTACTTACTCGACAATTTATTAAAAATATTATTACGTTAGGAAAATTGGTTATAGATTTAATCTGTATATATACACCATAAGTTTCAATAATAAATCAGTATTAAACCAAAAGGGTTTTACTCACCACATTATCTATTATAACCTATGGAGTAGTAATTATAGGGGGTTGTTATCATTATTACCTACTAATCACAAAAACAATTGGTTAATACAACTACTCTACTATACATAAATATAAAGGGTTGCTGTCAACATTTCCTAGTAAAAGTAACATTGGTCCTTCAAGCGAAAGAATAAACATTGGAGAGAGTGTACCTTTTGGGAATACAAATAAGCTACACTTGTTTTGTATTGAACCGTTCCGGATTTGATTTAACATTAATAAAAAAATACATTTTCAATCGGATTTCCCCTTAAGATTAATTGTCAACCAGAGTTCAAACTAAGCTTACTTTTTTCCTTTTACTTCTACTTCCAATAAATAGAATATATATATATATATATATACATATATATATATATATATATATATATATATATATATATATATATATATATATATATATATATATATATATATATAGTATAATGGAACAAATTGCCGAAAAATCTAAAAAGATCGAAAAATGGCTCACACTTTACGATTATTGTCAATACGTTGTTATTATTTATTAAAATTATTATAATTTTATAACTTCAATGAGTAAACAAATTACAAAGTCATTATGTTTAAATTATAAATAAATAAAAAAAACAGTTTAGTTTGGCCGGATCAGTAAATGCAAACCTCGGAACGATCGCAATTTACTTCATTTATACACGGAGTTGCATGTAGTTGTACGTTTGCTGAATGTGATTTCAGCACTACAACGGCCTAATGTGGATATATCCACTGCTATTGCATCTCAAACGGAGGAATCCGTGAAAGCCGCACAAACATACATATGCCATCCGGCGGGAGGTCGGCGAAGCCGCGTTCAGTGTTGCATGCTTCCTTCCGATCTGTCCTTTTGCACAGACAGGTGCATGTCGGTACCCTGATGAGTCTAGTAGAGACGAAACATGTACCTCTGCCGTATCACTGTGGCGGGGAGGGTAAGTTTTGACTTTCTTCTCGGTATGGTGGTACAGGTGGGCCATCATTTCAATGGTGGTGGAATTGGATGGATTGTGTTTTATCGCAATTTATTCAAACTGTGCAACCTCTAACACTGAAAGGATATGATTGGAACGAGGTTTGCATTTACTGATCGCAATTTACTTCATTTATACACGGAGTTGCATATAGTTGTACGTTTGCTGAATGTGATTTCAGCACTACAACGGCCTAATGTGGATATATCCACTGCTATTGCATCTCAAACGGAGGAATCCGTGAAAGCCGCACAAACATACATATGCCATCCGGCGGGAGGTCGGCGAAGCCGCGTTCAGTGTTGCATGCTTCTTTCCGATCTGTCCTTTTGCACAGACAGGTGCATGTCGGTACCCTGATGAGTCTAGTAGAGACGAAACATGTACCTCTGCCGTATCACTGTGGCGGGGAGGGTAAGTTTTGACTTTCTTCTCGGTATGGTGGTACAGGTGGGCCATCATTTCAATGGTGGTGGAATTGGATGGATTGTGTTTTATCGCAATTTATTCAAACTGTGCAACCTCTAACACTGAAAGGATATGATTGGAACGAGGTTTGCATTTACTGATCGCAATTTACTTCATTTATACACGGAGTTGCATATAGTTGTACGTTTGCTGAATGTGATTTCAGCACTACAACGGCCTAATGTGGATATATCCACTGCTATTGCATCTCAAACGGAGGAATCCGTGAAAGCCGCACAAACATACATATGCCATCCGGCGGGAGGTCGGCGAAGCCGCGTTCAGTGTTGCATGCTTCCTTCCGATCTGTCCTTTTGCACAGACAGGTGCATGTCGGTACCCTGATGAGTCTAGTAGAGACGAAACATGTACCTCTGCCGTATCACTGTGGCGGGGAGGGTAAGTTTTGACTTTCTTCTCGGTATGGTGGTACAGGTGGGCCATCATTTCAATGGTGGTGGAATTGGATGGATTGTGTTTTATCGCAATTTATTCAAACTGTGCAACCTCTAACACTGAAAGGATATGATTGGAACGAGGTTTGCATTTACTGATCGCAATTTACTTCATATATATATATATATATATATATATATATATATATATATATATATATATATATATAAATATATATATATATATATATATATATATATATATATATATATATATATATATATATATATATATTGCGTTGAAAAACGTGATGCGGGACCTAACGTATATCGTCAGAGGTCTATATTCGTCGCCCACACACGCTTCAAGCAACTGCCCGAAGAGGAATTAGAATACTAATATTTTGAATATTTTGTTTGTTTTTTTTTTAAAATTGAAAATTGGTGAATGCGAATTAAATATGTTTTCTCTTGCTCTAATAAAATATTCTAAACCACGATATGTATTTTTAATTTTTCCTTGAGCGCCCAGTTACTGTATCCTATCTAAGATAAGATAACAGCACTGTATTTATTCTTTGGATTAACTTAAAAATACATATATTATTGTTAACAAAATTTTAATAAATCTATTTTCTCTTTTTAATCTCCCCTTAATATAACTAGCTCGCTTCCCCTGAAACTATCCCAAGTGAGTTCAGATTCTCATAAGTTGAAATTACTTTTTATCTACTGCCAATTAAAACCACTGAATTGTATTAACAATCAACATAAATTTATTATAAAACAAAATGATATTATTACTGATTATAAAATTATTTTGAAATACCTATTATCTATATCAGCTTTATTAAAATTAAAAATCAATTGCACCTTATCTCTACTGTTAATTATAATGTCACTCCACTTAACTGTCAAGAGTTGTTTGACAGATATGAAGGTCTCGTGTTCAGTTGAAATGTATTACTTTTATTTATTTTAAAAATTAAAAAAAAATGTGCAAAGTGCGGATTATTAATTTTAACAAGTGATTATAAATTAGTTCTAATGATTTTATAATGTCTAATATAAATGTGGTAATATTATGTTTTAAAATACCTTGTTCCTTAAGTGTTTGTTTATTTATAAACAATAAAAAGGTATATTTGTGTTTCCTTGTCTTCTTTTACCATCAAATTGGATTGGGATAATTGTTTAAAAATACCTACTATCAAGTAAGTAGATATTCTTTATTAAACACTGTCTTGGTTATTTTTGGAAATATCCAGGAATTGTCTATTTCTAGGAAATGTTGGTATTTACACCAGCCAGGTATAATTTCTCGAACTTTTATTTGACACAATCGGGTTTTACTAAATTTTCTTGATGTTAGTTGGAGTTGCTATTTCTTAATGACATTCAATTTAATTTAAATTATTTTTTTTTTTTAAATATTGATTAATCAAACTTTATTTAATATTTATTTACTTTTATAACCTTTAAAAAAAATATTTACTTATCAAAAACAAAAGATCTCGCACGTGGCTTTATGATCTTGTCGTGAAAATTTTTTAAGGTTATGTTTTGAGGAGAAACTTTTCTTTTACACCTCTCTGTAACAATACTTTTTTGCAACTGTCTCGAATTTTTGTGATTTTTCTTTCTATCGTATGCTTTCAGCTGACTTAATTAATCATTCTGATTGGCTCAGCAGTTGAAGGCATCGGGTTACTTGATGAAAAATCACCCTTTTCTTGGCATTCTTGTCAAACAAAAATGGCTGTCAAGAATTTTAAAATTGATAAAATTTTTCCAATTTTACCATTTCCTGGATTTATCCAATCATATGCATGACAATAAATATTATAAAATTAAACTCTATGATTTTACCTATCTAATTATACATATTTTAGCCTTCCTAAAACAATTTTTAATATTAAAAATTATAAAACAAAATGGCTTGACATGAAAATATTGAAATATATAATTAACTAATTATAGAAAATTATTGTTTGAAGATGCTAAATTATGTTTTCTTAATATTAAAATATTAAATATTAGAATTTTCCTTACATTCTAATATAACTTATTTTACTCCATTACTTAAAATTAATTTATAATATCTAATTTTAATGTCAAAATCAAAATTTTCTTAAATTTATTCTATGTTCTTATGTGTTTTAATTAAAATTATTTTCTTAATACTACTGTTAACTGTCTAATTTATATTAAAAACAATTTAATGAACCTTATTTATTATTTAAAAGTACTTTTCGTAACTGGTTTCACACTATGTTCACCTTTTGTTCCTTTTCAAAACATTATTGTTGCAAAAACCGATCGTTATTTTTTTTTATTTCACTTGAAGATTTTCACTCTTTATTATCACTTTACCTTCACTATCACATCTAATGTTTGTACCTTATTATTCTTATGATCAATTTATAATATGATCTTATTGTATTAATATTTATATATTGTTTATTTTACAATTATGTCTAAAAATTCATTATGAATTTAGCATTATATATGATTTTTTTAATCATGTAAGCTTTTAATTATGCTTTGGTCCATATTATTTGTAAATATTAATGACTCTAATTAATTAATATATCTACTAACTACTTATTACTATCTAAATAATAAATTTATGTTGTATCTTAGATATTTTAATTGAAATTGTTTAGACTCGTCGAGTATTTATAATATGGTCATTAGGTCATCTTGTGTCGATTCCTATTCAATTGCCCCAAATTGAATATTTAATATTTTATTATAAATAAAATATTAAATATGAATATTTTAATTCTTATTTGTACTTATTATTTATATTAATTACAACTTTTAGTTGATAATAAAATTTATATCCTTATATATTTTACAGCTTATTAGAAATTTATTGTTTCACAAAATATCCCTTTTAATCATAAACTTTTCCTTTTCTTCACCACAACTATTGGATTTATATATGTAGTATCGGCTCTTTCTATTATATTATTTTGAACCATTTCTTCAATTTCATCTTTTATTTGTGCTTGATACTTATATGGTATGGGGTAAGTTTTGGCTTTAAAATTTTCAATGTTTTGTACTTTAATATAATGAATATAGTCTCGTGCTACTCTGTTTTCGTTTGAAATTAAGTTTTTAAAAGAATTTAACATGTATACTATATCTTTTTTAAAATTTGAATCGCATATAATTTCCTTTTCATTCATAATCACATCATTATTATACTTATTATAATCACAAAAATTTCTCCTACTAAAATTATCATTGACTTTGTCAATACTAATATCTCCTAAAAATTTTGGTTTTGTGCTCCTTTTAGCTAACAAAACCTTATTATTTACCGCATTATTCTCCTTCTTACAATTATCTATAATACTTTCAAGATTATGTATTTCTATTATATTATTTGCGCTTTCTTTACTTATAACTTCTTCACTTAACATTTCTATACATGATAAATCCTCACTTGAATGATTAAAAACCAAATTATTTATGAACTTTATTCTATGTTCATCAATTATCAAGATCATATCTTCGTAATTTATTTTAGCCCCATATTTACTTAAAATATCATTCCCTATAATTATATCGATATTCATATTATTCACTACTATTAATGATGCTTCTATAATTTTATTACCAAGCACTATTTTTAACATACATTGCCGATTTACTTCACAAATCTTTTTATTATTTGCCCCCACTAATTTTAATTTTGGTATTTTATTTATGATTACTTTATTATTAAATAACAATATATTTTCTAATTTATTTTCATCAATTAATGATGCTTCAGAACCACTATCTATTAATATTTTTACTTCTGTATTATCAATTTTACCTTTTACATAAATTAAATCTAAATTATTTTCATATTTTTCATTGTATAAATTGTCATTTAAGTCTATTAATTCTCGTGGATGTTCGTAATGTATAAAATTCGTCTTAATTTCAGATCCAAGGCTGTTATTTAAAAATTTGTTCGTCTGTTTCTAGGATCCGAAGATACCTCCCTTCGATTTCTCTCCAGGCTGTTGCTCCGTCTCCCTGTCATGTGGTTATTTGTCTGTTCATTGTCTACTCGTAAGTCTGTATCACTTCTATTTCGTCTAATATTATTAGTTTGTCTATATTCCCTGTCATTTCCATTGTAAAAAGTTCGATTCCTAAAATTTTGTCTTTCATTGTTCTGAACGTTCCTATCAATTTGTCGATCATTGTTATTTGCGCCTCTATTTAAGTTTATATTATTTTGTCTCGCGTTATATTGTTGTCTATATTGTGAATTATTATTATTTAAATTATAATTATTTGTACCATTGTCTGTTTGTCGGTATCGTGTATTATTATTATTAAAATTATTGTTATTAAAATTACTATTTGTTTTCTGGTAAAAGTTATTATTACGGTTATAGTTATTATTATTTCTATTAAAATTGTTAGGAATATTATTTGTATAATTAGTTTGATTCTGTCTAAATTGATTCGGCTGTGGACGTATATTGTTATTTAGGTTTTTAAAGTTTTGATCATAACTATTTTTTCTATTATTTTGATTGTGCCCATTAAAATTACCTCTTTGTACTCTTGTTAAGAAATTAATAAATTGACCCATTGTTTTTATATTTTGAATTGTAATTGTTTGTACTATATTATCTTGATAATGACGAGCAATGTTCAGAATAATTTCGTCTTCTCTCATTGGTGGATTTAAATACTTTGCTACTGTACTTAGCTTTAAAGCATAATTAACTAGATCCCCATTTTTATTATAATTAAATTTCCCAAAGTATAATTGTTCCCTAAACTCTGCTTGTTTAATCTCTCCCCAAAAATATTCCAAAAATTCCCTTTCAAACTCATAAAAATTATTTATCGTTGATTCTATATTACCATACCAAATACTTGCATGATCAATTAAATTAACTCGAATAAAGTCTTTTATTACTTGTAGATTATTTACATTATTTAACCTATTCTTGATACTGTTAATAAAAGCTACCGGGTGTAACATACGAATGTTGCCATTAAACTTTAGACCCATGTCATTAGTACTGGCACAATTATTTCCATTGCCCATATTATTTCTAGTTACAGTCTCCAATTTCTTATCCACGGTACAAGTAACTAGTTCAGTTGTGGATTTTAGTTTTTCTTCTATAATCTGATCGTATTCCTGGAAAGTTCTGTGACATTTCCTATCAATTTTATCTATTTCATTACCATGCTTATCTAATTCTGAGGTAATGTCATGCATGGTCGTATCTAGTTTGTCATTAAGACGCTCTATTTCTGTGTTCCTGTCACCTTTCTCTATTTCTAGCATATTTAATATTTCTTGGTTATTTTTAGTTACCTTTTCATGCATTTCTTCAATGCATGTTGACAGCTCTTTTGACATTCTGTTTTCAATTTCTAATATTTTCTCATCCACTTGTTTTTCTAATCTTATTTGCCCCTGTTTAATATCATTTAATTCTTTTTGGCCTTTAGTTATTTCCTTTTTTAATTCTTTTTGACCCTGTTCAATCTTATGTTCTAGGTCTTGCTGTCTTTTTTCTAGCTCCTTCTGACCTTTTGTAACTTTCGTATCCAGATCGTTAAGCCCTTTTTCCATTTTATTTTCCAGATCTTTTTGGCCTTTTTCCAGATCTTTTTGGCCTTTTTCCATTTTATTTTCCAGATCTTTTTGGCCCATTTCAATTTTATTTTCCAGATCTTTTTGGCCCATTTCTATTTTATTTTCCAGAGTATTTTGCATACTCTGCAAAAATTTTATTATATCTTGATTACTACTCTGTTCTGTCTTTTCTGGTTCTTTTTGCTCAGGGGTTGTTATTTCCCCTACCTCTTCTAGCTTAGTCTGCTGAAATACTTCAATCTCTCGATCGGTAGAAGAAGTGGATGTACTAGCTGTATCTTCTTTTGTTTTCCGTACTCCAATTTCTTGATTAATTTGTTTTCCTGATCTTAAGGTTATATTTTGTTCAGCCATGGTATTTTATTTATTCAAGTTTTATGCAATTCAAAAATTTTATAAAATTTATGTATTAAACTTTTGTTTAATACTACTGTTATCAATTTTGTTGTAATTAATTTAAATAACTGATGTGCAATAATACTCGTTTTTTTTATATGTTACAAGTTCCTATTAATTATTTTTTATTGACAGTAGACTTATATACCCTGAAAATATTTTAATAATCCAAAAATGTTAATTCCCCTGAAAATATTTAGTGATCCCTGAAAATATTTATGCCCTGAAAATATTTATGCCCTGAAAATATTTAGTGATCCCTGAAAATATTCGAGCCCCTGAAAATATTTATGCTCTGAAAATATTTATGTCCTGAAAATATTTAGTGATCCCTGAAAATATTTATGCCCCACGTTGGGCGCCAATTGCGTTGAAAAACGTGATGCGGGACCTAACGTATATCGTCAGAGGTCTATATTCGTCGCCCACACACGCTTCAAGCAACTGCCCGAAGAGGAATTAGAATACTAATATTTTGAATATTTTGTTTGTTTTTTTTTTTTAAATTGAAAATTGGTGAATGCGAATTAAATATGTTTTCTCTTGCTCTAATAAAATATTCTAAACCACGATATGTATTTTTAATTTTTCCTTGAGCGCCCAGTTACTGTATCCTATCTAAGATAAGATAACAGCACTGTATTTATTCTTTGGATTAACTTAAAAATACATATATTATTGTTAACAAAATTTTAATAAATCTATTTTCTCTTTTTAATCTCCCCTTAATATAACTAGCTCGCTTCCCCTGAAACTATCCCAAGTGAGTTCAGATTCTCATAAGTTGAAATTACTTTTTATCTACTGCCAATTAAAACCACTGAATTGTATTAACAATCAACATAAATTTATTATAAAACAAAATGATATTATTACTGATTATAAAATTATTTTGAAATACCTATTATCTATATCAGCTTTATTAAAATTAAAAATCAATTGCACCTTATCTCTACTGTTAATTATAATGTCACTCCACTTAACTGTCAAGAGTTGTTTGACAGATATGAAGATCTCGTGTTCAGTTGAAATGTATTACTTTTATTTATTTTAAAAATTAAAAAAAAATGTGCAAAGTGCGGATTATTAATTTTAACAAGTGATTATAAATTAGTTCTAATGATTTTATAATGTCTAATATAAATGTGGTAATATTATGTTTTAAAATACCTTGTTCCTTAAGTGTTTGTTTATTTATAAACAATAAAAAGGTATATTTGTGTTTCCTTGTCTTCTTTTACCATCAAATTGGATTGGGATAATTGTTTAAAAATACCTACTATCAAGTAAGTAGATATTCTTTATTAAACACTGTCTTGGTTATTTTTGGAAATATCCAGGAATTGTCTATTTCTAGGAAATGTTGGTATTTACACCAGCCAGGTATAATTTCTCGAACTTTTATTTGACACAATCGGGTTTTACTAAATTTTCTTGATGTTAGTTGGAGTTGCTATTTCTTAATGACATTCAATTTAATTTAAATTATTTTTTTTTTTTTAAATATTGATTAATCAAACTTTATTTAATATTTATTTACTTTTATAACCTTTAAAAAAAATATTTACTTATCAAAAACAAAAGATCTCGCACGTGGCTTTATGATCTTGTCGTGAAAATTTTTTAAGGTTATGTTTTGAGGAGAAACTTTTCTTTTACACCTCTCTGTAACAATACTTTTTTGCAACTGTCTCGAATTTTTGTGATTTTTCTTTCTATCGTATGCCTTCAGCTGACTTAATTAATCATTCTGATTGGCTCAGCAGTTGAAGGCATCGGGTTACTTGATGAAAAATCACCCTTTTCTTGGCATTCTTGTCAAACAAAAATGGCTGTCAAGAATTTTAAAATTGATAAAATTTTTCCAATTTTACCATTTCCTGGATTTATCCAATCATATGCATGACAATAAATATTATAAAATTAAACTCTATGATTTTACCTATCTAATTATACATATTTTAGCCTTCCTAAAACAATTTTTAATATTAAAAATTATAAAACAAAATGGCTTGACATGAAAATATTGAAATATATAATTAACTAATTATAGAAAATTATTGTTTGAAGATGCTAAATTATGTTTTCTTAATATTAAAATATTAAATATTAGAATTTTCCTTACATTCTAATATAACTTATTTTACTCCATTACTTAAAATTAATTTATAATATCTAATTTTAATGTCAAAATCAAAATTTTCTTAAATTTATTCTATGTTCTTATGTGTTTTAATTAAAATTATTTTCTTAATACTACTGTTAACTGTCTAATTTATATTAAAAACAATTTAATGAACCTTATTTATTATTTAAAAGTACTTTTCGTAACTGGTTTCACACTATGTTCACCTTTTGTTCCTTTTCAAAACATTATTGTTGCAAAAACCGATCGTTATTTTTTTTTATTTCACTTGAAGATTTTCACTCTTTATTATCACTTTACCTTCACTATCACATCTAATGTTTGTACCTTATTATTCTTATGATCAATTTATAATATGATCTTATTGTATTAATATTTATATATTGTTTATTTTACAATTATGTCTAAAAATTCATTATGAATTTAGCATTATATATGATTTTTTTAATCATGTAAGCTTTTAATTATGCTTTGGTCCATATTATTTGTAAATATTAATGACTCTAATTAATTAATATATCTACTAACTACTTATTACTATCTAAATAATAAATTTATGTTGTATCTTAGATATTTTAATTGAAATTGTTTAGACTCGTCGAGTATTTATAATATGGTCATTAGGTCATCTTGTGTCGATTCCTATTCAATATATATATATATATATATATATATATATATATATATATATATATATATATATATATATATATATACAGTGCCTTCATTTCAAAACGAACCATCCTTAATAACTTTGTTAAATAGAAAAATTTAAAAAAAAGAAAAAACACGTTAATTTAGATATACAGGAGGAAGTTTAATTTTGCATTTGTTAAAAGTCTGTCAATCACCTCCTCAACTCCAGCTAACCTCACTTTGATATGTCAAATGGGAACCCCCACCTTGTGACACATCATTGTAAGCAGCATAAAATTGTCTATCCAACCGTATAAAAAAAATTAAATCGGTTGACGTACAAGCGAATAGTGTGCAAAAATGTCTTGTAATAATGCATAATATATCGGCCTCGAACTTTGGTATGTCAAATGATTACCCTATAGTGTGATACATCATTTTAAAGGACGTACGATCTGCTATCCAACGATGTCAAAAAAAATTAAGTTAATAGACGTTATAGGCAATTAGGATGCAAAAATGTGTGTTAAATATAAGCAGTTTATTCAGTTTTAATCAGTTGAAGAAAATTATTTTATTAAATGTTCAAAATGTGCGCCGTTATTAGCGAGACAATAAAAAAGCCTATTTTGAAATTCCCCACGAACATTGGCAAGGGTTTCTCTGCTAATTCCTCTACATTCCCGAACAATTCGATCTTTTAAATCGTCAATATTTTCAGGTGGGGTTTTATAAACCTTGCTTTTTAAATACCCCCAAAGAAAAGTCTAGAGGGGTTAGGTCTGGAGACCGTGCTGGCCATTCAATTGCACCACGTCTGCCAATCCACGTCCCTGGAAAATGTTCATCAAGCCACTCTCGAATTGCCAAAGCGTAGTGCGGGGGAGCTCCATCTTGCTGGAAATGCAAATTATTTTCATTTAGTACCATAACAGCATTTTCATCCACTTGATTTTCTAAAGATTGCACAATGGCAGGGTATATTGTGTTTTCTAAAAGGTTTAAATAAATTTGCCCAGTTAAATTATCTTCCAAAAAAAAATGGCCCGATGATTTCATTGCCATAAATTCCTGCCCACACGTTAATTTTTTCGGGATATTGAGTATGCCCTTCTCGGAAAAGGTGCGGATTTTCATTATCCCAGTATCTGCAGTTATGTCTGTTAACCAGTCCATTTAGAAAAAAAGTTGATTCATCACTAAAGCAGATATTCTTAGGTAAATGGGGGTCCTCGTCAATTCGTTGGCACATTAATTCGCAAAATTGAATTCTCCTATCAAAATCGTCTTCTCCGAGTTCTTGAAGAATTTGAATTTTGTAGGGAAAAAACTTATTTTGTTTTAAAACTTTATGCACAGAGCCAGCAGAAATGTTGGTTAAATCTGCGACCTTTGAGATGGATAAAGTTGGATCTATTGCAAACTGTCCTAGTACCTCGATTTGGCATGCTTCATCTACAACCCTTTTCTCAATAGATTTTTTATTACAAACGGATCCCGTTTCTTCAAACTTTCGTACCAATTCGAGTACATATTTATGGCCCACGTTTTTGTCTTGATGCCTCTCGTTAAATGCTCTGGCGGTTCTACGAGCGCACCGATCTTTAGCTCCATAGAGAAAAATTATTTCTATTCTTTCGGCTAGCGTATATACCATTTATATTCACGTTTCAACTAGGCGTCACAATGACAATTTTAACAAGAATAAACAACTGGTGTTTAAAGATCTTAAAAATTTTATTTATTGCAGTGATTTCTTGTACCTATCAGGTACCGCAAAAAATATCATTGAAATAAATACACTAGATTGATTAGACTGCAATGAATTTTGCGATGAATTTTAAAACAGGCTTAGTTTTTTTCTCGCAAATATTTTAACTGTTTATTATTTTAAAAAAATATTTATTTTAAATTTAAAATAATATTTTACTCTATGAAGTAGCCATTTGACATAATAAAGTTTAATGTGATAAGGTGTCTATTATTACCACACATCTTTTCTTACTATTCGCTTGTACATAAATAGATTTTGTTTTTTTTTATTGGCTAAATAGCAGATCGTACGTCCTTTAAAATGATGTATCACACTATAGGGTAATCATTTGACATACCAAAGTTCGAGGCCGATATATTATGCATTATTACAAGACATTTTTGCACACTATTCGCTTGTACGTCAACCGATTTAATTTTTTTTATACGGTTGGATAGACAATTTTATGCTGCTTACAATGATGTGTCACAAGGTGGGGGTTCCCATTTGACATATCAAAGTGAGGTTAGCTGGAGGTGAGGAGGTGATTGACAGACTTTTAACAAATGCAAAATTAAACTTCTCCCTGTATATCTAAATTGACGTGTTTTTTCTTTTTTTAAAATTTTTCTATTTAACAAAGTTATTAAGGATGGTTCGTTTTGAAATGAACGCACTGTATATATATATATACAAATACAGTATTTCAGTTATGTGTGTGAAATTTACATAAAAGTGTAACAATAAATCGTATTTTATATCCCAATTACAATAAATTTTCTATATTATATAGGGTGTCCAAAAATTAAAACTAATCACATAAGAAATTTAAGTGGCGATAACTTGCTTAATTTAAATAGAACGCTATACTTTTTACCTTACTAGAAAATGCACCTTTTAAATACCTATACAATAGTATAAGAGTGATTTATAGCTAAATCTTCGCGTTTTCACAGAATACGCCAAATAGTCATTTTCTGCAGCATTTTGTGTCTATTAAATATATGTTCTAATGTATAGATATTCTTTTGCAACTTATTTTTTATAAATTTTTACTCTGCAAGGTACTTCATGTCTAAAAACAGGTCAATCAAAGCATCGCTTCTCTATTTATTTATTTTAATATTACAAATTAAATCAAACAATTACCGCTCGATTGACGAGACCATGAGGTAGCCGAAACGCGTATGGAGAGAGGACGAGAGTTGTATTTGCAGCAAAAAAACTGTTTCTATATATCCTTTTCTTTTCTCTGCTTGAAAGGAGAATATATATAGGCAACTATTTAAGCCCGGCAAATAGATTTGTTTATTTCTTACATTTTTCTTGTTATATTTCAATAAATGTTTGCTTCGTGTATTTTTCTTTTTAAGCTTCATATATAGCATTACAGGTAAATGGTATTGAAGTACATAGAGCAGAAAATTTGAAGTTCTCATAAGAACTATCAGATGCTAAAATTCTTAATATAGCAACTAAATTTTGACCGGCAGTAATGGCTTTCTTCGGTAATTTTTACAATCTTCAGGATAATTTTCTCTTAAATGATTAATTAATGGCATATCCCTATTAGGATATCTGTAATAGTAATAATAATGGTTTTCACAAATGATTGTAATAATTAATCCAAGCGCTCTTATTAATTTTTTTTAACTTTTTTCATCATGATTGTTAACCCTGCTACTACTATTGCGAGAATACATTTATTTGGTATATAGTCTGATATTTAACGAAATATCGAAACACAAACCCCTTTAAATTTTACAAATTCCATGCACCACACCAGCCACGCGTGATATTTGGAAGTTTTGCTTTTACACGCAAATACTTGCATGCACAATTTATTTGAAACAGTTTTAAACAACCTTTGGAGTATGTCCTTTAAATTTCAAATTTTTTAATACTAAAGTTTTGAATGTACAATTTGCACAATCACGCGTTCCTGGGTCGTGCGGTTAACACTCTCCGTGTAATGACAGCTAAAAAAGTTCAATCGCGCTTTAAAATTCCTCATTCAGATTTCTTTTCAATAAAGGCGGATCGATGCTGGCAACCTGTGTTGGCCATGTTGCTTCGGTGACGTCTGTCTAATCTGTTGTTTATTATTCTGTTGTAGATGCTAAATCACCATGATAAGTTACACGATTGAGCAGCATGTCAATATGATACAACTTTATTATCAAAATGAGTGTTCGTTGCAAACGTTGTGCGCGTTGTCCTTCAAAGTCGACTCTCTAACGTTTGGCGACCAAATTTAAGTAGCACAAGAACTACACCTTCCGCAGGCTACAACTTAACGAATTTTGCATCAGGACTTGGACCTATACCCGTACAAGATCCAACTAACCCAGGAGCTCAAAGGTAATGGCCATAGGTAACGCCGTTTGCTCGTTCACTGGACTTCGGAGCGTTTGGAAGAGGACCCCAATTTTGGCTGAAAAATCATATTTAGCAACAACGCGCATTTTTAGATGAATGGTCATATTAACAAACACAATTGCCGTATATGGGAAGACGCCACGCCACACGAGGTTCACCAGGTAGTAATGCATTCACAAAAAGTTACTGTTTTAGTACGAATTTTGGGCCGGTGGCGTCATTGGTCCACATTTTTTTGAAAACGACATTGGTGAAGCCATCACCGTCAACGGCGAGCACTACAGAACTATGCTAACTGATTTCCTTTTTCCCAAATTGAACGATATAGAGGTAGAAGATATATGGTTCCAGCAGAACGGCGCTACGTTCCAGAAAGAATGAACGATTGAGGGTATGGTTATCTCTCGCAGAGATAACGTGAATTGGCCACCAAGATTGTGCGATTTGACCCCGCTAGACATTTTCTTGAGAGGTTTGCTGAAGTCGCACGTCGATGTCAATAAGCCACAATCGACCGATGCCTTTAAAGTCAACATAACCAATACCATCGCTCAAGTTCAGCCGGATCTATGTGGCAGGGTCATTGAAAATTAAACCACTCGGATCCATGCTACCGTAAGAAGCCACAGCGGACATTTGAACGATGTTATATTCCATACATAATGGCATACACAGGCTTTTGAAATAAAAAAGAAATTTGTTAATATCTCACACACAGCTTGTTTTATTCCATTTCAACATCGACCCGCTCTTATTAAAAAACCCTTTATAATACAATTTAGACAGAATATCTTGCGCGCGCGATTGATATAAATGACTAAGTTCGCGCGATTTAATCTTTCCGTGTAAAATCCGCTGAAGAATACTATCTTTCCAACAGTGAAAGAAATTTTAAGGGGCCTGTTGATACTTTCGGAAATTACCTCGGGCAAAGAACCAAACAAAGAAATTTTGTCTGTATGATATGTTATTACATTGAAATATGTTATATAGTTTAGATTAGTATGGTTTAAAATGTGATAAATAAATACACAGGCGAAAAAAAATTTTTGTAAAAATTTTTAAACCAATTTACTTTAACCTTATATATTTCTGGGTGCTGAAACCGTATTTGGTATCAACTTTTTTCATCATCCACAATTCTCTCACCATATGACATCGATTATATAGTTTAAAAAAATGGAAAAATTTAAGATATAAAAATTAAAAATCATAGTTTCTTTAATAAGTTACAATTTTTACTTACAATAATATTAAAGTACTAAAATACGCATATTAGGTGCTTATTTGTTTGTTTTTCCTTTCCCGTTTCTCTGTATAACTTCTTGCATCGTTTTTTCTGCGATGAGATGCATTTTGATGTTATTTGTGAAGCGACCAACAGTAATCATCTATCATATTGATATTCCATCGACCCTGGTATCGTTTCTTCATTTATTTTATGGCCTGATGAAACTGTTCCCTTTGCTCTTGACTCTCATCATCTAAGTTTCCAGGAAAAAAGTCAAGATGGTTGTGCAAGAAGTGGACTTTAAGGCTCACCAAACATTCAAGATTTTTGAAATTGTCTATTATATTAGCTACGATAAGTTCATAGTTAGTGGCTTTCACATTGCCCATGAACCTAGTCACAACTTCTTTAAATGATATCCATACCTCCTTTTCCTTTGTACTCATTGTTACTTCGAATTTGGAATTGAATATCAATTTACGAATATCAGGCCTAACGAAAATCCCTTCTTTTAGTTTCGCTTTTGATAAATCAGGAAATCTTCTACACAAATATTTAAAATAATCACTATCTTTAGGCAAACCTTTTAGAAATTATTTCAAAAAGCCCCACTTTATGTGTAGTGGAGGTAAAAAAGTTTTTTTGGGGTCTACTAATGTTTTATGCAAAATATTTTTCTCGCCGGGTGTCAAAGTTTTTCTTAAGGGCCATTGTTTTTTGGACCAATGTAGATCCCTTGCTCTGCTGTCCTACTCACACATAAAACATGGAAACTTTGTAAATCCCTTTTATTGACCAAAAAGCATGGAGACAACTTTTAAATCTCCACCCAGCATCCATTCATGAGCTATATAGTTAATTTTCTGTAAAATTATATTAACATTTTCGTAAGTTTCCTTCATAAAGACTCAATCAGCACTATGCAATGAAGCATAAGTATTTCCATTTTGTAATAATACACCTTTTAAACTAATTTTTGATGAGTTTTAAAAAAGTCTCCAATTTTCCTTCTTGTACTCAATCCAAATTCATTCATTAAACTGTCAAAATCATGGCAGTAAACCAAATTCTCTTCCTGTCTAAAAAATTGAGCAAACTGTTCATCTCTTGTTGTATAATGTTAAATGGATGTTCCAGATTCCAATAAATATTTTTCTTTTAGTCTGGAACCAACAAATTCTGCTTTCTCCTTAGTCAAATTCAAATCTCGCGCTAAATCATTTAATTCAGTTTGTGTAAACAATTGTGGTTTTAAATTTTCTGGAAAACATTGAAGCTCATCATCAATTGGTTCACTTTCATTAAAATCAGGACTCGACGGTAAAACGTCATCAATAGACTCAGGTGGTATAGGGACAGGAAGTCCCGGTCCATGACCTACCTGCCGATCAGCTGAAGTAAAGTTAGGATAGACAATTATTTTCTTATTTTCAAAGTTAATTTCAGAACCATCTATACTGCATAACAATCATTTGAATGATTTTTTTGCTCTCCCGTATCATGGGTATTGCAAATTAAAAAGCTTTCTTATACCATTTCCTAAGATTCTCTACACAAGCATAACACACTTTGTAAGTAACCCAACATTTGTCTTGATTACCGACATCTAATCAAAATATGCAAAGTATACTTTTTTACAAAGTCAGTAATGTTCCTTTGATGTTTTTTTAATTAATAAATCAGCACATATATAACAAAAAGCATTAAGAGAGTTTTTACAACCACGATTTGCCTTATTAAAATGTGAATAAAAAGCACATAGGTTAAACACTATAATGCGAGTTTATATTAACAGTCGCACCGAGAACGTATTTGTGTACCCGGGGAATATAGATCAAGGGGATCAGCGACTGACCCCAGCTTTTTTCGAAGTTGGATGTGGGGGGTCAACGTTTAAACCCACAATTTTGAGAATGTAGTTAGAAACTTTTGACAAATAAATTAAAAATTAGTGTAAAACATATTCTTTTAGATGATGCATTTTTTATTATCATTGAAAATATTGTAACACAAAGATAATCTTCATCAAAAATACATAAAAATATAAAATAACAAGTAAATCAGTCTGGAATTAATTATATACTCAGTACATGTTCGAATAACACGTTTCACTTCAGAGGATGTATGTCTGGGGCAGACATATTTGACACATTTGGAATATGATTTCATGCACTTCCACTGATCTGGGGCAAATAGCGCAACTTCCTTTTTGGGAATCTTTTGTACACCTAGCGGGTTGCAATACCAGTAGAATTGTTACGTGCAGTTCCCCTTGTTGTAGGAGGATCATAACTTCATTGCAAACCAAATATTTTTAGTGCTGCAATATGTTTATTGTGAAATTCTTTTGTTTTGAGCGATTTTCCATATTCAATTGACATAGTTCATTTCCTAATTGCTTTAAGAAGACTGTTCGTCCTTATTTGCTTTCAAGATTATCAAGTGCCCCCTCTCGTTAGATTTTAAACATATTTTGTAGAAATTATAAGCAACTATGTCAATTAGATTGAAAAAAATAGCCATCGGACATCTGAGAGTTGCGCGTCGGCAACTGTATGCCCTAATACATTTATCAAGCGTATCAACGCCGGCTTTTATCGAGTTGTGGTTTAGAAATATTTCTGGTTTATCATTGCCAATTTTCATGTCATGATGCGTGAGGACAACCTTATTTTTTTTGGAAAATGACGTACTAACGTCTCGTTTTTCCTAAAAGCAAGTCGAATAGCTCCGGGTGGTGCATTTTTTAGGGCAGGCTGTCCCATTTCTTGTGGAACGTCTTTTTTGTTATTTTTGATAATGCCAACTACTGTAAGCTTCTTTTCTAGAAATTCGGACGTTGTCGGAAACGAGCTAAATTTTCAGTCCATGTTTATATAACGACCGCTCTTTTCTAATTTAGCGAAAGTGACGAGACGTTTTATAACTTCAGGACTGCTATTATAGCCTTTAGGTTAATTGGGAACTTTTCCACAATTTGGCTCAGCAGCGAAGTAGTAATAATATTTTGAATCACAATTAACATTAGCTTCAATGCCATATTTTCCAGGTTTTGTCGGAAAAAATAATCGAAATTTGCATCTTCCTTGGAATCTAATAAGTTCATCATCAACCACCAATGATTCTGATTATGTTAATTTTAGCATGAATACACTTCTAAAAGATCGTATATAAAAGTCATAAGACGATATTTAAAAATTTTTGCAACTTATAGCCAAAAAACTACGGTAGGTTTAGTGACTGATACTCCTGTTCCGGGTGCGACTGGAAGAAAACAAACAGCTGTTTAATTTATCAGAACTACCTACCTAATAACATTTGATTTTACTCACACCCTTACAATACTAAAGTGTATTGCCGACCTAATAATATTTAAATAAATAAAAATATTTTTTATACGATTTGAATAATAAAATTTATTTTTATTTAATATTAAAATCTGAGAAGATACGACTTTTTTTATTGTTATATTCAGAACCAGCACACCAAGTAAGACAGGAATTAGAAAAAACTATTAAAAAAGTTTTTTCATTATTGGCCTATGTTATTAAATGAATATTAATGCTCTTCCTATTAATACTTATTAAGAATTGCTTAATAACAGATAAATCTTCATTTAAATGGCGAAAGTTAGCTGGTTGCTGGACCATGAGTCAACTAACTATTAAGAGAAGATAACGTATTACTGCATACCTGATGAAAAGACAAATGATTAATTTAAGCCATAATTTGTCTTGGTAAATTAACAAACATAGTTCTTCGTTTGTTTACGAATGCCGAAAGACTTCATTTTCGGTAACAATTAAAGCAATCAATCACTAATTTCGTCTAAATTTATTTTTATTACGGTTCGACGCCCCCGCGAAGTTCCTATATAAAAATGTACATACCTAAATGCCATCAATCAAATTGTACGAAAGTTTTTTTGGTAATTTTTCATAGGCAAAATGACAGAAAACCTGCTCGACTTTTAACCCGCGCATTATATTAATTGGGCGCTTTTATTTGGGCCGACATTTCGTGTTCTGCCGGTGTCATTTTAAGCTTTAGTTATTATTTCAGTAATTGACTTGGATATTTCGTTTTAGAATTCTTCTTTAATTCTTGCTGTATGGAAAAAATTATATTCTCAATAGTAGTTTTGCTCAATAAACCATCAATTTGAATTTAATTTATCCAATAACTTGTATAGATGAGCACATAGCATAAAATAAATCGAATGGTTTAAATACCCACACTTAAGAGGTATAAATTTTATTACTGTTGAATAGAAGCAAAATATTTTTTCGCAATCGATAAAAATTTTTTTCATTACAGGTAATAAAAATATTTTATTAGAAAAATTGTTTAATTGTGAATATTAGCTAATGGCAAATACTAGATTTTTCTTCAATATTTTCAAATATTATTGAGAAATTTATATAAAAGTCTATTGTCCGATAGACTAGATATCTCTACTTCTATAGAATTGGACACACTGAATCCAGTGAGTTAGTATGAAACAAAACCGTGTATTTTAGACAACTAAACAAAAAGAAGGCAGTAAATTTTAAAAATATAGCCATCAAAACAATATCCACGTATAACTTACTGTGTGAATTATTTATAAAGAAAATCCATACGCCGATTTTTGGAATTAGCAATTTATTAATAACCCGCTGATTTAAATCAGTATGCCAATAAAATCCCTTTCTTTAAAAATCGTTACAAAAGCAGAAAATCTTTCTTAGCTTATACTATACAGTAAAAACGTTTTTATCTATTTGAGGATAGAAAAGCACCTTTCTGCTTCAGCCGATGCCATCGGAATAGTAATTAAAATTTTTGAAAAGTTTAGAACTTCACTAAATGTCACAATTAGCTCGATATTTTACGAAGAAATTGCTTGACAAATAATTATATCACAAACTTCTTTTGCTTCCCGAGAAAACTCCGCGGAATAATCGAGCTTATGTCGTTTTGAAGTTGATGGAGATCATTCAACGTCGTTTGAGTTAATATTGTTTTTAATTTCTGTTAACCTTTGATTAAAATGATAATGTAATTTTATTTGAGATAACAGCGTCAATTTGTCTTGTTAGAAACTTACCAAATAACAAATGAACTAGGGGCATTATTTTGTAAAATAAGTTTAATCATGAAAAGAAACTTCTGCTCTAACGTTTCAACTGATATCTAAGATTTTCTCCATTGTCTCTAGGATGCTGTCTTTGAAATCGAATACGGTACAAACAACTCTAGAATTAAAATTGCATCTTGTTGAGGCCGAACAAGGTAAGCGTTTGTTAGCAAGTTAAGGATTATTTGAAAAAAATAACAAATCCCTTGTAAATTTGAAAAAAAATATGCGGATACTTTTATTGACGATGCAGCGTTTAACATTACCAAATTTAATTGATGTACATAACAATGCACGTAAACAGCATGCTAATAGTTTCTTGTTAAATTACCTGGACCCCATTCGACGAGCCGCTCATGGTTTTACTTACACATACAAGAAGATGGAGAGCAGAAATTGCATAATATTTAACTGCTTTTCTTGAATTTCTTACTAGAGATTCTTAAAAATATGTAACACAGACACGATGGTTTTTATAAATTCATTCGTAACTAGGAATCTTTTGAATTCTATTTGTCTGCACAATTTAGGGCAGAGCACTTAATTTTGGATAATTTTTTTCTCGCCAAAGATTTTTAACCGCTTAAAACTTTAAAAAATATTTTGATCAAAGTAAAGTCACTTTCACAAAAATTAAAATACCGATACAGTGGACATCATGCATATAAATACCGATACAGCAGACACCACGGTTGTATTCTAACCTGAAGTAAAGAAATGGTTTAACTGCTGCTTGAATAAGAAATCCTTACTTGGTATTGGCAGTGCCACGTGCGATTGGAAGCAAAAGTTCAAATAGTTGTTTAGTGGGTTACATAAGAGAAATATTTCTAGTAGAGGGATATTTTGTGGGACAAACGAAACATAGGTTTGCAAGTCGACTTGCAACCTACATAAAACTTATGAGTCAAAACTAATCTTCACGTCTTACATAGACAACTCCATATACGTTTCAATAGAATAGCTTGGATTGCATTAAAATTGCACATTATCAAAGCGATAACGTTTCCAGACATAATACTGCAATACAGACCAATTATTCTTGACATTTAGGCGAAGTAAGTTAAATTATCTCAATAATTGACTGCACTTCGCATATAATCTAGGTAAAAAATTAATTTAAATTTAATTGTTAAATTAATGGTAAAAAATAAAAAAAAAATATTTGTATTTATATTTTTTAGTATATTTTATTTTAATTTACAATTTTTTGGGGGTTGTGCAAACTTACAAAGCTAAGGAAAAGCCGTCACTGATTGAGTCCAAATTCAGGATTCAAATAACCTCATCTCTCGAAATACTCTGATATTCCGTAAATCCGTTAAAATTACTTAAAAATGCCAGGATCGGCCATTTCTCAGATTGAATGGTAATTCTGATAACTCAGATTATTCCTATTAGAGTAACAGAAACAAAATGATTCAGAAACGCCGCAATTTTTTAGATTAACTAGTAATTCTGACAACTTGATTTACTTTGATAAGTTAAGTTTATATACCATCGAGACAAGAAGTGAATATTCTGGTTCAAATCTGAATTAGAAACGTATGAAAAATGTACCAAAATTTGAAATTGGGATTTTTTCTATTCCGCTTTCGTTTAACGTCTTTTTTTTTACCAAAAAGTAAGTCATTAGGTCTATATCCCAACGCTTCTTATCCCTATGCTCTATTGTTTTAATATTTTGATTGAAACTCAGCTCGAATTTGGATTTAGTGTATCTGAGTACATAGAAGTTGACAAACATGAAATTACCCTGATAGGAGTAATTTCAATTAACAAAATTACGATCTAACTCACGAAATGGTCAATTTTAGCGTTTTGGGATCAATTTCGCAAATTATAGAGAATCTTGACCTGATAGAGCAATCAAAACCCCGAATTCGGATTTAAGGGATCTAAATAGATCACAATAAGCGAGAAAAGATATAAAATTACTCTGGCATCGGTAAAGCGAGTTGCTATTGTTACTTTTCAATCCAAGAAATAGCTAATTTCAGCGTTTTAAGACAATTTTTGCGAGTTACAACTCCTGACCTGATGGAGCCATTTAGTCCCAGATTGGATTCAATGCTTCAAATTCTATAGAGGTAGCGACCAAATAAGATACATTTTTTGCGTGCCTATGAAATTTCTTAATTATACTTTAAATAAATTCAAAATGACAGATTTCATGTAGTGGAGTAATAATTTTGATATGCTGGATTTAAAAGAAAAAGGGAATGATAAAACCATTTATTTTCCAGCAATTGGAGTAAATAGATATGCATGGAAGTACTCAGTTTTAGTCGTATGGAATAGAAGTCCCAGAATATTTCATGGAACCATTGGAGAGATATTTCAATTTATTTAACTTGTTAGTAAAAACATTTTTTACTAAAATTCGGTAAAAGAAGCATATTTCCCTATAGTATCTTAGGGAGTATTTTTAAGGATTTAGTTGTACGTAACTGTATTGATTTTATAGAGCCGATACATATAGAATTTGACTACTTGATTTGATTTGTTTGGTAACCTGTTGGAGTCTGCTAAGTGACAACAAGCATCAAATTAGTTTGTCACTTTGTGATCAGACTTGTAGTTATTCTCTAGTTTTGCACCCACATGCCAACATATAGAACTATATAATTTATATATTTCCCAAATATTTATTTTTATTTAATTTTAAATGTTGATTTCGAAAACAATATAGGTAGTTTTCAAAAACTGGTGAAACATATTTTTCAACCCCTACCAGAAGAGTGTAAAAAAAGAGAATAGCAAATTGCAGACGACGTAATAATTCACAAAAGGATACAATCTCTTGTGAACTACAAAGCATCGGGACTCGATAATATCATCCCAATACTTCTGAAACAAGGTATATAACTCATCACTTCGGTGCTTTGCAGAATTTTAAGAGCAAGCGTAACTATAGGATGTTTAACCTCGGCTCAGAAAAGGTATAAAATTATAGTCATACCCAAGCCTTAGAGAGACTGCTTTCAAACGAAGTCTTTTAGACTAATAAACTTTCATTTTTCTGCTGAAGCTAGAGGTGAAACTTGTTGAAAGGCATATACGGAAAACATCTTTAAAAGACAGCCTATTAATCACAAGAATCATGTAAGTCAACTCTACATCAACTAGAATATAGTTTACTATGAATAACAAGGAAATAGTACTAAGATCCTTCATTAATATTAAACCTTATATCCTTCATATCCATCCACCAGAATACATGGCACTGAAGATACTTTATGCAGATAGAGTGAAAACATGCTTCAAGTTAGATGAGCAAAATCAGATCTGTTGGAGGAAACCTTCAAAAAGTCAGTAGCCAAAGCTTACCAGGAGGAGTTGTAACCCCTCCTGTGGGAACCGATGATCGATGAACTTCTGGTAAACCTCGACGTTCAAAAATATTATACTCAGGAATATGCTGATGATAAATATTATCGAAATTCATGCAGGACGTTCTAACTATATTGGAGGAGTAGTGCACTAAGAAGCACTTTAGAGTAAATCCTGGAGAGACCACACTCATACCCTTCACTAAAAGAAAAAAGCATGTCAAATTAAACTCCTTTTTTACACAGATGAACCCAGAAATTAGATATCTGAGTACAATCCAAGATGCAAAGTTTATTTGAAACTCACACCTAGAGGAAGTTAATACTAAACAAAAAATGACCTTTATAGCTGCAAATAGGGCACTGGGAATAGCATAGATATTAAAATCACACTAAAACCCTAACACCCTTGCTAAACATAACAAGCTCACTCTTGCGTAGGTGCTAAGACACAAGTACATCCCGGACAGTGAAAAAGCGGATTCAATTGCAAAACAAAGATCTGCTACATTACAACATTTATTGGTTAAGAATCAGTATTTGGAATCACTAAGGCTGCTGTTTGTAGATAGCATTCCTGGTGCATAAATCTAAAACATGAAACCTACTGGAGCAACATTGCGGGCCACAGACACAGCAGGTTACTGCTGATTAGAGCATACAGAAAACTAACTGCGAAATCTTGCGTCAAAATAGACAACAGTAAGGAAACCTATACACACAATGAGCGTATTCAATGAAAAACCAGTATGTATGTGTGTTACGAAGAGGACGAGATGGCCTCACACATCATCTTCGAATGCGAAAATTTAACATACTGCAGACATCATCAGAAATCGATCAATCCAGAAGGCTTATACCCAGAGGACAAAATAGTGAACATGCTGATCAAGGCAACCAACCTCTCCACAGATATAACTGGCAGCACAATAAGTTTCAAGGCTGCAGTGTAGAGGTTCGTCAAACCTGGCCTAATATATCACCCAAACAATCAATCAATCAATTACGTTAATTGTACACTGCATTGGTAAGACCCTTGATAACCTATAGCTCGTTTATATGGGGGACAAAAATCTCTCAAAGGACAGCTACTCAAAAGATGTCCAAACACCAGAAAGTGGCTTCTCTGTGTATTCTAGGAGCCTCGAAAATTACCCAGATAGCAGTCATGAAAACTCTGCTACACCTCGTCCCCTTTGGTATAACGATAGTCCTCTTCGTGGAGAAATTACAAATCAGTCATCATTAATTAGAATTTACAAGAGCAGTAAGATGACAGTTAGTAAATTATTTTTGGATCATCATATTGGCTGTGACTAGTTTCTGATTGTTCTGCAGAAAGAGCTATTTAAGGCTAAAGCGACGGTAAGAACATACATGCTGGAAAGAAAACAAGGTCTGGTGGAGTGGACCTGACCTCGAGATGAAGAGTGATGCAATGCCATGAAGCATTAACTTTGATAGGCCCTACTTCATTAAGACTGACAGAAAATCAGGATCTGATCGATTACTAAGTCAGCCAGGAAGCTCCATGTGGTTTACAGATGAATCCAAAAATGTCAATGGTACGGCAGCCAAGATATACGTAGCCAGACTAAAACTCTACACATATGAGCCACTAGAACGGCCCACAACAATATTCTAGGTAGAAATATATGATATTGATATCTGTCGTCGAGAGAATCTGACAAGTAGTTAGAGGGGTAGGATCGTTTTCATTTTCTCCAATATTCAGCCAGCGTTGAAAGTGCTCGCAGAAAAAGGTCTGGGATTATCTTCGAAATTGTATCGCTATAAAACGCAAAAAGGTTATTCTGGCGTGTATACTCGGACACAAAGATATCCTAGACAATGAAATATCTTACAAAACAAGGGTCTGTTGCCATATTTCTTAGATCGGTATTCAGCACTACTAAGGCTGCTAATCATAAGTAATAATCTTGATGGAAAAATAATCGCCACGAAACCCACTAGATCCATATTGCCGGCTACAGACACAGTAGGTTACTGCTGAGTAGAACATCCAGCAAACTAAGTCGCGAAATCCTGCGTCTAAACAGAAAACACATTAGGCTGGTAACCAGACAAATAAGCGACCACTTAAGGAAGTACACACAATGGGCACCTATAATAAAGGACAAATCAATATGGGAACGAAACAGTCCCACATATCATCTTTAATGCAAAACTCCAACCTACTTTAACCCCTTTAAACAATCGATCAATCGGGGGGGCTTATACCTAGAGGATACACTAGTGAACAGGATGCTAAACCTAATTAAGGCAACCAACTTGTTCAGACAGAACAGATATAACAGGTAAAACAATAAGTCACTAGGCTTTTCAATCTAAACCTGCTTTATCTTTCAATCAATGTGTCAAGCAGTTTAGAATCAAAATTTATAGAAAAATTTTCTTCTTTTGTAATATTAGAAATCTTTGATGCGGTTGGTACCCTGTACATTGTTCCTTGGGTTATATGAAAACCCATTTTTTTAAAAATATTTCTTATTAAAGAAACAAAAACTGAATCTCGAATACTTTATTTTTATACTTATATTGTCAACCACTGTAATTTCATCTTTATTTTTGTAGTGTTGTATTTAAATGTATAACTTGTAAAACTAAGCCTCTGAAATGTGCCAACAATCAGCTGGAAAATGTAAATATATAATAGAGTTCAGTATAATATTTTCTTATCCTATTGAAAGGAAAATGTCAAAATCTCTCTATAAAATTTTTGATGTAAATTATAAATGATTATTATTAAAAAAAAAACCATGCAATTATTAAATAAATCATGCAATAAATGAAAATATTTAAATCTAAGCTGAAACTTATTCCTTTTGCCCAAAACTAGTAGTATTCAAGAAATAATATAAGACTCTAAATGAAGCAAGTATGCCAATGTTTTATTTCGAACACTGCAATATACCAAATAATATAGATTACTAGCAACAGTAACAAATAAATCATTTGCCGAAATTTTTCATATCAGTAGTCAAAAGCGAATAAGCAAATTCAGTAATTTCGTAAATTTCATTTATGGTACGCACTTGGCCTGTTTTTATTACTAAAAACAAAGGTTGAGTAACTCGAAAAATGTCTTTAATATCTTCGCAAGAATTCCAACTAAAAATATGCGCCTCTAAATAAAATATCTTGTTCATAGAGAAATTTAGCATATTTGGTTTTCAATTAGCTTACTTAGTAGCTGTATTTAAATATTTATCATTTTAATATTCAGGCAAAAACATCATGCAGAAATAAAATAGAATACATACTTGCATTTGGAATCCACAGTAATACATTTATTAATCATCAAATCATTTTAATTTAATTATAGTTTATATTACAACATTTATTGAGAAACAAGTAAATTTTTGCGTCCTTCTTAATTTTAATATACTTTTTATAGCTGGAACAATAAATTTGGTATCCTAACAATTTTTATAATGATACTAGTTTTTGTCCAACATATTCAACAGTATTAACATAAATTAGAATGTGAAATTGGTACAATAACACAAAAGCGCTAATTGATTGTGAAGCTGAAACTTCATAAACCAACATGGACTCTTATAAAATATTTAGAAATGAAAATATTTTTTATCTGATAAAAAGAAATTTATTCTATTTACTTTGGTGCCTTATACGCGCATCTCGAAAATAAAGCAGGCAAAAATTTTATACAGAAAATTGGAAACAAAACTAGGAAAAATTATTATGGAAAAAAATTTCACAAAAATTTGTGAATTCTTTTGATCAGATAAAAATTAATGATGTTTCGATAAAAAAATTTAATTGAATTATATACAGTGTGTCGCATTTTTCACAATCAAATTCCAGTAACTACAGATCATTTCCAACTTCGGCAAACTCTAATCAATTAGGACATAACGTTGACGGTCATCATATGAAAGAGATGCCATTTGCATCAAGATGGCTAACTGTTTAGCTCAAATTATAAACATTTTTGTTAGAAAATACATCTTGGTGCTATTAAAATATTAGCGCCCGGATATTCTTTTTTCCGTAAATCAATAATTGCAAAGTTCACTAAATTAGGTTGAAAATATAGCTACATTTAAAATAATTTACTATAATCCTCCTAAAGAACGTGCTTCAGTTATCAAAAATCGTCTTCTATTTATGTTCAAGGAAATTTGCTTATGCTTGTTTCCAGGCCACCTATAACTCAGAACTCGAAGTTTCTCTTTCTAGCTGATCTTTTAATACGGAGAAGAGAACAAATCTTCCATGTTACCAGACTTGAATTGTAGGGATCAGTAATCAATTTTTTCATAAATTTGAATATATAAAACATTTTTTGGAAAATAATTATACGTGAAACGGCACTGCTGTCAACCTCCAAAATATCTGAATGTTTACTGTCATTTGAGTCAATTGTAGCTAGTATGGTAAGTATGGGTGTCTGTAATAAGTCTATATCACCATCAAAAGAAGAAGATTTTCTTATGCAATTTTTGTCTGTGGTTTCATTTATTTTTTTCCGTTTTCCGTTAATCGAATGTGAGATTAAAGCCTCTTTATCATTTTTGAGCAATTTATTATGAATCTTGGCTGAAAGTTGGAAAAAAACATTTTTAGATATTTTAATTTTAGCACCCATTTATTTCTTTTCATTGCGTAATTGCCAATATTTTTACACAGGGACAAAAATCCTAAATCAAGTAATTGCATGGAATATCTTAGTATAGACATAAATAAAATGTGAATTTATTGACTTGATTTCAGAATATCAGCAAAACAATTTGACGAGGAGTTGTCTTTAACCAAAATTTGCAAGAAAAAATAGATAGATCAATATGAATAAAATATGTCAATGTATTTGAAAAACTACCTTCGAGATATTTTAGCCACTAAGAAATGATACGATAGGAGTGTTGAACCAATTTCAAGAACAAACAGGATCGGACTCTACTTTGACCTATTGCATCTTGTATGAGGAGGTCTAACCAGCGTCCAGTTATTCCAGTTGACCCACATCTGATTTGTATACTACAAATACTGATTGGTGCAGTCTATAGCATGTTCGAGCTTACTACTGTTTTTGTTTAATTTAATACTTATTCTGGATATTTGGTTCCCTTCTTGAAATCGCCGGGTCCTCCAGCAAGTTAGTTTGGCCAAAGTTAATTTGTAAGATAAAAAGTTTTTTTTTTTTAAATTATAGTTATTAAGCGAATCGTTTGGAAATTAATTGGATTAAGAAGAGAGAGAGAGAGAGAGAGAGAGAGAGAGAGAGAGAGAGAGAGAGATTGTGAATTATTTTTCTTTTATTTGGTTAGGTGCCTTTATTCTTTGGGGCTTTATCTGATGAGCTTAGAAGGGGCCAGAGAGAGGTCGGGGTAAAGGCGTCTCCTGTTTTGAGCCCTAACAGTTAGGATAGAGTTCGTTTTTTTCTATAAAGCAGGACACAAATTCAAAGAAAGAAAGCACCTCAACTTGCAGAAAAAATCGTAATATATTAGTTATCTTGTAAATCAAGAAAGGAAGAAACGAATTTAAAAACTGAATTTATATTTGTCAAATATTATTAGTAAATCAGAACCGGTTACACAATAGAGTGGCTCGAAACCTCAAGTACTATTTCTTAGCCGCAAAAGAACGTACCTGATAGGCTCTTTAATTTTCAAGGTCTTATAATTTGGTTTAAATGAGAGTTGAATTTAAAATAAAATGTTTTAAAAGAAATTACAGATTTCTTATAAAGCCAAAAATCATCTGCGTCTAGGCATACAAATATTTGTTCATTTTACCAGCTCGAATGGATCTATTTACAGTGGTTTACAAGTGTCACTATTCAATCAAAGAAATCACTAAATGCACTTCGCAAAATATGGTAATAGTACTACATAAAAGAACAGAATCAACAAGTTCTTAAAATGTGACACCACTTGTATAATATCTGTTATAAGAAATAAAATTATAAACGATAGGTGGAAGATTTTAAATAGTTTCGACACCGTGAGGTAAATTAAAAGTTTATGTATACGCAATACAAACACAAAATAGATAAAACCTGAGACATTGCAAGTCCGGGAGACACAGGAGCTTTAATCCGAGCGGTGGATTAGATCGAGGTACTCGAACATTCAGTTGTGACTTATAGTTAGACGAATATGATGCATATCAGGACAAGTGTGGTGACAAACACCGAGCTGGATGGCCAGAAGGAGGAAAGCACGAAGATCAGATAAAACAGAATGAAAAGAGGAAGAAGGAAAGAACAGTAAGGCTTGTAACAAAAATATGACTTAGAAAACGATGTAGTTTTTAGCCGACGAATAAGGTAAGTATAGATAATTTTAATTTTCTAAATACATTCATAATTATAGAACTTTAGACAAGAAGTGACAGTAAAGACTTACCGAGGGTATTGTGTGGCCTTTTACGATGAGAAAGGAAAACTGGAGATCAGGTGTATTTCCAACAGTAACCAAATTCAAAATAGCTTCAAGCTAATTAAGCATAAATTATTGTCACCTAACTTGGTCTGAGAGAGGGAATTTTTGATTTTTCTTAAAAAGCCTTACAGCAAACTGGTGGGAAAATTATATGAATTTTTATTTGACAAGACATTTGACAAGCCAAGAGATAAAAATACTAATATTTTTAAAATTATATTAATATATTATTATATAGTATTAAATAATTAAGTCATCAGTTAATTTGAAAAACATACGAAAATCCACATGGTTTAAAAGGGGCTGTAATAAGATAAAACTTTCTTATCAGAAGAGTTGAGTTGATTTTAATCATAAAGTTTGTTATTGTTCGATTGTCATGTAATGATAACTAATTTTGCATTTATAAGATGGTGACAATCGAAATAGTTACAACATAGCTGGCATAAAGAGAACATAAAAGTGGCTTGAAGCTTTACGGAATATCCGAAAGAGTTCCAGAAAGCCTTCACTCAAAATGTGTTGAGATTTAAGCAAATTGGAGAAAAAGAAATAAGCTATTATTTTAGTTTTGCAATGGATTTTAACACTGGGATATAAAACTCTAACAAATCAAAAGCGACGCATCTTATAAGAGAAAAGAGCTTTTGCTTTGATACTTTAGGATAAGCTGAGCTCCGATTGTCATTAAATTTCAATATGTTATTGAGGGAACAAAAATAAGAGAAAAATATTTTTTTTATCTGAGGAAATTCATTATAACGGGGTGAAAACGGCTCCTAAAGTTCAGGTTAGTTCCCTAAAAACAGTATTTTTTAAATATCTCAGGTTCTAAATGAGATATTTTTACAATTACATGTTATTCGAAATTATGTTAAATCATGGTATTTTCATCCCCAAAGATGTTATCCCTTATTTTTTATTAGGGTGAACCATATATTTATGCACATAATTTAATTCTAAAAATTACGAAATTTAATGGAATTGTAAGAAAATATTTTTTCACGGATTTCTAGGTTTCTAAAAATAAACTAGTAAAAAGGGTGAGCCCCTCCAAATACGTTTTCTTTAATATTAAGTTCTAATTGAGATGTATTTACAAAACAAAATGGAAATTAATTGTTATTGAAATGGTGTTGAATTATGGTATTTTCACCCGCAAAGATATTATCCCTTATTTCTTATAACGGTAAACCATCGTACGTAATGTAATTCTAAAAATTACTAAATTTCATGAAATTGTTTCTTCGTATTTTTTTTACAAATAACATAATTAACTCAAGTTGATATGTTTTGGAGTTTTAAAAAATGAAATAGTAAAAGAGGGTGAGTCGCCCTCAAATACATGTTCTTCAAATCTCAAATTCTAATTGAGATATCTTTACAAAACAAGTGAAAATTACTTGTTAGTTGAAGTGAGGTTATACCATGTTGTTTTGACTCCTTACTTTTTATGAAGGTTAAGCTTGTAATTCATTTACATAACTTAATTCTGGACATTACGAAATTAAACCAAATTTGTTAATTTTTTTACGAATACAATAAGTAACTTAGTTTGTCGTGTTTCGGGATTTCCGAAATACAACTAGTAAAATAGGGTGAGCCATCCCTAAATACGTTTCTTTAATATCCCCAATTGAAATTAATATAGCTCTACAAAACGAAATTAAAATTACTTGGTAGTTTCACTCCCAAGGATATTATTCCTTTTTTATCAAATTTTAATTTATATGAACCTTATAAAATTAGAAATCACTATTTGTCATAAATTATAATAATTTACACACATGAATATTTAACCAATGAAATAAGTTTATATTTTCTTATTAATTAAAAGAAAAAAATTTCAGTAAGCTCTATAACGTTCATATCAACTGAAATTTAGCAATTTTAAGAATAATTATATATGTATGGAATAACATCCTTCGAATGATAGTCTTAAGGGTGAAATGACTATAGTTTAACTTCATTTCAAATAATAAGTAATTTCCAATTTGTTTCGTAAAGTTATCTCAATTAAAACTTTAGATGTAAAAAAAAGTATTTGGGGGTGACTCACTCTTTTTTACTAGTTTATTTTTGAAAACCTCGAAAGATGTTAACTTGAGCTAATGATGGTATTCGTGAAAAAAATATTTTCAAAAAATTATCTTAAATTTGGTGATTTTTGGAATTAAATTACGTGCGTGAATAGATGGTTTACAATTATAAAAAATAAGAGATGATATCCTTTGGAGGTGAAAAAAAAACTTAGTTTAACATCATTTCTAATAACAAGTAATTTTCATTTTGTTTTATAAATAGATCTCACTTAGAACCAGAGATATTTCAAAAATACTGGTTTTAGGGGTGAAATTTAGGAGCGGTTTTCACTCCGTTAGAATGAATCTCCGCAGATGAAAAATTACTTGTCTCTTCTTTTTGTACCCTCTACAACATATTGGTTTTGTTAAAATCGGAGCCGGACACTTGAGATACTTTCCATGTTAGTAGTATCTTTCGAACGTCGGTATCTTCTCATTTTGAAAAGTTTGTATTGTAGAGATATTAAATGGAAACAGCTCTTTTTTTGCTCTTTAATGTTAGATATCCACCTTAAGATTATTACAGTTCTGTCTTGAATTTTGTTGACAACTCTGGTAATGTGAGGTCCATCTATTCCGTTCTGATCCGAGACAATAAGCTACAAATAGGGCGACGGGCCGCCTACTACTAGTTATTGACTTCTTCTTTCTCTTCTTCTTTCTCAGCCCATTGACGTCCACTCCTGGACATAAGCCTCTCCGATGATCCTCCACTAGGATCTGTCTCTCGCCTTCTGGAGCCAGCTTTTTCCAGCAAACTGTCTTATATCATCTACCCATCTGCGTTGTGGCCTGCCACCATTGCAGTAATTTACTCGTCCACCTATCGAGCTGTTGTTTAGCTATGTACCCCGCCCATTGCCACTTTAGCCGTGATATGCGTTCAATAACGTCAACTGTTTTGGTTCTTGATCTTATTACTTGATTTCGTATTTTATCCCGTAACGAGATTCCTAACATTTGTCTCTCCATGGAGCGTTGAGTGACTCGGAGCCTATTTGCGTTTTGTTGGTTAGTGTTATCGTTTCCATGCTGTAAGTAGCAACAGGCAAGACACACGTGTTATACACTTTCCGCTTAAGGTTGATTGGTGTGTTTCTATCTCTTAATACGTACTGCAACTTTCCAAAGACAGCCCATGCCAGCCCTATTCTCCTTGTTATTTCCACCGTTTGATTTTCTTTGCCCAGTTTAATGACGTGGCCTAATAGTTATTGACTAATACTAGTTAATTTTGCTGCTTACATTTGCTAGCATTTGTCCACTGATATCAACTTCATATCAAATAAACAACTGACTTATGCTAAATAGATTTTTGTCGATTGATAGGAAAACTAGTTTGGCAACATAATTTATTGCTTTCTTTTTTTTTAACGGCCTTTTTCAAACGATGTTGGTTTAAAGTGAATAAAATGTATGTCTAAATATATTTAGACTATTGCATATCATCCCAGTTAATATTAGTTTAGTTTGGTTTACCTTGAAATTGATGGTGATTTAAAATCAGCAGTAAATAACTTCTATTAATAACAGCATTTTCATAAAATGCAACAAATATTTTAAATGAAACATTTGTGTATGATCTGTGATAAAACCACAAAATACATATTGGCAGACGCGGAATGAAGCAGTGAATATTAAATCCATTAAACAATAACAACTATGCAAACAGCTTTATGAAGTTACAATATTCACTGTTCAGCTTACCGGTGCTGGTGGTTAGTGGATTATACTGTTAATAAATTTACTGAAAATATGTTTACCTGGATAATATTCCCTTTAGAATATTCTATATCAAAAGCCAATTGTAAATAGAAATTATTGCTAATCATTGACTATTATCTACTATTAAACTTTCATTTACAATAAAACATTCATAAATACTGCATTATTTTACTTCGCCTCGAGCAATTTTTGTTTAGGTTTGCGTTTTTTTTAATTCCCTAGACAGAGCATTTATTAATATCATAATCCGATCAGAAATTAGAACAATGAATAACTTAATTCTACCTTAAGTTAATTATTTTGAGAGTCTTAACTAAGTTTTAAATCAGTAGTGTATCTCAGAGTCAGTCAACTTATATACATTAATATTTTACCTTGTAACTACCGCATTATGTTTTACTTTATATAGACATTTTACTGAACTAGCTCAAATGATTTAGTTGTTTTTGAGTCTTCATAATATGTTGGTGGCTCTGTATAAGGTCACCTCATAAAATAACTGATTTTGAAAACGTAGTTTGTGTCTAAAAGTAACACATTATAAATAAGACAAATAAGGACACAGTGTCATCAGTAAAGTCTGCATTAGGTGGAAAATAAATTTTCAACCGACTTGTAAAAGAAGGAGGTTCTCAATTCGTCGCGTAAACCTTTTTTTTATGTATGTACACTGATTACTCCGGAACGGCTGCACCGATATGAATGAAATTTTTTACAGTACGTTTAGGAAGTTGCCGCGGTAGTCCCATGTAACGAACTCAAAATATTTTAAAAAAATTCAATATGGCGGATCCAATATGGCGGACAAAAAATTAATTTTGTTCGATTTTCTCCAAAATTGGTACGGGGGAGTTTTCGGGTTCGTACATGACGAATCTAAAATTATTTAAAAAAAAAATCAATATGGCGTATCCAATATATTGGATAAAAAATTAATTTTGTCCGATTTTTTTTCAAAATTGATATGGGGGAGTTTTCGGGGTGGCACATAACGAATCTCAAATTATTTTTAACAAGTTCACTTTGGCGTATCCAATATGGCGGATGAAAAATTAATTTTGTCCGATTTTTTTTCAAAATTGATATTAATTAAAAAAAAATAAATATGGCGGATCTAAGATGGCGGATTAAATATTCTACATCTCTCGATTTTGTCTAAAGTTAGTATTGGGGGATTTTTGTTAGTGTTAATTACGAAATTAAAATAATTTTTAAAAAACTCGATCTAGCAAAATGAATATGGTGTCCTTAAAATTTTATATTTTTCGACTTTCTCCAAAACTGATACAGAGAGTTTTTGAGAATGTAAATTACGAATTTAATAGTATTTTTCAGGATTCAATATGGCGAAAGCAATAGAGCTGACTAAAGTTTTTACATTTTTCGATTTTGTTCAAATGTGGCACTGAATCGTTTTTGAGGATGTAAATAGCGAATATAAAATTATTTTAAGAGAATCTAATACGTCAGATGCAATATGAGAGCTTAGAAATTTTAATTTTCTGGATTTCATGTAAAATTGGTAATAGGGGGCTTTGAAGGATTTAGATTTAGATTAGATTAAGAGGTTAAAATTATGATTTTGAGATTCAATATGGCGGATCCAATATGGCAGGAAGAAAATTTTACCTTATTCGCATTTTTTCAAATTTGGTATTAGGGGGTGGGGGTTAGGTTAATAAGATACAATATGAGGGACTAAAAATTTTACATTTTCCGGTTTTATATAAAATTGATATTGCGGGGTTCTTGGGGCGTATACAAGCTCAATATACAATATAAAATATATCGGGCTATGAAATTTACATCTCACATTCTTTAAATATTGATATGGGAAGGTTCTAGGACCTATATTACCAATCTAAAATTAATTTGAAATTTAAGATAGTGGATTTACTATGACAGACTAAATATTTGTTTGACACAATTTCATTGGTATTTGGAGAACTCTAAGAATCAAATAATTTTTGGTGGTTCATTTTAGGGTGATTTACAATTCTGGATAAAATGGGTACTTTTTTGCCACCTTGGAGTCATTGCGAGGTACATTAATCTCGATCAGCACTTAGTTCAGATAATTTATGAATATCATAACCAATTTAAAACTAAAAATTGAAAAATAAAATTTTTATAAAAAAATTGAATCGACTTCTAAGAGTGCGGTAAAAAGTGAAAAATAACTATAAATTTTTATATAAAATTGAAATTTTTGAAGTCGGCGCCAAATTATTTATAAATTAAATAAATTACTACTAATAGGTACAAATTATGTTAAGAAAGCAATTAAAGTTTTAAAGTATTTTTAATCTGTTTATGTGAATCACATTTTGTCAGGTATTCGTTTGGCGCCGACTTTAAAAATTTCAATTTCATATAAAAATTGATAGTTTGTTCACTTTTTAGCGCACTTTTAGAAGTCGGTTCAAATTTTTTATAAAAATTTTATCTTCGATGTCTTCAAACCGGCGTAAATTAATGAATATTATTTTCAAACAACAGAAAAAAAAACATATATTTTAATTGCTTACTATCCTTTGGTTTGTAAGAATAACTTACCATTTTTATAGATGATCAATAAACATAATAAAATACTCATGCATGAAAAAAATTGTTTGCACAGATATTGAAGCCGAACCTTATAAAATGCCCTCAGGTGACAACGAACTCAAGTATTTTGTTAAACGAATTGAGCACTGTAAATAGTAGTCCGCCATCTGAGGAAAATATCCTTAAACAAGAAACATTATTTGGAGAGAAACGTTTTAACTCCAAACTTTGTTTCCCTTTGCCAAATAAAATTTAGTTTGTTAAGCAGCGTGTAAGTGTTCGACCATTTTCTTAACAAAGTGTAAAAAAGTGCTCGAAATTCTGTGTAGTTTTCAAGCATGTCAGTAGTATAATGTGAGGTTAAGTTTGATTAAGACTTCAAAATGTATGTTAGAGAAAAAAACAAAAGTTAGATATATACATATAGGTTACTGATATCGCTAATGACTGTTAAATGTGAACTTACTACTATAAATAAGCTGTAATTCGTATGAAATGTTTTTTTTTCAATTACTGATTTTTGATCGTAAGGAAAAAATCAAAAATTAAAGCTAACAATATTAGTAAAAGAACATAAAGTATATAGACTGTCAAAAAAAAATATAAGGATAATTGTTAAGATGATTCCATATGATAAATTAATCATTTAAAAAAGTTTTTTTTTTGACTGATTGATGATAAATATTTAATTGATTTCAGCTTAGTTCCGGTGTTTGCTTCCAGAGGATATTACCTAAAATCAAAGTTAACAATAGTAAAAATAATAATTTCTTTCAACGGCTTTCAAGCTCCCTCCCAGAACCATTCACTTGCCCCAGATTCACTCGGATATTAGAAATATTGAGCTTGGCGAAATATTTTTTTTCATAACTTTTTATTTTTGCAGATATAACCAAGCGAAAGTACTATTTTAAAGATAGCAAAGTTTTAGGGAAATAATGCATTCTTACCTTAAATTTATAAATCTTATCGTGCCACCACAAGCCGACCTTATTCAGATTCGTCAATGTACGGGGTATCCCATTTTCGACACTTTTAGGGGGATATTGGAGTTATTATTAAAGATATAGTTTTCACTTTAGTTTCCTAGTTTTTAACGAAATGAAAAATTCCGATGTCAAATTTGTCATGGCTCTCTTAGCTTTTAAACTACAGAGTGTTAATTTATCAGTGGCGTAGTCTCCTAAAAAATTTAGGACACCCTGCATAATATTTTAGATATTGATTAAGTATAACTTGGGCTTTTCAAAAATATATAATATGTTTATATGATTTTGAAAAACAAGGCCAGAATGGGATATTTTCAATAATTTATTTTATTTGTAACAGCAGGCCATGGCCAATTGATAAGAAACAAAACGTAAGAGTTTTATCAGATTGTTATTATTTATGAAATATTTTTGTTATGTAGGTGTTTTTATTTTACTAAAGTATGATATGTTAGTATGTTTTATACAAAGCAGTGAAAGTCTACAATAGGCTTCTAAATTATACTTCAATAGGTAATGTATTTAAAGCGTTATCATTAGAATAACTTCTCTTATCTGGCGATCGTTTTTGTTGCTGTTAGGTTTCTAGAAAGCAACGTTTTCCAGACATATTGGCTCGTTTAAAAAGAAATCTAGTCAAACACGAATCTATAATTCAGCCGCGTTCTAAAACATACGTCAAACAAGACAGGGAGAGAAAAGAAGCCTACGTGTTATTTTATGCAGCAGCAGCAATTTCATCACCCTGCAGAAACATAGAGGAAGAAGTTGGTGTAGCAAAATTTGACTCAGAAAAAATTTTGAAGAAGTATAAATACCATCCATATAAATTTAAAATAGTGCAACATTTACATGCTGGAGATGATGAGCGCGGAGTAACCTTTTGCCAATGATATTTAGAACAAATCTGCACCAACGAATCTTTTGGCAGATTTGTCATCTGGTTTGACGGATGTTATTTTTCAAGTGCGGGAATTTTTAATCATCACAACATGAGGCATTGATCTTTTTTAGATCAAAATTTAATTTTCGAAAGGGCGCAACAAGAGCGCTTCGCGATTGATGTCTTGTATTTTATTTTGGGCGGACGCATAGCCTACAATATGTATGAATGTGCTCTCATATCACGTAGATACCTAGAAATCCTAGAGCAAATTATTCCAGAATTGCTTGAAAATGTTCCATTGGCCTATTTCAATTCCATTTATCTTCAACAAGACGGTGCACCCAGCCACAACTCTGGGCTGTTAAGGCCATTTATGGATAATAACTTTCCTCAAAGGTGGATAGGTATCAATAGGTCAGTGAGATGGCCCCGACGATCTCTTGATCTTTCTGAATTTTTCAGGATTCAATATGGCGAATCCAATATATCAGGCTAGAAATTTTAAATTTTTTGGTTTTGTTCAAAGGTGGGACTGAATCGTCTCTGAGGATGAAAATAGAGAATATAAAATTATTTTATGAAAATCTAATATGTCAGATGTAATATAATGGTTTAAAAATTTTCTGATTTCATTCAAAATTGGTACTAGGGAGCTTTGAAGGGTTTAGATTTAGATTAGATTAAGACGTTAAAATTATTTTTTTAAAAATTTAACACGGCGGATCCCATATGGTGGGTTGAAAATTTAATTTTATTCGTATTTTTTTAGATTTGGTATTAGGAGGTTTTCGGGGTCGTGTATGATGAATATGAAGTTAATTTTTTACAACCATTAGGTTAATAACATACAATATGAGGGACTGAAATTTTTATTTTCCGATTTTGCCTAAAATTGATATTGCGGGGTTCTTGGGGCGTATACAAACTCAATATGCAGTATAAAATATATCGGACTAAGAAATTTACGTCTCAAGTTCTTTAAATATCGATACTGGAATGTTCTGGGGCTTATATTACCATTCCGAAATTAATTTAAAATTTACGATAGTGGATTTACTATGACAGACTAAATATTTGTTTTACACAATTGCACTGGTATTTGAAGAACTCTAGGAATCAAATAATTTTTAGTGGTTTATTTGAGGGTGATTTACAACTTTGGATATAATGGATACTTTTTTGTCATCTTGAAGTCATTGCGAACTAATCTCGATTAGTACTTAGTTCAAATAATTTATGGAAATCATAATGAATTTAAAACTAAAAATCGAAAAATAATATTTTTATAAAAAAATCGAGCCGACTTCTAAAAGTGCGCTAAAAAGTGACACATAACAATAAATTTTTGTATTAAATTGAAATTTTTGAAGTCGGCGCCAAATTATTTCTATATGAAATAAATAACTACCGATCTATACAAATTATGATATGAAAACAATTACAAATAAAGTATTTTTTATCTGTTTATGCGAATCACATTTTGTCAGGTATTAGTTTGTTATATAACATTGTTTACCAGATACTCTGAGGTAATGTCATATTCAGCGGTTTCAAAAACAACTATAAATCGATTTTTAAGTCGAATCAAACTATAAATGCTTAAACACGTCGATCATTTTAAATACGCTATTTCGAAATTCCAAATTTATACCAAGAGTGGATTTCAAGCCGAATCCGGACGTAAATAATAAGATTCAAACGCCTTCTTGAATACATTATTTAATTTATTTTTTTTTAAATCAAAGTCTTAAAGAATACTGTCACTGAAAGTATCTGCATAGACCAAAGAATTTCTGGAAAGTGGTAAAAATTGAGTTGCAATGTATACAGGTGAAACTGAATAAAACCATGAAAAACATCAGTAAATTTTTATGATCTCATTAAACCTAATACAAAATAAATTTATTAAAAAATAATATGTTGTTAATAAAAACTTCACTGCTATCGATTTGCATTAATTAAGTTTTTTTCCAATATCTTTAGGAACCTAAATAATAATTCCTTTTTCATCAGCTTGTATAGTATACAACTGAATGCATTCAAACATAGATTTGAAGTTTTATTGTTGAAAATTATAGAAAAATTTTTAAAGCAAAGTAAAAAATTTTAAAATAGCAAAACTTTTACTCAATGTCTAGAAGTTTTATAGGTTTTCATAAATTTTGCTTCTAAAATATTTGAGACTTAATAATTCGATGATAAAAATCCGAGATGCTAATCGAAGGTTTTTATCTCGAATTGTTAGGTCGAGGCTATTAGATTAAAAGCAAAATTGACATTTTTTTAACGAATTTTGAAATTTGCAGGAAATCACGATTTTTCTCACCACTTGCTGTATTCAATTAAAATGTATATTACTCTAAAGCGGTTTAACGAACAACAACTCATTTTAGATTATCTTTATTTTACTTAGTTTGATATATAACATATGTAATATAACTAATAATAAAATCGTATTGTCAAAAAACGGTGATTTTGTAATCTAAATAAATCTTAAAAAATGTTTTTATAACTGGAATCGGATCTGTAAGTACTCCGTTGATCCTGGCTTGAACTTGGTTGTCGGAATATATATTTTCGATAGTTTTAATTAAGTTGTGTGAGATTTGTCTCTTATAGAGAAGACGTAATATATCTCTAAGCTTAAGGCGGTTGAAGATTTTTTCCAAGTCTATAAAACAAATATATGCTGGCTTGTTGTATTCGATTGACTCCTCCATTATTTGCCTTAACACAAACATCGCATTGGTGTATGACCTACCTGAACAGAATCCTTGTTGTTTATCTGATAAAATGATTAAGCTATTAATTTGATTTGTTATGATCTTCGTTATTAGTTTTAAGGTTGTATTAAGAAAATTTATTCCTTTGTAGTTCGTTATCAGTTTTTTGTCGCCCTCTCCAAATATAAGGATTGCAGTACTTATCTGGAAATTTATGATCGAAAAGAATTTCACGGATTAGAATTGTTAGTTGTGTTGTAAAGCTCTGCGCACTATATTTGAGCAGTTCATTTGTAATGTCGTCTGGACCAGGGCTTTTTCTGTTTTTTTATCTTGGAGAGTTATAATCATATATCGAGTGCTTCTATTTCTGTAATCTCGTTGATCGTTATTTCAGGCGTGTTAATTTCAGTTATGTTGTTGTCTGCTTTATATAAATTTGTGAGATATTCAACCCATGTTTCTTTATTGATTTAACTTGTTTCATTAAGTCCTTTTACTTCTTTTGTTGATTTCTGATTAGTCGCCACATGTGCTTTTGAAGCTCATAAAAATCATTTTCCAGTCATTTCCTAACCAGAACTATTTTGTATTGTTCATAAGATTCTGCCGTTCTTAATGTTCTATATCTTAAATGGGCTATTTTTTTCATTTCTCCTTAATCTTCTTAGAGAACCATGGAGTTTTGTTTGGTAAAATTTTGAACTAGTTAATAATTCTAGTACCTAGGGTTCCCTTAGCAGCTTCTTTAATGGTGTTCTTCAATTTTTCCCAGCTGATATTAATGTCTTCCTCTTCGTTTAGTGGGTTTTCGTAGATTTTTTCCTTTAGTCTTTTATGCTTTATTGATGAGTCCCATAGTGACACAATGTTAATTTTTCCTAGTGGCATACTGTGGTCGCTAGCTACATTAGCCGAGTCTAATGTTGTGATGTCGAGATCTGACTTGGATGTATACATCTACTGGTGACTATGTAATCTATTGTTTCTGTGAAACCTCTGATGTTTGAGAAGGTTAATTTATATTGATATTTGTGGTTGAAAAAAGTATTGCTGATTCGATTATTTAGATATTTTAGCTTATTGTTTCTTAACTGCCGGTTTAAATCTGAAGCCTGTTGAAACAAAATTGGTGGCCCTTAAAACATCGAAAATATGTTTAAAAGTAACCACCCAAAGAATTAGATTAACTGTGATCGATTTGAGTAGAGAACGCATATCTAGATATGGAAAAAACTAATAGTTAACATTTTGCTACAATATGGTGGATTTATTTAATGCCAATTTTTTGTATTTTTTTTCTTGTTAATAAAACTAATATATTTGTACTGTTTCTATGAACTCTTATATAATACATCTGGAAAAACTCAAATATTTTCATTTTATCTTATAAGTCAGTCGTTATCCTTGACACTGGAATATTTTCTAACAAAACACCATTTTCAAATTGACTTTGTCAATATTTCGCACAATAACTACAAAGTTAAGTCTTTTGTTAAAAAAAAATAATATTTTTAAGACTGAAGAGAAAGAATTAATAAATCAAAAAACGTCTCCATTAAATAGTTTAAGATATCCAAGTAAATATAAGTAAAATCTTTAAAAAAATTTTCTCAGGAACGAGACTATTAATTTTTATAATACTTAATCCTCTAAACTTTACTTTTCACATATTACAAAACAAATAAAATTATCTACAACCTAGTAGATTCAAATAATTTTTTGCTCGTTTATGTTGAAATATTTTGATTTTGTCATTTATAATACATGATATTTGTGAAACTTACTCCTATCTCTGCCATAAATGCAAAATTTTTATAAACGGCTGTAATAACCGTAATATTTAAAATAAAAATACTATTTCTTTTTACCTTACAGTATTCGACTACAAAATTAAATTCGAATATGAAATATCAAATCACTGTAAAATGTTTCAGTGAAATAAAATCCTCTGTCAATTAATGGCGCAAGTTTTTTCCACCTCATAATTAGCATGGTGTAAAATCCATTATTGAAATTCCAGGTGTTATTTCCACTCATGTATAAAGCTTTATAATAAAAAATATTTATACAAAAATTAAACAGCCTTCTAAAAATTGCTAAAAACCGAAAAATAAACTGGCGAGCAAAAAATTTAGGTCATTTAAAAAATTGCAAATAATTTTAGGAGTTATAATAATAAGGGAATTATTGTACTAGAGTCATATTTGTTATATGTTATGTATTGATCCTGTATTAATGACTTTTCTGAAATAGCGTGCATTCGCTATAAATAATAATTCACATTTCGTGGCCTCTTTTCCATTAAGGGCTGATTTCTCTGTAAAACTTATCGGTCGCACGGTGTAGCGTTTATCTAGCAGGTTTAATGTTTTTAGATCCTATTGTTGCGGTGAGAATTGTAGCTTTGATACAAGATGGTCGAGGACAATGTGATACTGCAAGAACTGTTGTTAAGATCCTTTGTGCTGTACAAAATGTGTACCAGCACTATGAGGAGACTGGCCGGACAACCAGAAGACCAGGATACGGGAGAAAAAGAGTAACCTCCCAAAGAGATGACCATTTTTGTGTCGGCAAGTTTGCGGAATAGAACAGCTTCTGCAGTTTTACTGCGATATCAATTCCAAGAAGTTAAAAATGTAAATGTTAGTGAATGAACGGTTGGAAGAAGGCTTCGTACTGCTGGTAGAAGAATGGCTACAGTTTCATCATTACAATGCTGGCATCGAATTGCTTTTGCCCGAAATCACTTGGCATGGAAAAACGAGGACTGGAGCAACGAACTGTTTTCAGATAAGTCGCATTTTTACGTCAATAGGTTAGACGGACGTCAACGAGTTTGGCCATGACCTGCAGAAAAATATGCTTTAGTTTGTATTGACGGGCGACTAACATTTGGCGGTGGGTTGGTAATGGGTTGAGCGATAATTTCATCACAAGCACACACAGAATTGATCTTCATACAGAATGATTCCCCTACAACTCACAGATACATTACGGAAGTTCTAGAAGACTATGTTAAGCCTTTCATGATCACTATGGGCGAACATGGCATTTTAATGCAAGATAATGCTAGACCTTATGCAGCCAGAGTTGTCAGAGAATATTTCGACAAAGTGGGAATTAGGTGGTTTGATTGGCCAGGATTCAGTCCAGACATGAATTCCATCAAACATACCTGGGATGAGTTGAGCTGACGTATCCGAAGGTATACATCAGCTCCAAGAACTGCCCAGGAGCTAAAAGACTTGCTATTGCAAGAGTGGATTATCATCGACCAGAATGTGATCCCTAATTTGACTGAAATATGAGAAGGGAATACACGTTATTAGTGATTAATTTTGTTCACTAATATTGTTTTTTCCACTTTTTAAAGTTCTTGATAACAATAAGTCGAACTTCGTTTTAAATGTAAATTTGGTGATTTATCAGAATAAATCATAAAAATCAAAAAATATGTTTACGGATTTAATATTGAATATTAAATTTAATTTACAAAATACAGTGCAATGATTTAGAATTTGCAAATATAAGCTTAAAATAGAAAATCCCAAAAATACATTATGATTTCAATGTGACCTAAATTTTTTGCTCGCCAGTGTATTATATACATATTTTATATGGAATTGAAAGTTTTAAAGCTAGCGCCAAATTATTTATTACCTAAGAAAATATGAGTAACAAAAAGAGAATGTAAATGATTTTATAACTGACTGCTGTAATTGCTTTCTTGTAAATTATGAGTGGGCTGTTAAGCCTTTTCTTGCACACACACACACATACACACACACCATCGCAGACACACACACAGACACCTCGACTTATAAAATCTTTTCTGCATTGATTGTTTTTTTACTATAGCTTGTTTGTTTCTCGTGTAAGTAGTTATTTGGCACCGACCTCAAAAACTCCAATTCCACATAAAAATTATTATAAACTTTTTGGCTGCTTGTCGCTATTTTAGAAAGATTTTCACTTTTTTTATGAATATTTTATTTTTCATGTTTAATTTTGAACTTGTCATGATATCTATAAGTTTTTTGAATAAAATATTAAGCGAAATGTGTAGAGTACCTCGCAATACCTCAAAGGTCACACAAATGGTTTCCATTTTAGCTAGAGTTATTGGAAGTCACATTAAATTGAACAAGAAAAAACTCTTTGATTCTAAGATTTTTTCAAATACCAGTCTTGAATAAAATGGAACCAAACAAAAATTTCTTCCATTACAGTAAATCTTGAATTTTAAAGAACTAATTTTAGATTCGTAATTTTCGTTCTCTAAATCTCCCACTACCTGTTTTGAATAAACTTGAAACATGTACAATTTTTAGCTTGACATATTTTATCCAGCATATCGAGTTTGAAAAAATTAATTTGAAATCCATAATGTGCTCCCCCAATTTTGACAGAATCAGAACAAAAATTTAAAGCTATAATCTACCCCTCCATAAACACTTATCAATTTTGAACAAAGTCGTAAACATATAAAATTTTTAGTAGGCCATAATATTAATTTTGAAAAATCAAAAATTTTCATCCAGCCATATTGAAAATAATAAAACATTATTTGAAACTCTTAATCGACCTTCTCAAAAACCTCCAGTACCAACATAGGACCAAATTGAATAAATGCAAAATTTTTAATCCGACATAATTAATTTTTAAAAAATAATTTTAATTTTGTTAGGCGCACTCTCTCATAACAGTTTTAGAGAAAATTGGAAAACATTAATTCTTTTGTCTGTGATATTACCTGCACCATCTTGGATTTTATTGAACCAATATCGACCAAAATGATATGAGGCCTGTTAAAGTTTTGTTATTTTACGAAAAAACTAAAATAATTTTACCAATAATACCAACAATAAATAATCCCTTATTTCATCAAGTATTGTCTTTAATAAATATTAAATAAAAAAGCTAAAAGTTTATTCACCTGCCACATCAAAAGCAGGTTTTGTGTGCCTAGAAATGCATCAAACACTCCACTTTTGTCACCTTCATCAAGGATGTAGTTAATCTTTTGTTTTTTTTCTTTTGTCTTTGGCGCTCTGGAGAATTCTAGAAGCGTTAGTAGAGAGAGTCAAAGCCAAGCCTTAGTTGTAAAAACTAGTCGAAACCCAGAAAGCAGATTTTTTTGCTGATTTTCTAAAAGTACAATACTTCTATTATTCCTGTTTGCAGCTAAAACAATAGTTTAGTGAGTTAAGTCATCATTTGCCAGATTATAAGGATAAACCAAGTTTTTATTGTAATCGTTTTTTATTGAGTACACCGTAGTGATAGTGATTACACCTAAGAGGTCAACTTACCATCATTGTGACTTTTAACACTTGGTGCACCCTTAAAGACTATCAGGCACATGCCATAAACAGTTTTTATTCTACTGGGACTTTGCATTCGTGTCAACGATTAGATTTGCCTGCCAGAGCCGCCATATAACACACCACTGCTCCCACAGAGGCCATCGGCTATCCACCTAGACGAAAATGTTTGGATTTCATAACAAAAACTGCCTTTCAGGTATTAAAACTACGCAATAAACAGTGATATTGCTGATTTTAAGTATACTTTCATTTTTTTGGTGATTAGGAACTAATAAGACTTTTTGTGAGCAATTACAGGACACTTTACATTTAACTTCATTTAAAATATCTCGTAAACCTAAGGTATACGTATACACTAGGTAATTTAAAAGATCATTTTAATATACACACACATATTAATAGTCCATCACTTTTAATTAGGTTTATTAAACATAATTTTAATTTTAATAGGCGTACTAGATATTTATTCTTTCAAAATACATATAAACATATAACGAAAACAAAAGTAAGGTTATTCAACGCAGCATTTCCAGTCTAAAGTTCGACCTAAAGCTAACCGTCTTGGCGTTGGGTGCAGATGACGTCATACTAGTAATAATGTAATTGTTCATTGTTTCTTGTTTTTTTTTTGTATTATATATAGCAAATAATTACATATTTCTTTTAGAGTAAGTTAAAATTCATATAGGTTATAATTCAGTATCCTTTTTTTTTATTATTATTAAATATAGATTTTAATTGATGTGGAATCGGGGTTATTCCTTATTTATATATGTACACCGATTACTGCAGATCTGCTCTACCGATTTGAAAAAAACTTTTATGGTTATATTCAGGAATTTTGCTGCAATGGCCCTTCATCATTTTGGCCTTCTGAATTTTTCTTTTTTTTATATTTTTTAAAACGTTTCTAATATTTATATATTTTTGTTTATACCATTTTACCCACAGATTTGATCTTCAAATCCTAGTAATCTTTATTTTGGATAAAAAAGAAATAAACTATTAGGTTGTAAATTTATTTGTAATTTCAGTTTGAAGAATCTAACTTTATAAAAATAGAAGGGCAAACCTAAATACTTATAAACATTCCCTTTTTATAACCTATATATTAAAAAATACCATATGGCAAAGTTTAATGCTTAATAAATTGTTAAAATAAATATTGAAAAAAAGCGTCTTTAAAAACAAAGTTATTTAATCCTGTGGGTCCATTTACATCCGAGGGCCATCAGTTTATGAGAGGAGATATAATCGATTTTATAAACGTTTTGTTTTAATTGACCACTTAGCGCCGATTAGCAGCTGTATTGACGGTTATCTAGTGAGGCGTTAATAAGTTTTATGATAGACTATGTGGGATGTTAGCTTTGTAATTTTAGTAATTTTCTAGATTAAACTGATAATTTGATTCAATTTTCTGATAGATTTCTAGGATGAATATTTAATGGTAACTGAATTTTTTAGGGTATATATTTTAGATACAAAAATAATTACAGTAACTTAATAATATATTTATTTATACACTACAAACAGCTCGGGCATGTCTAAATAATAAATATTTGGTGAGCGATAAGCTGGTAGACAGAAAATGTTTTCAATTATAAAGAACAATAAAATCAGTTATAAGATCGTTTCAACTTATTTGTTTTACATCGATTTCGAAAACGTCAACTACAAATAATTGACTAAATTATTTTCACTTCTTATCGCTTTTTTAAGAGATTCAATTTTATTTACCTTTATTTTTCAATCTTTAATTCAACTGAGTTTGGTTAACTAGACTAAACTTAGCAAGATATATTTTTTAAATCGCGTACCAGTTTTGCAAATGTCCACAAAATCTACAACTAGTTTGTCGTATGAATCCGCCTTACTAAATTTTAACAAATTAATTTTATATTTGTAATGTACACACCTAAGAACCCCCTAATATTAAGTTTGGAAGAATTGGGAAAATATATAATTTTGAACCCACAATCTTTTTCTTATGGTGCCTATCCGGATGTCCGCGATCATTCTACTATTTTTTTATTTACCAACACATGCAGTTTGTTTGTTATGATTGCATGCTCTGAGAGTTTTTAGCCTTGACATCCTTCTCCGGTCCGATTTACGCTTCCTTGTACGTTTATTTTTAGTATATATTATAGTGACCCTATATTCTCTCATTCTTCATTATGTGATCGTGATACTCGAGCTTTTTTATCTCCATTATTATCTCCAGATCTTCATCCTATGCAAAACTTCTTTAAAGAACCATGATTATTTCCCAAATATAAGGATAGGGAAGATATAGTATCTAGCCTTTGACTGATTGATTGATAGATAAGCAAACTAGGATTGAGAAGTCCTTACACCGTAGCCTAATGACTTATTGTGCCACCTGTTATATCTCTTCTATGTGAACAGGTTAATTGATCAGACTGATCGAACCTTGCAGGTATCCACCGTAAGTTAGAGCTTCGGATTCGAAAAAGATATGTGAGGTTGTTTCGTTCCCTTCGTCACATAGTCTACATGTTGGTTCTTCATTAAATATACCAATTGTATAGATGTTTCCTTAAGGAGCAGTAGTCAGTTATTAGTCCTGTAACTAGTCTTATCTGTTGACTACTTGAACGCAGTATTCAGTGCCTAATTTGTTAGATGGTTTGCTTAGCAATAGTTTGTTGTACTTGTAATCCGCATGTTTTTTCATCGAGTCTGGTGTTGATGGTTTATCCTCCCGTGCAACCACCCATGAATAACAGCCTTTATAATGCTAAATACTAGTTCCCGTCCAATAAATGTGGTGGGGCACTTTTACCTTTTTAATTGCTCAAGATGCTCTGGCATCCGGATACCCGCGCAGAAGTCACTTTGTTGAATCTTCCTAGAGCGATAAGCTTTTGGAAACTGTTTCAAACCTGTTTTGATATCGGATAAAATGAGAACCTGCCTCTGTCAACCCTAGTTAGATTCTTTCGTAGACAGATATCAATACCATGGTGCGCTGCCTGATACCTCACTTATGTTGAATTTGGTTATGGCTCCTTATATTTTGGCTTCTGTACCACAATCGCTTTTAGACCCATCTGGAAACCAGATCTGGCTTAGTGGTCGATCCACTTCCAGTTATAAGCTCTTGGCATGGGTACTCCAACAATAAGTTCATCACCATGCCTTTGTTGCTGGTGTGTTTGAGAGCAGGTTCAGTTCACCAGACCTTATTTTGTCCAAGTCTATATACTACCAGATCCTACGGAAGGACGGATGGAACCCATCAATATAAGCCTTTGGCTATTGACATCTCCATGATTTTCTCCGACAGATTTGATTATTCTCGTATGCCTTGAAACATATTTTATATCCACCTGTTTAAATTTTCTCTAGTACCATGTCTTTTGACAGAGCTTGTAATGGAAATAAACGAGGCCATTTATTCCTTTAAAATCATGGAAAGCTCTTAGCACTATTTTCTTGTTATTCATGGCAGACTCTATTCTCCTTACTAGAACTAACTCACATGATTTACTTAATTGATAGCAGTGTTGATTGGGGTGTAGTGGCCTCTCTTTAGAGAGATTTCCCGTAGTTTCTCTATCAGCGTCAACCAAAAAAAAAAACACGTTAATTGGTCCATTGTGCTTCGCCTGAAGGTAATTTCTTCCAGTTTCCAAGGTAGGTATCCTGTAGCTATGCTTGCTCTTAGAATTCTGTAAAGCACCGAAGTAATGAGCTCATTGTTTAGTTCTCGACATTTCTAGTGTCCACAGAGATAATGTCAGAATCTGGCAGGTGCGTCTAAAAAGATTTTTAAAAATTAATTATATTTTAAGTAACACAACTATTATCTCAGCAACATGATATTAGATCTCTTGTGTGTGACACGAGATTAAGGATGCATATTTGTTCACTTTATTATTTATTTGTTGATTTAATTGATTGATGAGCTCTTGCTCAAAACCATATATTAGGTTTTTTTTACATTGAGATTTAGGCCTATATTCAGCTGTTCATAAACTATATGCAACAATGATGGAAGTTTCCCCATATTTAATATTGCTCAGTAGATGTCTGTTTACGAGTATTCCTTTTTTTGTTCTATAGGGCTTTCTTAAATATTTTTTCTTGACAAATATTGATTAGACATAGATAGGCTGATTGACTCTAATATAAATGTGATACTATACATAAGACCCTAGAGTCTAATCATATGTCTTCTGGGAGCCTACACATCTTGTAATATTCTATTTCATCAAGAAATTTCTAGTAGTCGACAAAATCAGTGCATCCTTAAAACAGTAACTATATAATAAATAGAGCCTTCCTTGTCGCCATGTTGCATCCAAATTAAATCTCCGACATGTATTCCTCTTAAGTTTCATGTACTCTATGTTCTTTATTATTCACACTTACTTTTTTGCTTCTGCTTGCATTGTGGGTAATATAATAAATTCTGATCTTATTCACTCTTAAGAAAGTCCCATTGAGATTCCGGAAATTTATGATGAAACATTTTTTTGTATAATTTTCCCAGAACTTTCTCTTCCCTTACGTGTCTAAATGAACTTTACCTTCATTATTAATTTTTTGTCACTCTAATTTTATTAAGTCTAGCTTCTTCCTCGACTTTTTTGGGGCGATTGCCATGTCATAACTTATTGCCCAAAAAGTACCACATAACTAATTTTTCACAAAATTGGGAATACATAAAATTTTTAGTACGCCATATTTATAGTTTACAGTCCTAAAAAACACCACACAATAATTTTAGGGAAAAAGAGACGTATCAGTGGCTTCTTCTCTATATTATAGAAGGTATTTTGAATTATCCTGAACCGATTTTAGCCAAAATTATATGGATCAGGCAACTTCCTGAATAAACATCAGAAAATTTTATTAAAATTATTTAAACTATTACTGGTGGAGACCACATACGAAAAAAGAAACTACGTCTACGAACCAAGGTAGAGAATGTAATAAAACGTGTGGCAATATTAAAACGGACTTGGGTAGGACACGTCACTAGACAGAAAGCGGATGAGAGATAGACAAAACGCATACATGGAGACCGAGACGATACAAGAGAAGTGTGGGACGACCACCGAAGAACTGGATCAATGAAATACAACAACAGGTCGGTAAACATTGGTCCAGGTAGCTAAAGACAGAATGGAGTGGAAAAGACGAGAGGAAGCCTACATCCAGGCTAGTAAAGGGCTGCTGAAAAAAGAAGAAATTTTAATGGGTTATGTTTTAAAAGTGTTTTTTGGATGCACCGAAAGAGAATATTTTTCGTACTCAGTTTAAACAAATTGAAATTTGATATTTTTAAAAAGAGTAAAGTTAGAAAAAGAATGTGAATCAAACTCTCTTTCTAAAACCACTAAATTTTGACCCAAAATATATACAATCTTGGTAATTTTGTATAAAATATGGATTCGCTATATTTATCTAGGTTTCCTAAATATCCTAAAAATATTTCCTAATCACTAGCATTTTTTAAACAAGACATTTTCGAAACTATGTGCCTATTTAATGCCGATCATCAAAAATTTTTAAGCAAAATAAAGCATTTCAAACTAGTGATACAACAACTTGAATGAATGATTAAAGTGTAATAATTGATTTTCAATATTTAGAACTTGGGGTTAGGTCCTTTACATCATACTATAGGAGCAAGCAGCCTCGTTAACTGAAGTCTCATAACTTCAGGTGAAAATCTTGTATTTCCGAAATGTCCCTGCCTCAATCTGTTGAGCTCTGGGCTCTCTCTGAGAACATGATCAATACTGTCATCCTCTCGATACGATTTTCATACGGGGTCATTTGTAATGCTAATACTATGAAGATGACCTTACAGGTGATAATATTCCATCAGCATCCCAATACGACTTGCAGTTATTTCCTCTTCAGAAAAAGAAGCCCTTTAGTGAGTCGCTCGCGAAGTCCACTGATATATTCCTTATCCTATCTCATTTCAGAGGCTTCCCTCCAGCACGTTCCAGCAACTGTTTCGGTTGTATTTTCAACAGTAATTTTAACAGTGTAATGTGATTCGTATGGTTCGACCGCCGACTCCCTCTTTGCCTGCTTCGTCGTTTCCGTGTATTTCCAGGAGAACCGGAGCCCACACAAGCCTGTCGTTCTTTATCCGACTATTCAGTACATCCTTGCACTTAGACACCAGCCATGACGCTCCAATACTAGACTTCATTGCTTATATTGCAGCGTTACTGTCTGAACATGTTTATTTCTTTATTCCTGTTTATGTCCCAGTCAGAGATAACACAAATTTATGCTTCAAAAACCGTTGCGTGTTATCCAAGAGAGTAAAATTCTCTGACTCCCATACAGTGTTTTATTCGCTAACAAGTTTTGAAAAAAAATAAACTATCTACATATGTTGCAAAAATGTCGACGATATATGTCAAAATAATTATCCGAGTTTAATTTTATTTCATAAAAGTAATGCAACCGATAATTATAAACAACCACATTATTTTTGTTATAGAGTCCTTCAAGATTTGCAAAATGTCTTTAAATTTGGTCTTCCAATATTTACCAAAGACAAAAACTTAAGACAAAAATATCTTATTTCCCCTAATATTTGCTCTTTTAATATAGCAGCATTTTATGCGTATAACATTAATTGAGAAGTACCATAAATACGTACGATATCAAAGAATACAGAATGTACATATTGACTTCTTCTTTTTCCTGTGCCGTGTCAGATTCCCCTGACGTTGGCAATTACAATGGCGAGATGATCACGGTTCTCTGCTATTCTAAATAGCTGTTCAGACTGTGTATTCTTGATACCTTGAGTCAAGGTATCTGGTTCCTTCCAGTATCTCTACGACCTCTAATTAACAGTTAAACAAATCTGCACATGTCTCCTCTGAGAACATGGCCAAGATATGCTGGTTATGAGTGGCATCTCCCTGACCTAAAACCGCTGTATTAGACTGCATAGCTACCCAGGGTATTCGAAGCATTCGCCTTTGCATCGCCATTTCAAATGCCTCCAAAATATTGATGGTGGCCTCTTTCAGTATCCACATCTCTGTTCTATACAACAACACTTATCAGATGTAACAGTTAGCCATCCTTTAGCGAAGATTTAAATTTAGATTGTCTCTGCAGACAAGCGATCTCGTTCATAAAAAAGTTGTGTGAGCAGACTCGATTCTGCATTAAACTTCTTTATTTGGGTCAAGCTGTTAACTAATATAACATCCAAGATGCTTGAAGTGGGATATTCTTTCAACGATTTGTCCATTTATTAGTAGCGAAGCGCCTGAACATGGTAGAAGACTGAAAACCATAAATTTGGTTTTAACAACAGTTATGTTGAGTCACATTTCTTTCTCAATCCTATTGACAGAATCTAAAAGTTGTTGTACACCCTGAGCGCTATCACTTATGATGACCATATCGTCGGCATAACGAATCGTGCTTATTAGCTCGCCATTGATTTTAACTCCAAATATTTTATTACATAGGGCTTCCTTAAAAACTTTGTCCGAATATAAATTCAACAGCAGTGGAGAGAGAATACATCCCTGTCTAACGCCTCGTTGACATTCTTTGGCAAGCTTACTATTAATTTGGGCCCCTGCCCTCTGACGCCAATGTAGAGTCTCTATAATTCGCACATCCCTGCCATCGACACCAGCATTCTTCAGTATATGAGCTTTACATGCTGTACTCTGTCAAAAGCTTTGTTGTAATCATTATAGCATATAAAAATGTCTTTCCTTTGGTATCGACAATTTTGGAAAAGTATATTTAAAGCAAATAGCGATTTTCTGGTACCAAGGGCATTTTTAAACCCAAACTGGGTCTCATCCAGGCCGCTTTCGCAATTATTCCTTATTCTACAGTGAATAATACTCAGGAAAACCTTCAAGGTGTCACTCATGAGACTTATTCACCAGTATTCGTTACAATTTTTGGCAAATGGTTTTTCTGATAGCATTATAAAAACAGATTTCGAGCATTCTTCCGGTATTTCTCCAGTGTTGTACACAGAATTAAAAAATCTAACCAGTATATCGATATTGTCTTCATGAATCAATTGCAGTAGTTCCACTGGAATATCGTCTGAGCCCTCTTATGTCATAAAGAACCTCTAACTTCAGAATTTCCGGTTCTTCAACTCCATGCACATCGTTTGACAGGTCTTTGTCTTCAAATAATTCAGTTATGTAGGAACTCCAAACATTAAGGATTTCTTGTTCATCAGTGAGAGGTTTGCCTGTCTATTAATATATTAGGGCTCCTCCTGTTGAACAATCCAGAAACTTTCCTAACCTTCTTTTACATGTCGAAAGTATCATGTTCTCTTTCTAGTTCCTCCATCTCTCCATATTTGTCTCCAATCCACTTCTCCTTAGCTGCACGAATCTTTTGTTTGATCTCTGTTTGCTTCTTGTTGCTCTATGTTGTTCTTATACTTTCTCCTTTCCTCAATAATATTTCTTCCGTCATCCACCTTTGCTTGTTATGTTTGGTGTTTATTATATTGATTAAAAAGCAGGACTTACAGTCATTAATTAGATCCTCTCGATCATTTATTTGGTGATCTACTCTCCTTTTAACTTTTTAATATAAATATTATTTTACGCAAATTGAAGATCTTTTAAAGAGTAGATTAGCAGTGACTTCAATTATCAGATATCCTTCAATGAAATTAATTCTGCACTAAATCAAATGAAACCAGATGACATATAATAAAGAAATGAAATAAGCATTATGATTTTATAGAGGAAAGAAATTTGACTTTAAGAGAATGACTAACAAGGTAACAATTCGTTATCATCTTAGCGAATCTAGTGGTTGTAGTTTTTAATAATTCTTTTCATTGAATTTGAAACCAGACAAAGCAGGGTTACTTATTAAATAATTTATTTCATACGACCACAGCAGCTTATTCAAGGGCATACAAGTTCTGTTTATTCAATTTAGTTGCTTATTAAAACGGAATAATGTAATAAACTAATATTCATCTTGCACTTAATCCACTTGAAGTATATTTGTTAAAATTATTTAGGGTACGATTAATTACTCTGTCCCAGTTAGTCCACTGTCGTTAATCCCGTACAGCCTTTAGAGGCATTTGCATACATACAGATCGGCCATTAAAATACAAGCACGTCTTGTGATACAAAATTAATTAAAACAAACTTTTGGGAAATTTATGCGTATATATTTTCCCCATGAGTCGTCATTTTAAATATATGTGGATCAACTTTCTCTCTAAAAAGACGGGAAATATCGAGGTCACTGTATTTTGAAGAACTTAGTAATTTTTATGCAGTTATTTATTTTTCGAAGGGAAGAAGATAGACTCTATTAAAAATTATTATTTCACAAAAGGTTTACATCATCTCTAAACTATTTATTCTATGCTATTTAGAATATAGGAAAATGATATATATATATATATATATATATATATATATATATATATATATATATATTTTAATTTTTTCCAAGTATTTTATTATATATACATTTTATGTAACCAGTTCACTTAGATAGAAGTTGGACACTTCTCTACATTTAAATTTAGACAGTGATTAGAACTATATTTCAGTATGAAACCTTCCATAATCTGAATGGTCAAATTCATGTAATCGAAGGTTTTCGGGCATCCCGTGTATGTGCTGAGTCCCTCTCAGGACTGTAAGGCAGCTGACGTTTCGGTGAAATCTCATTCACCATCTTCATAGCTCAGTGTACGGCGTCTACGAGCGAATTGACGCCCGCGACTCGGGTGCTGTCGGTCCCGTGTGTACGTGGGGCGCGTTCGTTGTTCGGATGGTTCTGGCCAATCAGGTTACGAGACCTGCTGCGCGTCATCAGCTCTATTGCTATTGTTTGGGGTCGCGTTGCCGAGTTGTAATCTGTTTCAATACTACCTACTACTGGTTGATGTTTTGTAACCAGATTTTTCCAAGTATTAGGCAATTCCTGGCTCTTATCTCTGCTATTTAAGTTGTTGGGCCTCTTTGCAATTTCGATGGCTTCCCTTATAACTCTTGTGCACAGGTTTTTACATCTCGATAGCATTTTTGTTCCTGAGAAATTTATCTTATGTCCTGTAATTAGCCAGTGTTAGGCCAGTGCAGAAGAAGTTGTTTCTTGCTTAACAGCGTTTATATGTTCGCCTCTTCTGGCGCTTGTTTTACTGTTGGTCTAGCCTACATAAGATGAGCGGCATTCTCCGCATGGAATTTCGTTTACTCCCTGGTTTTTTAGAGGGATTCTTTCTTTAGATGTTGGCAAGGGATCTTTTAATTTACGGTCTGTGGTTAAAATGGTTTCAATGTTGTGTCTCTTGAGAATTTTTGCGATGTCAAAGGCACCACAGACAATATATATATATATATATATATATATATATATATATATATATATATATATATATATATATAATGTGAACAGTAAAGTTTGCACTTTGCTCCATCACATCCTTCTCGTGTTAGAGGTTGAACAGTTTAAATAAATTGCTACAAAACACAGTCTATTCTATTCCACCACCATAGAGAGGATGCCTACCTGTACGACCATATTGAGAAGAAAGTCAAAAACTTACTCTCCTCGCTACAGTAATCGGCAGAAATACATGCTTCGTCTCTCACTAGACTCATCAGGGTACCAACATGCACTTATTTGTGTAAAGGATAGGTCGGACCGAAGTATGCAACACTAAACGCAGCTTTACCGACCTCCCGCCGGATGGTGGTACAGGTAGGCCATTAATTCGATGGTGCTGGAATAGAATAGATTGTATTTTGTTGCAGTTTATTTGAACTATTCAGCCTCTAACACGAGAAGGATATGAGGCATTTACTGTTCGCATTTTACTTCATTTTCACACGTAGTTGCATATAATTATTCGTTTTGCTGAATGTGATTTCAACACTACTACGGCATAATGTGGAAATAACCACTGCTATCGCATCTCACACGGAGGGATCTGTGAAAGCCGCATAAACACACACATATATATATATATATATATATATATATATATATATATATATATATATATATATATATATATATATATATATTGCGAAATTTAAATTTAATCCTAGCTATTAGGTAGGTTTGACAAATTTTATACATAAAATTCAATTTGATTTAGAAAAAATAAATTTATACCTAGTTATGTTTGGAGAAAAGAAATGAAAGTTTCCACTCAACTTCGTTTACTGGAATCGTTCTAGTGATTTATTTTATCGGAGCAAAAAAAAAAACGAATTTTTATGCAATGACAAATATGATCAATAAAAAATTTCTTCTTCGACCTAACGATTTCGCCAAATCAACGATTAGAATTTGGGACAGACTAAACTTTCTGTACCTTACGAATAACCCAAAGCTCTCTAAAATAATTCTTGCTACCTATTTAAAAATTTATTTATGATATTTAAATTTTCGGTTATTTTTAGACTATTTCTTCTTCTTTTTTAGGTAGAGAGGCAGTGAAAATCGGTAATCGGGATCAGACAATATAATAGTATTTTCCTTTAAATGTTGTACAGGACATTTCTAAAAGGTCTGTATAAAACGATAGCACAAATTTTAAAGGGTAAAATAAGAGGATCTAGCGCAATTTATCTAATGGTCTTTAGTTTCAGCGCCCTTGCTTCTGCATGCTCGGCTCTGCAGTAGTTGACCTCCCATGGACAAAAATGTGACCAACCATGGACAAGAAATTTTAAAAACAAAAAACAGAGCATATCACCCACAAGTCATAAAACTCACTCGCCCTCTCAAGTAAGCCAGTCTCACAACGAAAAATGAGTGGGGAAAAGGATAAACATATAAAGAAAAAGGAAGAGAGCAAAACATATCAGAAATATGGAGAATGGCTAGAGTTACCTTAATTCCGAAAGAGGGGAAAAAGGACACTGTGCACTCTAGATCCCTGCGATCCATTAGCCTTACTTCGTTTATTCTAAAAACGATATAGAAAGCAGAATCAGAACAGAAATTCTTGAACAGGTGCCACTGTATCCACATCAATATGCGTATCGAGCGGACAGGTCTACTGAAATCGCAGTGATAGAATTAACAGATATGATTCAAAAGGCTCTCAATAGCAAGGAAACCATAGTATGTGCCTTTCTTGATATAAAAAGGGCTTTTAACAACATTCCTCACTAGGCAGTCAAAAGAGCACCTGATGACAACGTTCAAATCGATGGCGCGACTTCTCTCCACTAGAGTAGCAGATACAGAAATAGGACAGGACACTATCCGCGTCTGTATCACCAGAAGATGCTCTCAGAGGGGAGTAACTTCACTACTTATGTGACTCCCCTATGATCTGACTGAGTTAGATATATCTTATCAGGGCTGTGACAGTGATTTGGTCGAGAATACTCTCTGCGCATAGTCCAGAGCGGACTCAAACACAATGAAGAATGGTGCCAGATAATGAAACTAAATGCTAACTCCACCAAAACCACCCTAGTAGCTTTTACAGGGACAAGAAACGACATGAAATCCATCAAAATGAATGAAAATTGAGCGGAAGTCACAGGTTAAATATACGGACCTGAATCTATATGAATGAACTCCTATGAAAAAAACACGAACAATGAGTAATCAATATGGCTACAAAATCCTTGATGGTCTGCAGAAACTTGGCGGGAAAAAGCTGAGGCACAAACCCAAAATTCGTGCAGTGGGTAATGTGCACTGTAATAGTGAAAGCAATCATCACATATGGGACAATAACCTAGAGTAAAAGAGCCAGTCTGGCCAATACGAAAGTCATCCTCTCAAAAGTTCAAAGACTAACCTGTGCGTGTATAACTAGAAGAGTGAAAACCTGCTCAACGGTCGCCATGGGAGTAATCTTACATCTTACACCTCTATATATACTTGTGGACAGTATGGCCAAAAAGAAAATATATATAATGATGAGTAATGAAGTCATAAAACCAAAGCCCAATCTTTTATCCAGAAATCAGTAAATCTGGAACATGCCCCAAGATGAAATAAAAAAGAAGTTCAACTTAATGAAAAACTCCAACACGAGTTGAGTCGCAAAAGTTAATGAGACCGAAACACCATTGAAAAATTTAACCAGAATTCTATTAAGAGGACAGATGGTTCCAAAACAAGGGAGGGAATTGAAAAGGATGTGTATGAACCCAAAATTAGGGACCATGAAAGCTTGGATAAATTATCAAGCCTTTTCTAGGCGGAAACACACGCCGTCAAGAAATGTATTCAATTCAGCAAAAACAAAAGAACTATCGCCAACATCACATTATTATCATGTCGGGTAGTGAAGCAGCTATCAGTGCGCTGAGTTCTCAAATAATTAGCTCCAAGATGGTCTGGTAATACCTAGAGAAACTAAATGAATTAGGTAAGAATAATAACGTCACCTTCCTGTGAGTACCGAGACACATCGGGTGGAGGGAAACAAAATAGTAGACAAGCTCGCGAGAAAAGGAGCTAAAACATCTATTCTGGGGCTTGAACATTTCTGTGGAATCATTAGCAGCGTAATGCTGGAAGATTTAAAAAGAGAGGAAGAGAGTAGGAGATCCAATTGTTCGACGGATCTGCAAGGAATGAGACCAGCGAAGATGAAAATACGATTAGATGAGATTCCATTGCTAAGCAAAAACCAATCTAGAGTTCTGGCAGAAAACTTGACGGGGCATTGTCACCTAAAAGGACACTTCAAGAGACTAGGATTAGTAGAAACAGAAGAGTGCAGATTATGCGAAGATGATTTCGTCCTTTATCAGGGGAATTACTTACTTTAAAGCCTGAAAAATCTGGTTTAATCCACAAGGTATCCCTAACAGCTTGGCAGCAGAAGGAGAACCCAATAGATCTATTAAGTCGCAGTGTATTGATTTCCAGTCTCTCACACATACAAACATACATATATGGCATGGGAGTTCTCAAAACTATATAGAGGCTCTTACTTAACCAGAACTCTTAAGTTTTCCGAACAAATTGTGAATCTTAAGGAAATATCTCCTTTTATTATGTAGAAATTGTTAAGCATCTTTCTAAAGATATTAGTTTTTTTAGTTACATTTATTATTATTTTTACTTATAGTTTTCAATTTAAATGAGGTGATTTTCTTTTATTTCTTTATCTTTCTCTCGGGGTACTGCTGGGTGTGTATGATTATTTCAAAAATCAGTATACCAAGAGGTATATAAACTTCTCTAGTAAGATAAATTTATTTGGGAATTTTGTAGTAATATTTTTTTAACAGATCAAAATTTTTGGCTTTATATTGAGAGCTCATAAAAATTTAAAATTATTTAAAACTTAACTACATAGTTTTATATTATATTACATTCATATTTCATAGTAAGTTTGCATTTTGGTATCATAAATTTTCTATTAAATTGCATAAACTAGTTTGTAGATTTATCTTTTTCCTTGTATTTTTTTTTTTAAATATAATAACGTTTTCAGTCACAGATTATGTAATTAATAATTCGTTTTATATACCTTGTCTTTAAATTTTGGCATATATTGGGTACTCAATTGAAATTTTTGTGTTAGTTTTACAGTATTTTACAATTTGGGCAACAGTTTACTGTAATCTCTCATATTTTAGAAATACGACAGGAAAAGATAACAATAACAGTTAATACTTAATATTCTAATTTATTAATTAATATCCAAAAATTTGAATTCAATTCAAATTGGCTTCTACTTTACAGTAAACTATAAACTCTATTAGCGCTTTAGATGTTTCATTTTAATTTTAGGGTTCTTTTACTTTCAATCTTTCATCCCCTACCCTTTGAGGTGTACTTTCTTCTTTACTGAAAATTAGTTTGTCAATGCGCTTTTTTATTCAATTTTGACATTTTGATAAGCTTATGGATCCCCCTCTCTGATCACTCGAGTGGTGATTTGAGCTCCCTATGATACACTGAAGTCTTGCTTCGATAGACCAGAATTACATCCAGGGATCAGATAAGCTTTTTCTTAAAAATTTTTCAAGCTATTGGTCATTAACCAACCCCTCAGAAGATTGAAACTTTTATTATGGCTTTTAATTTAATAAAATATAAATTTATTATCTCTGAATTGTGAATAATGGTTGATGATTTTTGATTCGGAATTTATTATATATGACTGCTAATTTAATACTTTATGTTAGTTGAGCCTTAATTGTAATAGGATAGCCTTGTGAGAAAGCGTGATCACGATTTGGCAAACATCTATCGTATAAAACTTAAATGTTGCCAATTTTGTCATATCAGTTTTGTTTTCATTATTATTATTTGTTGACATGCAGGTCATGCTATACAACTCTTAGCTTCAAAGGCCTTGAATATATTAGTTTTTTTCGGTATAAAACATTGCATTAGTAAAGTGAATTTTTTTTCGTGCTCGTATTTTAAAATTCCTGCAGCTGACTTGAAAATGGACTCCACCCTAGTAGAGAGTTGCCATAAACTAGAAATACCTTTTTTATGTCAAATTCTATTGCAAGTAAAGTCAATAGATGTGTATCCAGTTTTCTTTATTGGAATCCTTAAGGTATTTATTAGCTAAGTTTATATTATAGTGAAAGAACCGAAACCATCAATGATAGTTTGCAGTTCAACCGGTATGGAGCTGCTCCCGCCCTAAATTTATCAGATCTCCTCTTACTGAGCTGTCGGAGATTTGCTCATTAATTTAACTGCTTTTTCTACACAGCTACTTTTAGTTAGCTCTATTTGTGAAATTTATAAACTTTGCTAACTTTAAATATAATTTTATACCCTCTGCATTCAAACAGACGAAGAGTGTAGCAACCTACATAGAAATGAATGCGCTAACGCTGAATTTGAGGTTCAGATTACTTCATTAGATCTCAGTTTTATCCAACCTAAAAAATGGATAATAATAAAAAAGTGGTACAAAAAATCAATAATAAACAAGTTTCACAAAAATATGTACTTTTACATAGACCTACAAAAAATGTCTTTTGAAACATACCTATCATGTTTCGGATTTATTCTACCCTTAAAAAAGAGGTGAAAATACAAAAATAAAAATATAGTTATTGTAATTACCACCATCATATATGTCTGATAAACTTTTGTGGTTTTTGAGAAAGAGTGTTCTGAGAATATAAGCATAGTCTTCGGAAATGAAAATCAAATACAAAAAAAATAAATTTACATCTTTAATAGGCAGAATCTTAGAGGAATAAAAATTTTAATTTAGGAACATATTGTTTTAGTATATCAAAACATTTAAAATAATTGTAAACAGGAAATTTTGTTGGAAGTAGTTTAAGTTTTGCACTAATTATACAGTTTTCTTTACGTAATTTAATTTCTGTTAAATTTAAATTCACCATTTTAAATCATGATATAAAAAATTAAAAAATGTTCTTTTTTTCATCTAGTGACCTTATTATACTATTTCCATATGATTAGCGAACAAAATAATCACAAAAATAATATTTTTTACACATCTATTTCATTTATTATGAATTTAGAAAAGTTTTAACAACGTAGCATTTTTCTTCTCGTCATGGTATCATCAATAACCAATTTAATACAGAACGGCGACGACTCAGAATTAAAAATTTAGTGCCAGTATCATAGGATTATTTTTAAGCTATTATTTGATGAAACTGTCGGACGAACGTTTTAAAATAATTAAAGATAAATCTTTTATAAACCAAAAAAATTTCTTCCAGCATTTTTTAGTCCCATTTTAGTATCACCCCAAAACTTTGTCGCTTAAACCGCAGCGGTTAATTGAATTTTTGCCCCTCTAATTACAATTCCCTTCACAATGTGGGAGAGTGTTTGTTATGTACGAAAAGCTTTACATGCAGGGTTGGCACTAGTAAATAGGGTGTGAAGATGGGAAATAAATTTACAGCATAACACATAATATTAAAAAATTGATAAACAAGGTTGTGGTATAAAATTAGTTTATTCAAATTCACATAGAATTTCCATTACGCAAGACAATGGCAAATAACTAAAATGTATTATTCTTTATATATAAATATTTTTTTAAACACAATTTTAATTTACTTCAAGAATTAAATGTAAATATTCGATTGTTTAAAAACTAAGTTAAAAATATAACAAACATAGCGTCAAATATATTTCTCTTCAACTCGAATAATTACTTTATTAACATTTTTTGGAGATTAAAATATTTGGATTTAATTTTCTCAGAAGCTCAGAAGCTACCAAAACTGGGTAGTTCAGAAAAAGATTATAAGCCTCTTATGATGAACCTCACTGCAATAAAACGGTAGAATATACTGCTGATCACCCATATAACATTTCTTTCAAATTCAAAATATTTAGGATAATCACACAGATTTTATATCTCAAATATTAAGGAGTTGCTAAGGTGGTCTAACCAGTAAGCGAGTATGATTTTGTCACTGATTATAAAATTGTCTGTGCTGTTATGATTTCAGAATCCTTAATTAATCTTAGGGAATCATATTTAATAATAATCCTCTAGTAAAGTTTACTTTATTAGAATATACGAACACATCATATTGAGTCTAAAAGAACACAAATAGCAATTCACATCGAACATGGTCAGATAGTAGGGAAAGCAATGGAACAAATAAAAAACCAATTGAGGATTCTGCAAACTATATATTCCATAATTCGCAATTTAGATTTTGTCTTTCTCGAAAGCAAATAAAAGAATTTAAACGAGTATCGACAAAACAGATAAATTTATATTTGTTTATTGCCCTCGATGCAGGACAATATTTGCTCTCCTGGAAAGTAATTTCTACACTAGTTACAAAATAAAAGTTAGAACAAAAATTTCATCTGGATAACTTTTTTTCGCAGCTGGTCTAGCTTTTTGAGGTAAGCTTGCTAGGAATTCTTATAGTTTATCACGTTCGTTTATGGATCGGGCTATGCCACAGCCTTATAACATCCTCAGTTCATCTTTTCTCAATAAAATTTCGCAGACATGTGCTTGCAACGCCAGACCTGAAGTGTGAAGAAAATATATGATTCCCATCGAATGAAGAATTATTGAATATATCTTCAAGAATGCAATAAAATATGTCACAGACCATTTTTTTTGCAAAATAATCTGTTGAACTTCCATTGTCTTAACTTTGTTGTTGAATATCACGACGTCTCGGCTAGTAGTTATTTTCAAGTGAATTTGAACAAATTCTTAAGCTACACAACTATTTATATTAAAAGTAAATGGAGTGAAGTGTGATCCAGATGAGTGCAGTCACGCATGCTATGCTAAGTTCTAATTTATTTTTAATTTAAAATTACTATAAAGTGCTATCTAAAATCGGTTTACTAAAGCAATTCGGGTTCTGATCTGTGACCGCAGCTCCTTTATATTTTCTCCAGTGTTCTTCTTGATGCAGGATTCTAGTTTCATTTTTTTTTTCATTCTAGGTGATGTTCATGAATTATGCTTCTTAATTCTTACTTCAAGGGGTCTGTTTGTTTTGCCAACGTAGGGGTTGCCACATTCACATGGTATCTAGTACACACAGTTTTTCATGTCCCTTTGAGTTGTTGGTTTGACCCCAGTGAGTTGACTTCTCGGAGAGTTATTTAAATTGAAAACAACGTTGATGTTATATCGTTTCCCTATTCTTCTTGCTTTCTCCGAAATGCCACTAACATAGGGGATGTTCAACACTGGTTTTCGTTCATCGTCCGTTGCTGACCTTGTTCTATCTCTGCGTTGTTCTAGAATCTTATCCATAAGATTCACTAAGTATCCGTAAGCTGTCAAGTCACTTTTAATGTGATCCATTTTTTTCATCAGGTTATCGTTGCAGTTGCAAAGAGTCAATGTTCTATCTACAAGGTTCTGTACAATTCCATGTTTGGTATTGTTAGAGTGGTTGGATAAATAATTTACGTATTGTCCAGTATTGTGGATTTTCTTCCTCCGAAGTAGCTTTTAATTTAATTTTCCTCTAATTTTCCTATGGTAAATTTTTAAAATCAAAAATTTGACAGAATAGTAATAAGTAAAGATAGTCAACTAATTTTTGGAAGTCAAATCTAGTGTTTTTTTTTTAAATTTCGTTTTACTTATTGTTCTTTCATCACTGCACATTTGAAGAACAGGCTGGATTATGTGCCAAAAAACAATCTTTTCAGGAGAGTCGAAAAACCGATGAAGTTAACCATTTATGAATAAAAATCGATACAATTTGACAAAACTGTTTATTTGTAAACTTAAAACATATGCATAGTAAGAAAAACGTCTTAAAAATGAAAAATATTTTCAATGCAAACCAAAGAAAATGAAAAAAAAAATAGAGAAGAGCTAAGTAGCACTAGCTTTTTCATGGTAGCTAAGTACCGGAAACTATTCTGTAAGTTTTTGGTAGAACTCCTGGCGCTCTGGTAAATGAAGATATGGAATCATAGCATGCAAATTTTGATTTTTAGCCGTATTAAACTTTGGAGTGGATTCTTGTCCGACTACAAGGACATTTTTTATTTGGTCTTCAGATATATTTTTCTTTAGAACTGTTATCTTTTGTCAAGGTTCGACATCACTGTGAGATTTCTGAATAAACATGCTTCCTGGATTATCTTTCATAACTCGTATGTGTGACAACGTTGATATTAAGAGCTGAGTATTAGATATTAAGGAATCTGCGGCTTGCTGCAAATTTAAAAAGTGTCTAGGTTCCATTTTTATAACTGCATTTGGCTGTATTGATCTTGTATCTCTTATGAGTTGTTCTATGTCCTCAGACACGAAGCATTTTTTAAGTATTCTTCTTCTTTCAATCTGTGCGAAATGACGATCTTTTGGTAAGTAACTGTGACTGCTAATGATGAATTTCATAGTAATTTCTGTGAAGAGACCAGTCGATGTTAAAAACGGCATTAAAAAGTTGCCATCTGATTCTGATTCTATCCCGTGCAATTGTCACAACACTATACGTGTAGTTTTTCTTTTTATGAAAATTTGGAATATAAAACTTTTAGTAAGCAGGACATAATTTCATTCGATCCCCTGGAACCTTTAGTTTCATTACAAACACACACGAAGGCTTCATTTGTAGTGACAATATGCACACTAAAGTTGTAAACAGATAGTTGCATCATATAAACATATCGGAGTGAGTTACCGCTAGAACGAATAATACTTTTTCTAAATCTATTGTTATTATGCATATATCAGTTCTTGGTTGCTGGGAGGAAGCGCAAGCTTCTTTAAGGCCGGTATAAGCTTTTTCTGCCTTACGATGGTGCAACTGTAAGTCTAGGCTTGCACTAGGCGATGCTCGTCTATCCACTCGTATCACACATGTCTGTCTGTAGCAATTTGGAAATTCTTCTTTCAAAACTCTGCAGTAGTATTTATATAGACTTGATTATGAGAATACTTTTTATTAAAACCTTTTACAAGACGATGTATATTAAAGTCTGGGCTAAGGTAAAATTTTGAGCTTTTTTGACGAGTAATTACTCTCGTCTTTTGGTACTGAATTTACGAGACTTATAATTCGCTTGCGATTTTCTTTAGTTTAAACTTTTCGATGATTGCCATGAATTTCTCGTTTATCTCTGTAAGTTATATCACCACCTTTTTTCTTTGATGTCAGAACGTTCATTTTTTTTTCGTCAGTGACAATACATTCATCAAGGTTTTCTTACAGAAGTTTCGAATACTTCTCGATCCTGTATAATATATAGCACACTGCTATCAGCTCTCCCATAGGTCAATATATTTTCTTTTATTCTTCCTCTTTTTGTAATCATTATAACGTTTGCAAACACTCTAAAATCAAAGGTTTTAGATCAGTTAAATATTTTGTAGGCCTTAAATTAAACATACCTCATGTTGTTTTTTGCTGGAACAGTCCTTCTTTTACGAGACAAATATTCGTTACTGACCACTTTAAATTCTTATTGGATCTTAAACTTAATTCCAGTTCAATATTTATTCTTTTTCACATGATCATCGTTTTCTGTATCCATTTTATTGTTTATATCATGCATAATCGCACAAACAAAATACTTTCGATAGAACAAACACTGCGAAATGTATGATGCACAAAAAAACGTGTCATTTATTTACAAAACAAAATAATAATGGCCCTTTAATATGAAACGACGCTTGCGACATGCACAAGTGCACCATCTGTGAAGTCAATTATAGGAACAAAAATATTTGTTTGGCACCTTTCTGGGGGACATGAAGCATGGTATTTAAGACTTTTTTAAAGAATAAAATTACGTTTCTTATTTTTGGTGTTTAGCCCCTTATTCAAGTCTACTCTTCCTTTAAGTGTGTTCTAATTATATGATTAATTATTTTTTTAAGCACATTTTTTCCAGAAATTTATCTTTGAGTTTTCAGTCTAATATTTATTTAAACCTTAATATCGCTTAATGTTTAAAAAATATTTTTATATAGAAAACTCGTTCCTTATTTCTTCCATATATACTTCTGAAATTTTACTGTACTTTAGAGTTCTTACAGTGAACTTTAAAAATATTAAGAAATTCGTCATACGGCGAAAATTAGTAGTTTACTAATTTGTAAAAGGGAAAAAATGTTTCAAATTTAATCTCCAAATTCAATATTCCTTCGAACAAGAATTTCCTCTTTTGAGATAAAGTTTTGTAAGCACATGATTTCAGTTAACTTAAGGACACAAGTGCTATCAAATTGTAAAAAAATTAGCGATGACTAAAACTGCTATGAAACTCGAAAATAATGAATATCTAACACACACTGAACTTCTTTTTCCCTGATATTTTCAGTTGCAAGATTTTATATTTTAATTTCGTATTGATATAGACATTTACTAAAAACTATTTGAATTGTGTTAGAAATTTTATCGAATCTATAGATAATTTACTAGTTTCTTAAAGTTTTATCTTTTGTTATTATTATTATTTTTTATTTATTTATAAGAAACCCTCAAACTAGTTTCCTACCACTTGCGAAACAATTTCTTTACCAATGAGGGACCATAACAATTTATATGGCGTTCTCCTGGAATATCTAATAAAATGTAAAAAAAGAAAAATATAAAATATTTTTTTAAATTAAAGCTTTGGTAAAAATAATCTTACAAATTTTAAATTTTACAGGATGCCAGAGCAACCAAAAATCAAAAGGATAAATTCTTTAAAATAAATCCTTCTCAAAATAAATTTTATTTTTGAATTTTAACTCCAAATTATCTTCTTTTCTAATATTTTATATTCTTCGTAAAGCATAAATTCCCTTAATCCTACCCTGCATCTCTTATTTTGCCATACAATTTCGACCCAATTTAAAGCTAGCCCAGGACTCAAACGCAATTTACAGGAAAAGGTTACAGGTAGTAAGCATGTATATCTATGGTGACATCAAAGTAAAGTTAACTAAATAATTAACTTCTTCGTTCAAATATAATTAAATCCAATTCCAAAGGTAATGTAGAAGTTGGATAATTTATTTTGACTTGACCCTTTATCTTGCCTACTTAAGGAAATAAAAAAATGTTCCCAATAAAGAATTCTGTTTATTTTTAGTAATTTGTCTTTAAAAAACAGAAAAAAGAAAGATAAATATTAGATCAATAGATGTACCTATCTAGGACAGGTGGAAAAGAAATTATTCCTATCCTTGGAGAGTTTAAACTATAAAGTAAACCTCGTGTTCGGTTTTCAGTCATCGTAATCATTTCTTAGCATGTTGGTGGATTCTTTTTTAAAGAAAACTTATATCCTTTATGTTTTTCTTAATATTTTAGGTGTTATATCTTCTGAATTTATGAAAATTGTCCACTTTGTTCAAGTGATAATTTATGTTACATTGCCGACATGACCACTTTAGGATAACCAATTATCTGAAAAGTTTACTTACAAAAAAATAATTATTGAAGTTAATTTCGTTATTAGGATATTATTTAATGAAGCTAAACTGACTAAAATTTCAGCATAATCAAAATCTAGTACCAAGTACCAAGTGTTTAACTTGAAATGAGAACAAGCCATTGGAAAACACTTGGCATTGGAAGTATTCCCACCTAGTGTAGGAACCAGAGAGGCCCTAATTACCTTGTTGATTTAGATGAAGACAATAAGTTTTTTTTATGAGATTTAAAATGCTGACACAGAATGCCCGATGAATGGCGAATTAGCATCACTATCCTTATGTTTAAAAAAGGAGATAAGAGATTGCCCTCAAACTACAGAGGTATAAATCTCTTAAGCACTACATCGAAACTTACAACAAAAATTATAACAAACAATTATTATGATTTACAAGCCAGACGGCTTCGCACTCCCTCCAGGGAATATTCACTCATACCAGGTACCCAAAGATACCAAAAGTATGAAGCTCTGTGGGAACCCTTTCCATGTTATCGGGTCCTAGGTGACGTGGTCTGCTGTATTTCCCATGAACTTTCGGACGGTTCGCGCGGTTGCTAGGAGAGTTGATTTCTGCATCGGTTTATACAGGTGCTCACTAAGACCCAGTCCCTTGATGTTCTGCAGGAGGTTCTTTGGTATCACTCCAGTTGTTGACAGTATTATGGGAATCGTTTGGACGCTGTTCATTGCCCATTGTCTTTGGATTTGCACCTCCAGATCTCTGTATTTGGCGATCTTCTCGTTGTATTTTGGTCTTAGGTTGCTGTTGTTAGGTACAGCGATGTCGATTAGTGTAGTTCGCCTAGAAATTTTATCTATTAGTATAATATCTGGTCTATTATGAGCAACTGTTTGATCCGTCAGAACCGTTCGGTCCCAATATAACTTGAACTGGTTGTTCTCAAGAATAGGCTCTGGATTGTATTTGTAATAAGGCACTTTTCCCACCTGCAATAGGTTGAACTTTTCTGCTAACTCTTGATGGAGTATCTTAGCGGCTGAGTCGTGTCTTTCCTTATACTCGGTTGCGGCAAACGCTTGGCATCCTCCAGTTATATGCTGAATTGTCTCCGATGTTCGACAGCCATATCTGCACTGGTCATTCTCTATTGAGGGATCTCTAATGATGAACTTCCGATAGTTCTTCGTCGGAATAACCTGGTCTTGAATAGCTAACAAGAAGCCCTCCGTTTCCGGAAACATCTGTCCTGAAATCAACCAGTAGTTCGACGCTGAGTTGTCGACATTGTCCTGATTGACCTCATTTGGATGCCGTCCATGAAGGGGCTTCTGAAGCCAGGTTTGTAACTTCTCTTGGTCTGTTTGGTGGTGAGAAGTAATATCTTGTTCTCTCAACTGTAGCGGCGTTGAAACGTCTGCCTCGCATATTGCTCGATGTAGTGTGGAAGAGTCCGCTAACCTGTGGAAATATGAACGTAAGTTTATTATTTGTTGGTCGAGCTGCTTACCAATATCCACCAATCCTCTTCCTCCTTGATGTCTTGGAAGCATTGTACGTTCAATAGCACTCCGAGGGTGATGTTTTTGTGCTTTTGTTAGTAGTGTCCTTATTTTTCTTTGTAGGTTTTGGATGTCCGTCCTGCTCCACTTTACAATTCCAAAAGAGTAGCTCAGCGCAGAGCAAGCATACCTGTTGAGCGCCTTAAACAAATTTCTGCTATTTAAATTAGTTCGTAATACCCGCCTTACCCTCCTGACAAATTCGGCTGTCAATTCGGCCTTCATAGTGCCATGGTCAATTCTTTTAGCCTGTTTCATACCTAGATATTTGTATGTTTGGTCTGCTTCCATTGCAGCTATAGTTTCACCGTTCTGCATTACAAAAGCCCCCGGTTGCATCTTCCCTTTAACGATGTTCAAAATACGGCACTTGTCAAGTCCAAATTGCATTCCGATATCCCCGGAGAACTCCTCTATAATTTTAAGCATTTGTTCCAGCTGGTTTCTGGTAGCAGCCATCAGTTTAAGATCATCCATGTATAGAAGATGATTCACTTTGACTACCTCTTCGTTGTTATTTCTAACACTAAAGCCGTATCTGGTTGAGTTCAAACGGCGTGATAGTGGGTTCATAGCAAGGCAAAACCACAATGGGCTAAGTGAATCGCCCTGAAATATTCCCTTTCGTATCGGAATAGTGTTAGTTTCGATGGTGTCGCTGGATGGCACCTGCAATTGTATCCTAGTTCTCCAGGTTGACATGATGCGTTCTAAAAAGGAAACAAAATTATTATCGACCCTATACATTCTCAATATGGTTTTAAGCCACTCATGTGGCACCGAATCGAAGGCCTTCTTATAATCCACGTAGGCAGCAAAGAGGTTTCTTCGGTTCGCACAGGCTTGGTTACATATGACAGAGTAAACAATCAATTGCTCCTTGCATTAACTTAATACCCTTAGCAGATGAACAGCAAGGATTCAGATCAGGTAGATCCTGCACACATCCGATTTTTGTCATAAGACAGATCACAGAAAAATCAATTGAATAAAACAGAACGACCTATATGTGTTTTATTGATTTGGAAAAAGCGTTCAATAGCGTGCAGTTGAAATACGTTATACACCTTCTTTACAACAGGCAAATTCCATATAACCTCATCAAAACCATAGAAAATATATATGAAGCAAATTGAAGCAAAAATATATGGGGTTCTGACGGAACCAATAGCTGTGGGTCGCGGTATTCGACAGGGGGATTTCCTGACCCATCTTCTTTTCAACATCATTATTGATGAAATAATAAGAAATGTACATTTATTGAAAGGATACAGAATGGGTGACCAGAAGATTACTGTTCTGTGCTACGCCGATGACGCCGTACTGGTGGCTGAGAGTGAAGACGATCTACAGAGACTATTACATCGATTTAACTGCACTGCAAAATCATTTAGTATGATGATATCGGTCCAGCAAACTAAATTCATGACAATCCCAAAAACACCATTAAGGTGCAAACTGAAAGTTGAATGCAAATTTATCCCGCATGAAATGGAATTTAAGTATTTAGGCATAGAAATCTCAGGTTATGGCGATGGTAAGGCGGAGGTAAGAGAACAGACAAATAGGGCAACAAAAATAGCAGGATGTTTAAATTACACAATATGTAGGAATAAAAATATTAAAATAGAAACCAAATCAAAAATTTACAAAGCTTTGATGAGACCAACTATGACATATACCGCAGAAACTCGACCTGACACAGCGAAAACTAAACAACTAATAGAGACAACCGAAATAAGAGTATTTCGTAGAATAACGGGAAAAACGCTCTTGGACACAGAGAGAAAAGAAAATATAAGAAGAACATGCAAGGTAGAAAACGTTAATGAGTGGGTACTGGGTAGAAAAAGGGAATAGAATGAGCATATCAGTATGATGGACGACAGAGGAGTAGTCAGAATTGCACAAGACAAATCACCGTTAGGTTGCAGGAGTTTAGAACGCTCTCTAAAACTATGGAGTGACAACTTAGCATTGAACTAGGCAAAGAGACGACGAAGGGAAACAGGCGGTTCGCCTATATTAAAGAAGAATGAAGGAGAATAAATAGCTGACTATGATTTTTTATGGTGGAAATCTGCTCGAGTGGGAATAAGGTTATAAACAATAATTGTTTAAAAATTGCTGAATCCTGTCCAGTGACTATGAATCAAAAAAAAAAAAATTAAATTTTTTCTCACGGTACTTAATTTCCGACACAAGAGATGTTAAATAATTGAAAAATACGATTCTTGAGAATGATATACGAAAAAGTTTTGTTTTAAAAACTTTATTCGGCTATAAACAAATGGCGTAATTCGGCTATCTATATATAAACAAAGAATATTGGGCCATATACTCCTACAAGATCACTTCTCTCACTCTCTTCATACAGTAACAAAATATAACATTCTCGTATAGCATTTCATTGCAATTGTCATTCAATCAAAACCTTTTAAAGTCCAAAAATAATTAAAGTTGCATTTGTCAAATATTGCAAATGGTTTATGTATGAAACTAACTATCGTATGGAAGAATCATTTGGAAAATTTATCGTTTAAAGTCATAGAAATAATAGGAGCCAGAGTTTTTTTCCTAAATCGAATTTCGAAATGTCTAAAGGATTATTTTTCATAACAATATTATTCCCTCTCGGATGAACTTTCATCCTAAAAAGTCGTATTCTGCTATTTAAAATACATAATAAAAACTGTAGTTGCTAAAGGGGCAGTTAGGAGGACATCTCTCAACGATAAAATGCCGTAAAAAGTACAACCATTTTGTTTAGGAATCAAATGAATTCACTACCAACCAAAGAAGTAACGGACAACAGACGAAAGACGATGCATCAAGAAGTGGTCTTTCAACAATAACAGTGTTGAGATTCCTTCATTTCTTCATTAGTAATGGCAGTGCAAGATGGATTTCGAAACTTCTTTGGACTATTGAAAAATAAGAACGTGTGTTATGTATTTCAATATACTACTATTCGGAAATATGCCTTCACTGGACTAAACTATTTTTACTATTTATTCTCAGAATTACAATTCTCCCTGGCAAAAAAATAATTGAACAGACAGATGATAAATAAAGTACTTTGTACATAGAAGTTTTGATAAAGCTCACAAATGTATTTAAAAATTGAAAAATGATAATAAGTATTTTTCATTTCCTTATTTTGCAATTCCAGTTCGAAACTTTTGACCCAACTACGTGTCATGTTAGCGAAAGTAACTCAGTCGACGAGAACAGGAGGTAAACAAATTTTAACTTTAATTTAGCTATAAATAAATCCGAAAGGCAACGTCTATTTAGATCTTGAATCTAATATATATCACATATAAAATATTTGTTGTAAATGCAAAAAAAAAAATTGACGAAAATAACAAAATTTTATTTGTTTTGTTTATTATTCCCAAAATATGATATTAAAGCAAATATTTTTCAATATGGGAGGCATTACGTTATTTTTAGGAGTAATATTTAGATATGAGACGTCATTTGACTTAATGCAAACTGTGTTTTTCATTATGACCTGAATGTTGAAACTGTTGAAAAGATAATCATCGCTCAGTGTTTTGACTATTTGTTGAGACTATTTTCTCATCCAAATATGTTGACCAATGACCTTTAAACACCCTACATACTGGGAGTCTGACAAGGCTGACTCGCCAGGACCTTTCCTCCATAGTTATTTTAATCACTATATGTATAAATCATTATTTTAGTTTTATAGCTAAATATTAACGGGTGCTCATCACTGGGTTTAACCTCCATCATGTTAAGCTACTCTTAATTAAATAAATTGAAGGGTACAGGAATACAACAGGGAATGCCACTGAAACAACATCTAGTGAAATTTAACTTTTTAATGATCATTTCATAATAAAACGTTCCGATGGATTGGAAAAAAACATTTTCATACAGAGTTTGGAAAATCATTTATTAATTGAAATAAACAAAAGGAGTAATAAAATAAATATAGGTTTTGCTAAATTAAATGAAAATATCTGCACTCATTCCAGACTACAGGCATACAATAAGGAACGTCCTCCCACGCCCGGAGTTTTTACCTAGTCGATTAGTAAAATTTTATTATTATCAGGTCATCGGTAGTGAAATTCTACCAGTTACCTTTATTTTTCTTCTGGTTTATTTCTTATTTTCCTCCACAGAATAAAGCAGCATCTAGATTTTCGGAAATTTCTTTCAACTTCATCAGATTGAAGTACTTTTGTTAGTTGATTGGAAGCAAATCTAAAATGACCAAAAAACGAATTTTGGAAATCAATTTATACCTATTAACAATGTTTAGTAACATACCATTTTATTGTGCCAAAGAAAGTTCAAAGTAGTTGTCTGCCAGACTACTTTTTAGACTCCTGCTGAACTTTTATTATTGGACTTTGAGACCAAATGCCGTTATAACTGGAACGATAACTTATTAAACGTGAATGATCTTTTTGACAAACAATTTCTTTTAAAGAGTGAATGAAAAAAGGGCCTATTAATACAAAGTTAATTTTTAAAAATGTTGTTCAATCTCACTATAGTGGGTTTTAGTTCAGTGATAATAAAAGGAGTGGGATGTTTTCTCTAGTTGCGAAGTAATTTATGCCAGTCATTCGATACTTCCATTCTTGTTTTTAGGTTTACAAGTCCACTATTTTTATCGCATTCGAATTACGTATTAATTTTTATAGAGGCTATCCGTTTAATATTCTACCCGTTTAATATTATAAACCACATAATGCATGATTCTAAACATTGTAAATTTTTTGTTTTGACCACCCGCATAATCATAAAAAATATGTTTCACCTGTGCATCAAGGTTATTAATGATGAAATCAAAAAGGAACGTAGCAACTTCATCTGATCCTTTGTGGGCAAAATGTTCAAGGCAAGTATAAAAGAGGGACCTGTCAGAAAAATGAACATTTATGTTAAATGAAAACATATTAAGCTGTCACAAGTACTAGACGTTATTTGTTGACACATTTGGAAGATATATATTTTTCTGGAAATTTAATGCAATTGCTACAAAATCTTTAGTAGTTCTTATTTTATTCTTTGCCTTTCTTTTTTCGACACAAAATCTTATGCACTTCGATTTCTACTTCTAATTTCCTAATTTAATTTTCTAATTTTCCTGAATTTCCCAATCTATTCACTTCTACTGTCAACCTATCACTAGAACTGTCAGTGTCACTACGTGGAAAACCAAAAGTTATATTAAATTTAGTTTTACAGATCATTCTGTATATTCCATAAGAAACTTTTGCACTAGGAAATAATTCATGAATCAATGGGTACATTTTTTTAATGTTTTCACTCGCCGGTAGGTATGACGTTTTGGTACCGTCCTTTAAACGAGTTTATGGTTTTTGTAATTTTAGCATAAGCATCGTCAGGTAATTTTTTTGATTAACTTCCCATGTTTACCGCGTTGGCCCTTTGGTGTTAAACCCGTATGTTTTAATGGTTTTTGTAAGTGTTCTAATTTCCGTTTGGAGAATTCATTAATGCTTCACAAAGCCTTACTACATACAGATATTTCCTTCACAACATGATCTCTTTTTACCGTTAACCTGTATGCATAAGAACTATCGTGATATAGAGCTTCACCTTTGAGTTTTCGAGATCCACGCCTTTGAACGGGTATAGCAGAGACCAAGGCACACAGATAACGGTTATGTTCATCATGCCCACTCAATTGGTTAAAGTTAAAGAAAATTTCACTAAGTTCTAAATCCCTAATAGTTTCAAAGTATTTTAACCTCTAGCGGGTGCATGCTTCCCCTTGTTCAAGTGAAGATAAATTCAGCGTTTTCATGACATTCTGCATTCTGCCAGTTTTTTGCACTTACAACACTTTCGGAGTTCATTTAAAGTAAACAAAACAGGAGACTATCAACTACACCAAAACACAGACAACAACAGTGGCAACACAATATACAAAAATACCACACATTGAAGATATAACCTCATTTTCTTAGAAAATTGGAAATTCCTTCAATTGTTAATTGCTATAAACAGATTTCAATATATAAAAGGAGTCAAAAAAATTAAGTTAAGGATATTCAAAGGTTATAAATTTCTTTTCAGCAACTTAGAAAACTTCGAAATATGATTACTTAGTAGATGTGTGAAGACAATATTGAATATCTTTAATTTTTTTATAAACAATTTTTGCAAAAAAAAAAAACTCTGAAAGTAATCCCAAATAATATTGCTCCTACGGAAAGTTCAAGAATCGATCGCTTAAATCTCCATTTTCTAATAAACTCCAATTTTTGAAATCGTAAAAACGTTAAAATTATAATAAAATAGGTTTCCAAGAATAACTTGATATTTTTTTTCATTTTATTGCCCATTTTGGAAAGAAACATTGGCATAAACTTTGAATTTTGATAAAATATCTAGACTCTATTACAACGGAATGAAAAATTGAGCAAGTCGCCTTATATTCTATTGGATTAGTTGCCGTTTTAGATCTGTTTAACATCATTTGTCGAACTTTTTTTAACCGACTTCTAAAAGAAGGAGGTTCTCAATTCGTCGACTATATATATTTTTTTGTATGTACACCGATTACTCAGGAACGGCGGCATCGATTTGAATGAAATTTTTTACGTTATATTCAGGAAGTTGCTGCCGTGGTCCCGTATTTTTTTGAACCAAATTGGTGCAGTGAAATCCAAGATGGCGCTGACAATATTGCGACCAAAAAAATTAATTTTGTCTGATTTTCTTCAAAATTGGTATGGAGGAATTTTCGAGGTCGTATACAACGAATCTAAAATTATTTTTAAAACAATTTAATATGGCGAATCCAATATGCCGGAAAAAAAATCAATTTTGTCCGATTTTCTCCAAAATTGGTACGGGCAAGTTTTTGGGGTCGCACATAACGAACCTAAAATTATATTTAAAAATTTCAATATGGCGTGTCCAATATGGTGTATAAAAAATTATTTTTGTCCGTTTTTTTTCAAAATTGATATGGATGAGTTTTTGGGATCGCACATTATGAATCTAACATTATTTAAAATAAAATTAAATATGGCGGATTCAAGATTCTACATCTCTCGATTCTGTCTAAAATCAGTATTGGGGGATTTTTGTTAGTGTTAATTCGAATTTCAAATATTTTCGGAAGAACTCAATCTGGCGGATTCAGTATGATGTCCTAAAAAATCTTTTGATTTTCTCCAAAACTGATATAAGGGGTTCTTAAGAGGGTAAATTATGAATTTAAAAGTATTTCAGGATTCAATATGGCGAATTCAATATAGCGGAATAAATTTTTTACATTTTTCGATTTTGTTCAAATGTGGGACTGAATCATTTTTGATGATGTATATAGCGAATATAAAATTATTTTAAGAAAATCCAATATGTTGGATGCGATTTGAAGGTCTAGAAATTTCCGGATTTCATCCAAAATTGGTACTAGCAGGCTTTGAAGGGTGTAAATTTAGATTACATTATGGCGTTAAAATTATTTTTTTGAAATTCAATATGATGGAAATTTTACCTTATTCGCATTTTATCAGATTTGGTATTAGAGGGTTTCTGGGTCATGTATTATGAATATCGAGTTACTTTTTTATAATTACTAGGTTCATAAGTTACGATATGATGGACTTAAAATTTTACATTTTCAATTTTTTCTAAAATTGACATTGCGGGGTTCTTGGGCGTATAGAAACTCAATATACAGTATAAAATATATCGAGCTAATAAATTTACATCTCAAGTTCTTTAAATATCGATATTGGAAGGTTTAGGGGCCCATATTATCAGTCTAAAATTAATTTGAAATTTAAGATAGTGGATTTACTACGACAGACTAAATATTTGTTTTACACAATTTCACTGGTATTTGGAGAATCAAAGAATGTTTAGTGGTTCATTTTAGGGTGATTCGCAACTTTGGATTAAATGGGTACTTTTTTGTCACCTTGGAGTCATTGCGAGGTACACTAATCTCGATTAGTACTTACTTCCAATAATTTATGGATATATTGAATTCACAAATAAAACTAGAAAAATAAAATTAAAAAAAAAAAGTTGAACCGACTTCTAAAAGTGCGCTGAAAAGTGGAAAATAACTATAAGTTTTTATATGAAATTGAATAAATAACTAATACTATGTACAAATTATGATAAGAAAGCAATTACAAATAAAGTATTTTAATCTGCTTATACCCATCATATTTTGTTAGGTATTAGTTTGGTGCCGACTTCAAGGATTTCAATTTCATATAAAAATTTATAGTTATTTTTCACTTTTTAGCTCACTTTTAGAATTCGGTTCAATTTTTTTATAAAGATTTTATTACAAATTTGACTTTATATTGGACTGTCGACTTAATAAACGGAGTTTTGATCAGATTCGTTAAACAAAGCACTGAATATAACTGATAAACAACGCGTTGACACATGTCACGTAAAAAAAATTAAACCTTTGTCAGAGAGCAAACAAAAAATTAGCAATACAAACTGTAAAACTCTTTTAATATTTATGAATTAAATATCATTGAAAGCAGCATAATATAACTGTTATCAACGTTTTATTTACTTATAACAAATCTCAAAATGTTCCTTGGGATATTTTGTGTTATTTTATTCACGTGAGGGACGTTAAAAATAGAGGTTGCACAGCCTTCATTTCTTGACTTCCCTCTCCCTGCACCCTCCTTTATGGCGGCATTGAACATCGATTACGTAATAATGTATGTAATAATGACACGAATCTTTGTCGGCTTTTAGGGATTACCAAAAAATTGTGCTTTTCATAAAAACTGAAGTTTTAATAAGAGGTGCCATCTTAACATAGCAAGAATAGGGTTAGGGAAAAGTTAATTTATGTGTAGTAAATTATTACAGGTAAGTTCGGGATAGCGAGCAAATGGAGTAACAAGCTTTGAAGAAATCCTGTCTAATTTTATATATATTTTTAAATTTCTTTTGGTAGTACAGATAATACAGGTAGGCAATACAAATGACGTGGTAATATGACATTAATGGTCTATGACTTAGATTGATTTTTAAAACGTTTTTTATCTGACCATCTATCAGTATTTTATACCCAAATATAACAATATAATGAGGATCGGCTTGCCACTTGAGTTGTTATAAGAAAATACAAATATGTTTTAACCACCATATTGGTCAATAAATACAAAAAAGTAATTACAACTTTTAATACTGTTTAGTACTAAGGTGGCCTTACCTCACCCCCAAAAAAACTAAATCTAAGACTATGAGTTCTCTGCAACCATATATATGTATTGATAGGTAAACAGCTCTTAAAGATATAAATGAATGGTTGACTTATCGTTAGATATTTTTCCAGAAAAATTAGAAAAACAGTATTATTTGGCTATGTAAGATAACCAAACCTTTAAACGAATTAATGAAATAAAAAAGTTTGGCTTTCTAGGGATGTAAATAAATTTTATGCAGAAAATCTGTTTTCCTTTTTAATATCATTTATAACGATTAATGAAAATGGCTTCAATAAACATCACAAATGATATATTAAACAACCGATATGTCTGAGTGTGGTACAGATAAACGACGTAAGTTTCACTTTTCGATGAACAATAAATAATAAGAGAACTAACGAATGTTACAAGAAGCATAGACCTGATCATGAAATTTTCAAAAATCGAACTGCATGACCGACCTAGTTTTTCATAGTTCTATGAAAATTAAAGAAAACCAAATAGAGCAGGTTTATGATTACAAATATTTAGGTCATAAAATAAGAATAGCTAAAGATAACACAGGCCGACAAAATTTCAGAAACTGAAACCTAAATATACTTTTCCGGAAGTCTGAAATCAAAATCACCTATTTCTTCGAGTTTTCGGGATATTCCAACTTAAAAGTGCGAAAATTATAGTTTTTGCAATGTAACAGGACAAGTTAGAGTTTATCGCAAAACTATACATAATAGTTGATATTATTAGGCATTTCCTTCAAAACGCACTCGGATTTATATCGATACTATCTTCATCTCTAAAATATTTTCAGTTAAAGTTTATTAAATTGGCATAATTACCCATCAACGGTCAACCGTCCAATCTTGAACAGACTGATTTCCTTGTTAAGAAAGTTGATATTTTCTCATCTATATGTTACCCTAGTTATTATAGGAGAAGCTCTTTCGACTGATGGTATAGGATCTTTCATAAAACCTATGGAAAATTCAATGTGGCAGCTCAAATTTAATGATTTTTATCAGACTTTCAAACTCAGGAAAAAACAGTGAACTTGGAGCAAAGTCGCTAGAGACCTCGAAGTGAGATCCCAATTGATCCAAGTTGAAGATTTTCGACTAAAATTTTTTTAATACTCGAAGTCGACACTGAAACTTTGTATTCAGTAATTTTGAAATCGCTGAGTATAGAAATAAATTCAAATTTTCAAAAGTTTCGTATTTAAAATGGTGTATTTGCTTTAGTTCAGAATATGACAGATCTTACTAACGTATTGCATTGAATGAAGACTACCTAAATGATATCCGCCATCTTATGAATTGAAATGACTACGCCATTTTAAATATAAAAATTTGAATTTATTTCTGTATTCAGCAACCACAAAAACCCCTGAGACAAATTCAAGTTTTTCAGAACTTTTGTCCGCTATATTGAATCCGCCCTCTTGGAAACATAGACATAAGATATAGATTGCAGTTCTGTAGAAAAGCTTTCGCTCTCGCTTAAGAAAAGGCAGCCAAATACCACAGCCGTATTTTTCTTTCTATGGGCGTAGTTAACAGTCACATAAAGGCGATATCCCTCTCGCTTGACAGTCACAACCAACAAGAAAAATATTTCCTAAGCGAGAGCCAATGCCATGCTTAAAAATTACAGTTATATGATAGTTTTGACGAAATTTTAGAGATGAAAAAATGTATCAATATAAATCTAAGTAAGTTTTGAAGCGGAAGACTAATACTTTCATCTGCCATGTGAAGCTAAGCGATAAAAATTAACTTCAAAAATAACGATTCGTATTCAGCCAGTCAAAAACCTTCAGAAAAGTATAATCTGGTTTCTGATTTTGAAATTTGTCAGCTTGTTAAATCAAACCTTCGAGATCCACCGCCATATATTGTTAGAATATGCAGCATTTTTTAAAAGTCGTAACATTATGGTATGCTTTGAAAAGAAAAGTCCATAAACCATGTATCTTATCAGTGGGTATATATTGAATAATTTTCAAACAAGCTAAAACTTGCCCAGAAAACAATAGAAAGAGTAATGTTGAGAATATCCAAAAGAGATAAACTTCGAAATAGAATAATAATAATAGAAACCAATGTAAAAGATGTCAAGAGTACTGCCCAGACTAATTGAGATGGGTCAATTAAATAATGAAAATAATAATGGGTAAACTAAAAAACAGCATTGAATCGTACTGACTTTTTCTTCTTGGAAATCTATTATAAATAATGTAAACACAAGTTTTACTGTAGAGTACATCAAACATCCGAAGAAGCTTCATCATAGCGAAACGCGTTATGTGTTTTCTAAACTACAAAATATAGTGGAAATTAAACAAGAACTTGTGTTTATGTTTTACATTATTTAAAAGACAGCAATATAATTCAGCGATGGCATACGAAAAATTGCAAAAAATTGGTAACAAAGAACACAAGAGAGAGGGCAGTTACAAAGTTTGGATAAGATCGATATCTAGCATGTATACATAAATGGCTGAGTGATGATGATGATGTCCTTATAACTTTACCGCCGAAGTACCTAATTAAATTAACATTTGAAACTTTCTCATTTTGAAGAAACTGATTTTGATAGTGTTGTATGATATCCGAAACGTCGAAATCAATTTACCTCAATTTAACCGCTTCTTTTCAGTTCGCGAGATCCACTACATTATTATCAGAACCTATTTTAAAAATGTGTTTAACTGTGGGTGTTTTTATTGTTTATATATTAAACTCTTCCAATCAAAACTTTCTTTTGGCAAAAATACCCCATAATGAATCTGGCAACATCGATGTCTGGAGACATGAGTGTAATGGAGGTATTTTATTTATTAGATTGGGAATTATTTTTCTTAAGTAAAATATAACCCGTAATCAGAAATTTTGAGGTCATTCCTAGGACATTGATTCTAGCGGAGCAACCCCCTATGCATTTTATTTAATTTTTTGATGTTTATTCCGTTTTTATAATATGGTAAGCTATTATATTGTGTGTTGAACAACAATGTCTTCAAAAAGTTATTAGCAAGCCCCTTCAGTACTCGTTTGTTCCGAATTAATTTCTACGCTCTTCAAGTCTACAAAAGAATATATTTAATTGAAAAACAGGAATTTTAATAAAAAATTAGAACTTAAATATCCGGTACAAAAAATAAAAATGTCTTGTAGCATTTTAGAATATTTACAGATATATGCTCAAGAGGTGGCTCTAATTTTTCCGCAAAAATAACTTATTTTCATCAATTAATTTCAGAAAATAACTTACTAGTTAATGAAATTCATCTCTAAACCATATTGAGCCACAAAATAAACGAAAAGATTTGTTAGGAACCAGTTGTTAAGTTAATTAAAGACTAGATAACAAAATAATAATTACCACTGATTATTATACATATATATATATATATATATATATATATATATATATATATATATATATATATATATATATATATATATATATATATATATATGTATATGTTATGTCGTAGGTTTTCACGGATGGTGGAATGAATGGTTTGGTTATTCCGGGTTTCAATCCGTCCGCCAAAACCTCATTTGCCATTTTCTAGTACGGTTCGTCTCTACACTCGCTGAGAATTGAAGGTGGCCTCTGATGAATTTCGAGTTTTATGTAGCTGGCTCGCTTTCTGACTGGACGAGCTGCTTGGCAGGCTCCTCCCCTCTGCCGAGTATGATATATTTGGTTTTTGTATGCTGGTTGTTGATGTATTGGTTGTCTTTCTTGATTTTTTATTAATGTTTTCCATGTTATTGGAATATATAGCATCGTGTCGTTTATTCAGCTGGCCGGCTTTTTCGATTTCTAGGCCCTCTCTTATGACGCGTACCTTGTAGTTCTGTACTGGTGCTATTTCTTTTGTTTTTTCAAAATCGATGGTATGTCCGGTGGTTTGGTGATGAAATAGAGCCGAGGTTGTTTGTTTGTTTTTGAGGCTATTTTTGTGTTCTTGAATTCTTGCTGATATGCGCCTGTTTGTTTGTTCTATATATGTTTGCTGGCAATCTGCACATGGAATGCTGTAAACGCCATGATTTTCAAGGTTGGTCATTCCTAGGATGTTGGCTATTGTTTTTTGTTGTTTAAATCTGGGTTGTATGTCGTGTTTTCTTAAGATTCTTCCGATTCTGTCCGTTATTCCTTTCATGTAAGGGATTATGGCTTTGTTTCTGGTTTGATCTTGGTCTTTGGTTTTGTTTGTTTATGGCTTTCTTTATGTATGATTGTGAGAAACCATTCCATTCTAGAGCTGTTGAAATGTGTCTTATTTCGTCTTGTTTTGTGTCTAGTTCTGTTAGTCGGAGGGATCTTGATACTGGTGTGTTGACTACTGCCTACTTTTGAGAGGGATAATGTGACTCTGCATTGAGATATCGGTCAGTATGTGTGGGTTTCTGATATACGTTAAAACCTAAGGTGTTGTTGGGTTTCTAGTAAATAACAGATCCAAAAAGGGAAGTTTCTTTGCGTGATCGATTTCTAGCGTGAATTTGGTGGATATTGTTCAGATATATGAGGAAATCATCCAGGTGTTCTTTTCCATGTGGCCATATTATAAAAATATCGTCCACATAGCTTTTCCAAAAATTTTGGTTCTAAGAATGTCTTTTGCAGTGCCTCTTGTTCGAAATATATCATAAAAAGGTTGGCTATAACTGGTGAAAGTGAAGACCCATAGGTGCGCCATCTGTTTGTTTGCATATTTGGTTATTGAACATGAAATATGTGTTTTTAGGCAGTGTTTTGCAAGTTCAATTGTGTAAGCTGGAAAATCTTCGTTCATGGCGATTTTCTCTCATCCAGTGGTATGCTTGGATATAGCGATTTTATATCGAGGCTTGCTAAGGTGTCATTTTCTTCGAGGTGAATGTTTTTGATCATTCTGATCAGATGTTCGGAGTTTTTCACGAAGGAATCGACCAGTTCGACTCTTGGTTGCATGACCCTTGCTAAATATTTTCCAGTGTTTGTGTTGGAGATCCCACGGCGTTCACTATTGGTCTGAGTGGTGCATTTGTTTTGTATATTTTAGGTAGGCAATACAGTTTTGGATATCTGCGTGAGTTTTCCCTTGGTATTAAAGAGTTTCCAGTTTCTGGGTCTAGTTTTGAGGCTTTGATTTTGGCTTTCGTAGTTTTTTCAACGTATGTTGTTGGATCTTTGTTTGTTTGTAAGAGGCATCTTTGAGAATTTCTGATATTTTTTGCATATATTCGTTGGTGTTCATTACAACCGTAACATTTCCCGTATCTGTTGGTATTATTGTTATTTCCTTATTCTTCTTTAAGGATGACAGGGCTTGGTGTTCAGCTCGCATTAAGTTTGAGTTAGGAGGCCGACTTGATTTCAAAATTCGCGTCATGTCCTGTCTGGCTTGTTTGGCATTTTCTTCAGGGATGTTTTCTAGAGCAGCTTCTATATTCGAAATTATCTCTTCTAAGGGGACTGTTTTTGGCGTTACAGCAAAATTAAAGTCTTTTGAAAGGGCTAATTTCTCAAATTCTATTAATTGGTAGCTGGAGATGTTATGGACAACTTTGTTGCAGTCCATTGTTTGCTATGTGTGAGCAGCATTGTGTTGTTATAGTACCCCAAATTTCTTCTGTTGTTTTTTTTTGCCTTAAACTGGGTGTCTGATTCCGTTCTACAAATAGGATACTTTTTCTATGTCCTTCCACAGGAGATGATGGATTTTGTGAGTTAAATCTAAGTGGCGATTATAACCCGACATACCACCAATTTTGAAAAAGCAAAAGAAATGACACCAATACATAACTACAAGGTACGCGTCATAAAAGAGGCTCAAGAAATCGAAAAAGTGGCAGCTGGATAAACGAGACAATATTATACATATTCCAACAACATAGAAAACATTAATAAAAAATCAAGAAACAAAACAACAAAGATCAACCAATACACCAACAACCAGCATACTAGAAACAAATATATCGCACTCGGCAGAGGGGAGGCGCCTGAGAAGCCGCTCTTCCAATCAAAAAGCGAGCCAGCTACATTGTAACTAACGGTTTAAGAGAGCTTACTAATGTTTCTATGGGATATATTGAATAAATGATAGCTACAAACATAAATCCATGCCAATTTTATTTAAACTTACAATAAGAGTGTTCGTATTTGTCTTTTTTGGATGCAGAATATAATCAAAATTTGATCATTTATAATTACGAATTGAGGAGTTTAGGTATAACATTAAAGGGTCCCCTCAAGGCAATCAAAAATGATGCCAATCGTTAGTAAACATAAATACTATCATCATGCTATCTATCAGAAGTCGTCATCAGTTTAAATATTTTGTATGTATATTATTCGATGTAACAATCGAAAACAGCCATTTTTCTAATTGGGTCATAAAATCGACAAACTGTACTAAATCTTGTTTCTCAATATTTTATGTAAAAATTTTTAACTTATAAAATATTAAACCGGTTACCAAAGGGGAAACTTTAAAAGTGTATCTTAATTGGGCTGAAATTAATTAACGTTTCGAAGGACCACAAAATTAAATTCCCGCCTGTAAAAGGTAAAAACCGATGCTCTCCAATGGCTTAAACTTAATTTAATTTAAGGAATTTTAATTGATTTTGTTTTGAAATAGTGCTATTTATCGATAGATTCTGCACTTTGTTATATACGGAATGTCACTAAAAAAATATCCTGTGTAGATGTTCTCATCATACCGTACAATAAGAAAAGCAATTCAAACATGGGATTTTAAAAATTGGATTTCTGTAATACATTCATTTAAATACGCGAGTTATGGTTCTCGAATCAAATCAATAAAATCAGAGTTTCCAAAAATATGCTTGAATGAGAGAAACAATATTACGGTACATAAATTTTCAATTAAATGACTGGCCTAATGAAAACGATAAGTAGTTCATTCGTATTTCTGCAATTTATAAATTAGATAAAAAATTAAACAAATAAATAAATTTAATACTTTTTTTGAATTATTTATGAACTAATTCTTGATAGATTAAATATGTTAACCTCTAGATTGTGACGCGTTTTTCACATAAGGGAAGCATTCGTGCTCTACGGATCTACTTTGCTTACGGCAGCGGATAATCGGTCAATGGAAATTTCTTGTGCAGAAGTCATCGGTCAAATGCTCAGCGCAGGGGTATCGGTTTGACGGTATCTACTTATAATCGGGATATCCCTACCCTCTAAACTGTTCAACGGTTTGACTACCCGATGACTAAAACATCCACTCGGTGGTCGGTTCTCGAGCGCCACCCTCGGGATTAATGTGGTCGAGGGCCCACTTATGCACCGGGTAGCTTGTTACAGTGGAGAAACGGCAAGCCAGGAGTCAATTGCGCGTATTAACGCCGGCAGCCAATTGTTACCTATAATGTTAAAAACGTGACTAGGTAATGAAACAAACGGTGTTAAAATATCCTATACAACAAAATGAACATTTAAACGATCTGGAGGGCAAGAGTATGTTATAAGAGCTGTTCACGGTAGCTCGTACTGGTCGATGGCGCTGGTAACCCGGCGGTATTATTCACGACGCTATTTATGTTACCTCGTGGCGGCGATCTCTACACGCGGCGGCGACAAATGTCGGGGCGGCAGTTGTTAAGCATCCTTATCAACGGACATCGGAGGGCACCCGGCGGTAAAACACATTCCTGGTCAATACGGAAACAAAAATCTAACTTATGGCATTCAATGCGTGTGTGTATCGGTGACGGTAGGAAGGAAAGAAAGGAACTGACGCTGCCCGTACTTGTAAGGGTTCTCGACAGCGTCAGCAGGATGGAACGACATTGTTCGTACTTACAAGGATCCTAGATAACATGGACCAATAGCGGTAGGAAATTAGGAAAGAACCGACACTGCTCGTACTTATAAGGGTCCTCGGCAGTAACGGTAGGATGACACAATATTGCCCGTTCTTACAAGGGTCCTCGACAATGCTAGTCATTGGCGGGGTAGGACGTAAGGAAGGAAGTGGATAGTGAAACATCATATACACACAAGCCTAGCCTCACCTACATTGCTAGATCATGATGGCGTGGTCCGACAGGCGATCCAAGTAGTCCAGTGGGACTGTTGACCCGGATAGAGAACGTGCAATTCTCAGCGAAATAGTGGTCAGCTCGAGCTTAAGCAGTCGGCCCGAGCTCACACTACGCCGACGAGTGATGGTGTGCGGTGATCGCGCATATAATATTGCTGTATCGGCATGGCCTGGCAAATCTAATTATATATTATTATATATATTGAAACTTTAAGTAATCTTTTCCTGCAAGAATCAGATTTTTCGGATCTATAATAAATAAATTAAATCCCGGCGAACATACTCATGCCCAAAAATTTAGTAACTTCGTTACAAGATAATTAATATTTGTAAGTAGACATAAAAAATCAAGCTAAAAAATGGTTTTCGGTTAAATGGAATAGTTTGAAAAAGGACAAAAGAAAACTACTGAATCCGGCAAGACGTTAAATGTTAACTTTTGCCAAGAAGAAATATGAAGTGACTAATCTAAAAATATATAATATATGGAAAAAGGACTTTTAGTCAGTGTTGCTGAAATTATGCAGAAAGGTAGTTTTCAATATACTGAACAAGTCACAATGAGCCCAAAAATCCGAAATGTCTACTCATGGGCTACAAAATCCCAGAAAACTACTGTGTTTTAATTACAGAAGAATATCAAATGTACTGTAAGCAAAATATGTATCAGCATAATATCATATATATATATATATATATATATATATATATATATATATATATATATATATATATATATATATGTATGTATGTATATTGATATTCTAGTGGTAGGAACTAGAAAAAAGTGGGGAAAAGATGGTGAACATCGGGAGGAACAGGGGAAGAAAGGAAGGAGGCAAAAAAGAGTAGAGTGGGTGCGAACAAAGGAAAATAGTCGGAGTCGGGAATAGCAGGGAGTTTCCAAAATGTCGTTTTACACATTTTCATTAAAGTCATATATAATGGTTATAACCATAATAAAAGTTATTAAACTGCTGATTTGTGAGATAGAGGCGCTAATCTTCCGTGAATTTGCCTACTTGGAAATTATAAGATACTTGCTCACGCTATGAGTTATGGTGATTAACGCTTATTAGAGCCTACAACATTAGCACTGCCCCATGTACATCACATAGAGATTGTCGAATTGGACTTAGCATATCATATGGCCCTGAAAAGGACCCTTGTGTATACGTATGTTTGTGTATGTGCGTTGTTTGAACTGGGCTAGGCAGAGATAAGGACGTCGTGGCTAGTCCCGCTCCTAGTATTTTATGACTTCAAACCCTTTCTGCCCTAGTCTGATGTATTATTTACATTCAGTTTTTTATTGTTTCCTCTATCCCCCAAACCATATGTTTCATACAACACCATAAGAAAAAAGCCAATTGGGATTTTATACATTCCTTCCTATCCACCTGTTTTCAAAATTATTCTTTAAGTGTTCGACAACCGGACAGTTCATGTGTGGTGGAGCGCTTTCAAGTAAGTACCTCATATTTAAACACAATTGAGAGAGTATTCCTTCTGACAAATTCGAAAACTTATCTATAAAACATTTTGAGATAGTGTTGAGCATTTAATATTTAAGACAAAATTATAAGCTAACTTCCCTTCAGCCCATAAATTTTTGTTTTTTTTTTACAGTAACTGCACGCAGATTTTCAATTATCCAATTTTGGAAATTTTGAAATTTGCAAATCCTATTCCTCATCAATGAAACTTCGTCTGTCGATACAATAAACAAATTTTGGATTCCTTTGTTTTCTGCCGATACACAATTCAAAATATTGTTGAGCGGGTTCAAAATTAGCGGGTAAGTGTAATTGGACCCTTCGTAAATGATAAGGATAAAGCTAGTGCCATTTTAATGATTTATGTACAGTCCAATAGAAAATTTCTAGTTAACGCTTAATTCTTCGGATACCGGTAGAATCAGTTTCAACAAGACTAAAACCCTGTCCCTCGGTTTTAGGTTCGATTTTCTTATTGCTGCTTAAATTCATGAAATTTTTGAATCATGCCAGCCGTAACCAAAAGTATTTCTGGCTATCGTTGCCCATAAATTCGCATTGCCTCTTCAAAATTTTGCATTGCTTTACTGTAAATACGAAGAATATCGTGATATTCACATAGAGAATACATCTTTGATTTTAAATTGAAACTAAATATACACATTGACCTGAGCTGCAGGACTGCAATTTTAGACACCATTTTCATCCATTGTTTTCAAAAGAAATGAATCAATCTAAAAGATTATTGTTATAAATGCAATTTATTTTTACACCACCAGTTTTTAAAATCATCGTAAAGTTGTCACATGCTTTTGATTGATATATGGAGTGTTGGCAATTAAAAAAAAACTGCTTGTTTTTAACGGTGCTTCTTAGTTTATTTATGGATGATTTGTTAAACAACAACTGATATACTACAAGTAAATAATACTTAGTTACAAATAAAATAATAAAACTTAAATATCGTGTGAAGAAAAAGTTATTATATTTGCCTAATCACCTTTACCACAAAATAAGCGAATAGAAATAATAATTACGACTCACAAAGTAGTAAGCTAAAAATTTAGTTTTTGCATTTATTAAAAAAATAATAAATGATATTAAAAAATAAAACCCTTATTAGTAAATATAACACTACACATAACCAAAGATTACGTGCCTTTAATAACGACACCTGTGAGCACCTATCGGTAACCACATTTTATACGTGTTTATAGGTAAAAATTGTATAGTAGTTAATATATGAGAGAACAAATGAGAAAAAGGAGGATGAAGAGTAAATACTTTTTATCCTCCTCCTTCTCATTTGTTCTCCCATAATATTTTTTGATTTACCTAGTATATATGTCGCATTTGTTTGCTTATACTTTACCTTCAGTTTAATCTTAAAGTCATCCTCTTCTTCCTCATTTGTTTTCTCATAATATTTCAAATTACCTTGTATACATGTTCCATTCGTCTGCTTGTACGTTACCTTGATCCGACGCATTCCTGTTTTAATGGCCATCCTATGGCAAGCAAGACTCACATGAAACACCAAGAAAAAAAGGAAAGCTGAACCTTCAACATCAGCAACTAGGAGTCGATAAAGGATATACTACATTCTAACCAGGTGACAGATATCTTAAAAACCAGCAGAGACAAGAAGACTGGAGACGCTTACCTACATTAACAAAATAATCGGTAAATGAGCTTTTCGGGGAGTTTTGTTCTAATTACGTTTTCCAGATTTAATTTTATTTTTCTCCTGAATTTCCTATAAAATATTCCATAGAATTGTAATGCTTTTATCTGCTTCGTGATATTTTTTTTAATAGATATACTAATAAAATTATGGTAGTTAAGATATATTTGCTTAAAATTGTAATTCTTATAATTGTTTTTTGATTCCCTATTAAATTTTCAAATTTTTTCTTGTGAGAATGTTTAGGTTTTCGGCCCTTATTGTAAGGAGCTTTTTTTTTCTTTAAAATAATGTGCCAAATCGTTGATTAAATTAATAAAAATTATTTGTTTGATACTCTGGCTCTAAAAAATTATGACCTCTTATTTATTACTATAGCATCCAATAGTTCTAAATCCTATTTTCAGCAGAATAGTGCACATATACATGATACAACATTTTGAAAAAGTTGAAGTAAATTTTCTATCTACGTCACCAAAATCGCGAGATCTTCTCCTGGTAGTACATGTGAAATATCTAATAGACCAAAGATAATCCAGATTTCCATATCACCTGTAGGCGATGGAGGCCATTTATGATTAATTTCCAATTGCATGGAATATTGCTTCTCAAGACAAAATTGATTAATTAATTAAATTCATGCCCAGGAGCGTTAATGAGGGCAGAGAAAAGAGGGAACTTCGAAATTATCCCTTATATAAATTTTTCTTTAGAAACTATTCGCCCTTTGCTTACCTTAAATAAATAATATTTTCTTATTATAACACGATGTTAAAATGAAAATATAGTTCTTTTGGTTGAAATTGCATTTCAAATAAAAGTTTCGTTTTCAAAATTTTAGACCCATATTAATAACAATAAACTCAAATAAATATTTGCAATTCTCAGGAGCCATCTAGCTTTTGTTTTAATAAAGTTGCATACTTGATTGAAGAGAATAATTTTAAAAAGTTGATGCTGGTAGCCGTTACTATGTGGTAGTTAATCATCTTCGGGAAATGTTTAAAACGGAACTACTATGTGTTAATACCCCATAGTAACGGCTACCAGCATCAACTTTTTAAAAGAAGCCAGTACAGCTAACCAAGACACTCTTTTCTTCGGACTAAGTCTTAAATACAGACTAGCAAGCCAAAGCATCTGGTTTAATCAAGAATGCCTTAGACACAAAGTTTTTCCCAAGTACGTGAATATTAAAATTAGAAGAAAATCAGCATCCTCCGAATACGCAATAAAGAAAGCCCAAACCATATGAATGAAACAATAATGCAAACACCATTTCTCCAGAAGATTTGTTCTACAAAACTATATTAAGGTATTACATTCTGAATTGACCTATAAACTTCACCCAATTGAATTCGATATTTTAGACGATAGTATTAGATCAAAAATTAGCACATTTATCCACAAAAAATTTGAAACTCAATCTAAAAAACTTAACCATTTAAAGCCATGTAAATTTTCCCACACAACTAACAAAACACCACAGTCCAATCAAAAATTTAGTGAAAAAGTCATAAATCTGTCAAACGTAGGTTTTAATAGTAAAGAAATAGATCTAATGTCAAAAGGCCCTAAATTTACACCTCACATAAACAATAAAAATATTATCGATTCCATCATATCTGAAAATACTCAAGCTCTAAACAAAATAGAACACACCAATAATATTGACTTAACTACCGGAACAATTAAAAAAACATATAAAATCCACTAATTTAAAATCCAATAATACAGCTTTAGACACAGTAAAAAGTATAAGAGAGAAAGTAAAAGATAATAATCTAATTATAACAAAAGCAGATAAATCAGATGCAACAGTTATTTTACCAAAAGTTGAATATGTCAATAAGATAGAAGCATTTATTCAATCCGAAAATATTACAGAAATTAAAAGCGATCCTACAAAAGTTTTTCAAACAAATTTGAAACAAACCCTGTCAAACATAACAGCCATTTTTTCAGAATACGATAAAAAAAGAATAATCAATATGAACCCACAAGTACCAAAACTCTATGGCCTTATAAAAATTCACAAACCAGGAAATCCCATTCGATCAGTCGTTTCATACATAAATAGCCCCACGAGAGAACTCAGTATGAAACTAAATTCATTCTTCAAACAAATAAGCAACTTTAAACCAAGTCACAGTTTAAATAATTCAGTAGATCTCGTCCAAAAACTAAAAAACATAAAAACCCCAGATAACTCCATACTAGTTTCTTTTGACATAAAAAGCATAATTTCTAATATTCCAACACATGAATGTTTTATACTTATCCAAGAAATCTTACAGGAACGAAATATAAATCCAATAGTTACTACTGAAATCTTGTCCTATTTTGAACTTTGCCTATCACAAACATATTTCCTGTTTAATAACAAATTTTATTTATAAAATTCGGACCTACCAATGTGTTCTCCTTTTAGTCCTCTCCAAGCAGACATTTTCATGTCAAACTTTGAAAACAAAATTCTTAATTCCCCTTTAAGCGAAAACACTGTTCAATTTTGGTACAGATATGTAGATGATGTTCCAGCATGTTTTAAAGGCGCTACTACACAGCTTCAAAAATTCTTACAATTCATTAATAATTGCCATCCAGAAATTCAATTTACTCCGGAAACTGAAAATAACCATAAAATAAATTTTCTTGATCTCACCATATCTCACCTCAATAATCAGTGTAATTTTAAAATTTTTAGAAAACCAACGTTTACAGGTAATACTATATCTAATGATTCTTTTCACCCCTTACAACACAAAATGGTTGCATACAATTCAATGATACATAGAGCATTCTCTTTGTCTCTCTCTGAAGAAGATCTTCAAGAGGAACTAAATATCATTGAAAGGATTGCAATATCAAACAATTTCTCCCAACAAACCATAAAGAAATTAATAACTAAAAAACAAAAACCACTAGCTTTTAATTCAATATATCCTAAAATAAAAAATGATAAAGATAGTTCATCTTATATATTTTTGTCATACTGTGATACCCTATCAGAAAACATAGCTAATACTCTTTCCAAACATAACATAAAAGTAGCCTTTAAATCTCAACACAATCTGTCCACTGTCCCTTACAATGCTAAAAATAAAATTAATAAATTTGATAAATCAGGAGTTTATAAGTTAAAATGTTCAGAGTGTGATAGCTTGTATATTGGACAAAGTGGTAGAAGCTTTAAAACTCGCTTTTCAGAACACAACCGATCATATAGACTACAAAAACCAGACTCGAGCTTTGCCAACCATTGCTTAGAACACAGCCACAGTTTTCCTGATTTAGGCAACACTGACATATTACATTATTCAACAAAGAGCCAAAAGCTAAATATTCTTGAATCTTTAGAAATATATAAAAAAAAGTAAAAATAAAAATGTAAATTTGCTTAATGACCATACAGAACTTGGGTTTTTCCTGTTGTTTGTTGTCGCCAAATAATAATTAGCTCCCAAAATTTAGTACCTCCCCTTTGTAACAATGTAATTTCTCAGGTAGTTTTTATTTATTGTTAAAATTTCTCATGTTTCTGTATTGAATACTTAGTCTACCTTTGTAATTCAGTTTGAAAATGACTCTGTGAGTTTAAACTGCAGTCACTATTTTCTTAATAAATTTAGTGGTATAAAACATAGTAGTTCCTTTTTAAACATTTCCCGAAGTGAATATTTTTTATCATTTAGTAAAAATTAATAAAAATGAAAGTCAAAATTAACTCATTTAATCAAACTAGAATAGTTTTTATACATATTAAATAGTCCAGATTTTTAATAGCGTAGAGAAAATTAAATTTAAATAGTAAAAGACCCAGGATTCCATATTTCACGCTATTATCTACTTGTTAAAAGACACCCCGAAACGTCGAGTCTAGATTTGACCTCCGTTTATAGTAATTTAGATTCAATTAACCCCATATAAAGCGGCTTGGTTCATCGGGCGGTAATAATATTGCAACTGATTTACTGTTATTAATGTTCGGTTGCAAGGCGAGGGCAAGGATCAATATGTTCACCTATGGTTATTCCAATGCCTTTTCATTACAAAATCAGAAATTGAAGAGATAAAATATATGGTGGAATTAAATAATGTGTTGTGGGTTTAGTGTAAAAATGGCGTAATGTTCAAAATAGCAATTGTATTGAAAACTGAAATTGGAATAAAATACAGTTTAATTTAAAATATTAAGCGTAATACTGATTACTTTTGACTAATCAGTATGGGAACTAAGATATGTTAGACGAAAAGCAAAGGTATTATATCAACTTTTCTTTAAATTAAAGAGCTTATGAATATTCCATTCTCAGATGTTGAATTAAGTCATAATAGTGGATTGATTAATATAAAAGGAATATACTGACATGCACATAATGCCATGGAACATTTAAGCGATATACTATATACACCGTTTAGATCAATAGAACTTGTTTTTCTGCACAGTTCAAAGTACTACAACTGTCACAACTTTCTAACTATATATGCGAGGATTGATTCTTATTCTTACCGCCATACCTTTCCATGATAAACTAGACAATATATGTAACTTATTTTACCACAAAATTACCTTCAAGTGCATATAGACACTGTTCTCAACATTTCGGAAACAGGGTTTGTTATCATAAAAAATAGAGAGCAATTAGTTGGGCAGCTAGATTTTGAGAGCCAAATTTGTTAATAATTGAATAAATAAATAAATAAATTGTTGTAAATAATTAAGTTTAAGTTTTGTCAGATAAATAACGACTTTTTGTTATCTGAGAGTCTACTTTATTTTTTTCTTTAATCAGGTGGCTCTGGAATGATCTCTACCTTTTAGGGCTCATCCGGCTAGCTCCAAAAGGAGCGGAAAGTGGTCGAGATAAATATGTCTCACCTGTTTTGGTGCTCTAATGGTCAAGGCAGAGACCGGTAGAACTTAAAACAGGGAACCGAACTCAACGTCAACAAAGCACCCAAAAACAAATATCTGTATTTTACGTTTCACGATGTAAATTCAACTAACCCACGAGTGTGGTCCAGCGCTCCTCTGTTCAAAGGAATAAGCCTGGGACAGTCAGCTGTTTAACCAGGTGATTTTTGACAAATTAAACCTTCAATGATTATTCTAACAAAACGAATAATTATACTTTAATCAGTTATTTTTGACTCTGGTACTAAATATAAAAAAGTGATTTAATGTAAATAATAACTATATGTATAAAATGATAATATTGAGTGCACTCTACCCGTGTTTACTAGAGTTAACAAATCTGCCCTTTACATACGTGAATGATATCAACTCCATATGGTTGCATGATTCAATAATGGATGAGGAAACACAATAGATCTTAAAAGGATAATTTTACTTAATTATATATATATATATATATATATATATATATATATACATATATATATATATATATATATATATATATATATATATATATATATATATATATACAAAAGAAAAGAAAAATACAACGGCTTTAAATTTATAGGCTATATCGAAGGGATTAAAGTCTATAATTCTCTGATTAAACGGAGTCTTCCTGATGTTGTAGTAGAACTTGATTGGCTCTGGATCACTCGGTACTACGGTGTGGTCTGGTATGTACAGCATGCAAGGCAGGGTGCCGTAGAGCTATTAGCAAGAAGTCCCGATGATTAAAATAAGGGCAAAAGGTGTAGAAAAAAAAGGCAAATAAGGGAAGAAAAAGAAAGTAAGAACGAAAAGAAAGTAAGAACGAAAAGAAAGGAAGAAAGAAAAGAAAATAAAGAAAGAAAGGCCAGTGGTGGTAGGTGACCTTTTTGTGGCGGAAAAGAAAAAAAAAACAGAAAAACTTGATATCGGGTTTGTTTCCCGAACTAACCAAACCAATATCAGCCGACAGCTTTTAAGGTACGCAACTAACCTTGTACTTAAAATTTGGTGAGGGACCCGAATCTTTCACATCTAGCAAAAATTCCAAGTGACCTTTCCAGGTGCAACTCTGCAAGGAAAATATCCTTATCAATCTATGATTTTTTTTCTTCTCTCCCGAAAAACGTCCAAAGAAACGTCGGAAAAAGAGACAGGAATCTGTAAATCGACGTTATGACAAGTGACAAGCCTTCAAAACAATGAAAAATAAAAATACGAACTTTTAAAATTATTACAAGAAATTTTATTAGCAATAAACTAGGAAAATTGTGGTACGTTCAAAAATTTATTCCATTTAAAAAGGCTTTATTGAAGTAAAACTGCCTCGCAAGAAAAATCGAGTAGATTCTAACCTTACAATTTATTTTTCTTTGAAACGTATGTAATTTTTCGTTGTTAGCATAATAGTATCTCTAGTAGTTACACGATAACTGACACCGTGGGAAGATAAAAGTGTCCAGAAAACTTATGGAAAATCCAACAGGACCCAGAGAGCTTCCACTCAGAAATTTGTCGATCCTGCAGCCAAATGATTATCAGCTTACTCGAGATCGTTAGATGAAGGTAACAATAAACGCAAAATATAATTTAAATTAAGAATTTCTAACTAAATATTCCAAATCGAGCCACTCTGTACAAAACTAATACCTTTCTATATTTTAGGTACAAAGGAGAGAAGTCTTACGAACTAAATATAACAGCGACAAGGACTATCAAACAGTTATTATTGATTATAATACCATAATTGTGAACCCAATTCCAATAAAAACAAGATATACTGCCAACGTTTTCTTTCATTCGTAAATATGTTCCCGAAAAGAAGTCGGTTAAAAACAAAACACATAAATGATAGAATAGGTAAGCGTAGAAAATACAATTTTTATACGGATTTTAAATAGGGAAAAATAAAAACGTAATAGGTTGTCCAATCTCCCCAAATCTTTGATTAACACAGTATTGACTTCTTTTTAACCGACTTCTAAAAGAAGGAGGTTCTCAATTCGTCGACTATGTATTTTTTTTTATGTATGTACACCGATTACTCCGGAACGGCTGCACCGATTTGAATGAAATTTTTTACGTTATGTAAAGGAAGTTGCTGTGGTGGTCCCATATTTTTTTAGATGAAATTGGTGCAGTAAAATCCAAGATGGCGCTTACAATATAGCGGCCAAAAAAATTAATTTTGTCCGATTTTCTCCAAAACTGGTACGAAGGAATCTTCGGGGTTGTACCCAACGAATCTGAAATTATTTTTAAAAAATTCAATATGGCGGATCCAATATGGCGGATTAAAAAATCAATTTTGTCCGATTTTTACCAAAATTGGTAAAGGGGAGTTAACGGGATCGCATATGACGAATCTAAAATAATTTTAAAAAAATTCAATATGGCGGATTCAATATGGCGGACGAAAAAATCAATTTTGTCCGATTTTCTTCAAAATTGGTACGGGGGAGTTTTCGGAGTCGCGTATGACTAAACTGAAATAATTTTTAAAAAATTCAATATGGCGGATCCAATATGGCCCCAAAAAATATTAATTTTGTCCGATTTTCTCCAAAATTGGTACGGGGGAGTTTTCGGGATCGCATATGACGAATCTAAAATATTTTTTAAAAAATTCAATTTGGCGGATTCAATATGGCCGACAAAAAATCGTTTTTGTCCGATTTTCTCCAAAATTGGTACGGGGGAGTTTTCGGAGTCGCATATGACAAATCTAAAATAATTTTTAAAAAATTCAATATGGCGGATCTAATATGGCGAACGAAAAAAATCAATTTTGTCCTATGTTCTCCAAAATTGGTATGGGGAAGTTTTCGGGGCTTCACATAAATAATCTGAAATTATTTTTAAAAAACTCAATATGGCGGAGAAAAAAAATCAATTTTGTCCGATTTTCACCAAAATTGGTACGAGAGAGTTTTCGGAGTCCCATATGACGAATCTAAAATTATTTTTAAAAAAATCAATATGGCGTATCTAATATGGTGGATAAAAAATTAATTTATTGTCTTTAAATATCGATATTGGAAGGTTTTGGGGCCTATATTTGAAATTTAAGATAGTGGATTTTCAATGACAGACTAAATATTCGTTTTACCCAATTTGATTGGTATTTGGAAAACTCTAAGAACTAAAGAATTTTTAGTGGTTCATTTTAGGGCGATTTACAACTTTGGATAAAATGGGTACTTTTTTGCCAGTTTGGAATCATTGCGAGGTACACTATTCTCGATTAGTTAGTTCAAATAATATATGAATGTCATAATGAATTCTAAAACTAAAAATAGAAAAATAAAATTTTTATTAAAAAATTGAACCGACTTCTAAAAGTGCGCTAAAAATAACCATAAATTTTTATATGAAATTGAACTTTTTGAAGTTGGCGCCAAATTATTTGTACACGAAATAAATAACTACTAATATATACAAATTATGGAAAGAAAGCAAATACAAATAAAGTATTTTTAATCTGTTTATGCAAATCACATTTTGTCAGGTATTAGTTCAAAAAGTTCAATTTCATATAAAAATTTATGGTTATTTTTCACTTTTTAGCGCACTTTTAGAAGTCGGTTCTATTTTTTAATAAAAATTTTATTATTATACATATTTCGTTTGGTTTTAGAAAATATGTAAATCACTGAGGGTCAGGTCGCGTTCGTAATAGTAGCCATGGTAATACAAGCTATGTGACTGAGCGAACGATCTTGATTAAAAGGAATACGACTGGTTTAAAGTTGCAAAATAAATTTTTTCCAATATGCGCCCTTTCTTTAAATAATCAACAGAAATAACCGGTTCAGCATTGAAAATCGAAGACTTGCATTTTTAGCAGATGCTTACAATTCGAATTACTGAGGGGGCGGAGAGCCAAGATGTTTTCATTCTATATAATGATTTTTAGTGTTATGGTTATAGTAAGACATTTTCCCTCTATCATTAATTATCTAAACAGTCTTTCCATCTAAACCAAGTCAAAAAAAGTTCTAAGATAACTAAAAGAGTTCGCTTCTAGGATACTGTTAACTACCCATCTTGCAGACATCTTTTTCATATTGTTATAGTTTTTCTCTCTTTAAAATCGCTTATTGGGTCGGCAGAATAAAACACAATCCCTTTCACTAAATTGCTTCTAATACTATATTAACTACTTCTTAGCAGAGCAAAATCACAACTATCTAATTAATACTTCTCAATACCTTCATACTCATATACTATCCCAACTTATATGCCTATAGAATCTCCTAAAAACAACAAGAAAAACTAGCACAAAAGTTGAGAGCTATTTAGAAGTATGACTCATCGATATAATATTCCTTTTAGCACAATAAAATAAAGATGACTTATCACATCGGAATATAATGCTTCTACTAAGGCGTATGAACAAGTTCTTTTAGCCCATCATGACAAAATATCTGTTTATTAAAATGTCATAGATGATTTGATATAGAAACCATGTGTCTTCAACGAAGCTCCTCACCATCAGTTGACAGTCTTGCAAAACATTCATTAAAGTTACTAGAAGTCTACTGCATCAATTTCTGTCATTAAATTCACGACACCATTACTTCCCTCGATTCAAAAGTTTTAAGCTCAGGTGCATCAAATCCCGAGTAGCTCCGAGCAAATCTGAATAAAGCGATCAAAGTGTTAATTTGAAGGGTAAATAACCCCCAAATTATTTTTTTCGGTATTGTTGTTTTTTATATGCATAGCAAAACATGTTGAAGACAAAAAGGTAAAAATAATATTTTATTATTTATTAGTTTTGAATTTCGTCTGGTGTCATGGCATTTTCGGCCATAAATATTTCATAATTCGTTAAAAACACTATGAACGTAAGTCTGAGAGATTGTGAAATAATCTTATTTTTTGTCTCTCTGTTTTATCTATAAAATGCTTTTACCCAAAAATAGCATCTAAAAATGATAACTGACAGCTACTAGGGCTTTATACACCAAATATTTTTAGTGGTTTTTGAGAAGTAAGGGAAAAGCAGATCTGACAAGCTCTTAGGCATAATGCACTGCATGAATAAAGCAAGTGCTTTTTGCACCTGAACAGCTCTGAGCTGCTCCGGCCCATGAATCGACGGCAGAAAATGTCACAAAAAACCAGTCTAGTCACCTAAAGTTTTCTTCAAGTTCTCGCGAACTTGAGTTGGGGTTATACCTGTTTTCTGAATATATTTTTTCTTTTCTTTATACTTTTGTCATGGTTCAATTTTGTGCTTAAGCCCACTGTGGCTAATTTATTCAATTTAACCTTATTTTGCAAATTCGTTATGGGCAACACAGTATCATTTTCCTTAAGTGTTTCCCAGGGATTCTTTGAAAGAAAGCATTTAATCAAGTACAGTTTCGGTTAATTTGATTTGCCATTATTTTGTCCTTTACTTTGGTATATCACTACACTGTGCTTAGGTATTTTCTTATCAATATCAAACTTATTGCTACCTTTTTTTTTAATCAGACAGATCTTGTTTTTTTTTCCGGGCCATTTAGAATTACATTTGATGGATTTTATGTATATTGGATTGCAGAAATCAGGAAACTTCTATTGATGTATTAATTTATATTTCTTCAATTTAAAACAACTACTGGGCTACTTATTAGATCTATTATTATTGTTTTGAGTGGAAAATGTTGATCATTAGCGAATTGGCTTAAGTAACAAACGCATTTTAGCCGACTGTTGTTACCCTTGTTTCTTTTTGAGCTGTCATTTCTTTCACATGTAGGAAATGAACGCATCTACCGGAAGTCGATTAGTGCGCAAGCAGGGCCACGGTTATAAATGTAGGCCGTTTTGCCTTAATTTTTCACTTTTCTCTGGTTTGATTCGGCCGAAGCAGCTGCAGATTTCCATCTTAATTTTTAGTTGCCAAATTTTTGGGATCTGAGATGGAAAGTCGAAGACAATCCCGGTAATTTATTGAGTTTTTGTGTACCGTATCTTTTGCCAGATTGGCAGTTATGGTTTTTTATGTTATCGGGATAAACTTGGAGACAGGGATTTTGGGTAGTTTGCACGGGTCAACAAAGGAATCAGTCTGACCCCACAAAATCGGGTAAAGGAACTTTAAAATAATTATTATTAAAACAATCCCGTATAATTTTTTTTTAATTTATTAAAAGATTTAAGCTCAAAATTGAGTTTTACCTGATGAAATTGAAGCATAATTTAAAACCAACCGTTATGTTATTCTAAGTCTCATTTAGACCTTTAATTATCCACGTGTAATATTATTAAGATATATTTTGGGGTTTTAGGGCCGATCATTTCTTTTATGTGATAAATATATAGTTCTTGAGTTTTGAAATTTGTAAGTTTTTTTTGGGTTTTTAATATTTGTTGACATACAGTGCCTAAATTTTATAATTTGTAATCAGAAAGAGTTGATTTTGAGAGTATTTTATAATCATTTGAAATTTTCACTATATTTTGCTGTTTTTGGCTCCTGGACGTATCACGATATTCCCAATTTTCAGTTAAATTAATTTGTTAATAGTAATATTGAAGTATTTTGCATTGTATGCAGTCTTGGATCCCGATCTTCTGGGGGATAAACCTGGAGACAAAGATGACATACAATGCAATATAAAATTTAGGCACTGGATGGCAGCAAATATTAAAAACCCAAAAAAAACATACAAATTTCAAAACTTAAGAACTATATATTTATCATAAAAAAAACCCAAAATATATCTTAATAATATTACACGTGGTTAATTTAAGGTCTAAATGAGACTTAGAATAACATAACGGTTGGTTTTAAATTATGCTTCAATTTCACTAGGTAAAAATCAATTTTGAGCTGAAATTTTTTAATCAGTACAAAAAAACTATGCAGGATCGTTATAATGGTAATTATTTTAAAGTTCCTTTCCGATCTTATGGGGTCAGACTGATTCCTTTGTTGACCCGTGCAAACTGCCCAAAATCCCTGTCTCCAGTTTTATCCCGATAACACAAGAAACCATAACTGCCAACCTGGCAAAAGATACGGTATACAAAAACTCAATAAATTACCGGGATTGTCTTCGACTTTCCATCTCAAATCCCAAAAATTGGGCAACTGAAAATTGAGATGAAAGTCTGCAGCTGCCTCGGCCGAATCAAACCAGGAAAAAGTGAAAAATTAAGGCAAAAAGGCCTCCATTTACAACCATGGCCCTGCTTGCGCACTAATCGACTTCCGGTAGACGCGTTCAATTACTACGTGTGAAAGAAAAGACAGCTCAAAAAGAAAGACACAGGGCAACAACAATCGGCTAAAATGCGTTTGTTACTTAAGGCAATTCGCTGATCATTAACAATTTCCACTCAAAACAAGAATAATAGATCTAATAAGTAGCCCAGTAGTTATTTTTAAATTCAAGAAATATAAATTAATACATCAATAGAAATTTCCTAATTTTTGTAACCCAATATACATAAAATCCATCAAATGTAATTCTAAATGGCCGGGAAAAAAACAAGATCTGTCTGAATACAAAAAAAAAGGTAGCAATAAGTTTGATATTGATAAGAAATACCTAAGCACAGTGTAGTGATATACCAAAGTAAAGGACAAAATAATGACAAATAAAATTAATCGAAACTCTACTTGATGAAATGCTTTCTTTCAAAGAATCCCTGGGAAATACTTAAGGAGAATGATACTGTCTTGCCCATAACGAATTTGCAAAATAAGGTTAAATTGATTAAATTAGCCATAGTGAGGTTAAGCGCAAATTGAATCGTGACACTTTTTAACACGCTTCATATTTGATACACCGCACTCATCAATTTACGCGTCCTGTCGAGAGAAAAATTTGTGGAGGCTGGAAATTTGGTTGAATGTTTTAAAAGTGCTTAGCACAGAACAAACAAAACCGCATTTGATACTTAATATTAGAATTCGGTCAAGGTTGAAAGCACAAGAATCAACCCTCGTGGATTATAAAGTTTTCAGAGTTGTTGTGTGAGGCGTCATTTTTTTCTCTTCGCAAAATATATTGAGGTTCTTATTAGGTAAAGGATTAAAATAAAATTATAATAAATATATTTGAATTATTAATTAAAAATTGACCAGTCACAAGCTAGTAAACTATCACACTTTTATCAAAATAGTATTAATGTAGAAGAATTTGTTATAAAAATATTAAGCTTCAACCGTCATGCCTGAGCCTTTTATTCATATTAAGAATATATCAGATAGTTATATGATTAGATTCCAAGATACATATTCCAAACCATTTCAAGGAATTTATTCCAAAAGTCGAGCAACATCTATTTCAATATCACGATGTTTGGTTAACCTAAGCACAAAAAAGAGCTTACCAGATTAGAGTATAAGGAGAATCGAGACAGCAAAAATATAATTTAGAATTTAGTCATTTAAAATATTATACATTTGTTTGAATATAATATCATTTATATATATATATATATATATATATATATATATATATATATATATATATATATATATATATATAAACAGAAATAAAATAAAATCTTTGGCTTAGCGGACGTGAAATGTGTCAATGTGTACTATTCTCGTGTTAAAAAGTGCGGAGCATTCCAAAGTATGGAAAGACTCCGACAGATGGCGACAGCGCTGTTTCGTCCTAATATGGGACTCGTCAGGCCATCGCAGTCGGTACAAACCATCATCTCGCGTCTGTATCCTATAAAGCTGAATTTAAGATTAAAAACAGCAAATAGGACGACAAAGGCGACATCTCGATGGTTCACTCGATAACACAAGAACCACACAGATTGACAAAATTTGTAAAAACCGCCATGTGGTGGCGCGACGGTGAATAAAAATAGAAATCTGTAAAATCGAAGACACAAAACGCGCTGCCCAAAGGATAGGGGTCGTATTATTCGGTACAAGGACATTTCACGTCCGCTAAGCCAAAGATTTTATTTTATTTCTGTTTTTATATTACACGGACAAGAACTTTATTTATTTATTTTCTACTTGTTTGGCTTTAAAACACACTAAACGGTGCTTTCATAGGAGGATCCTTTGGTGCGACACGTGGCTTTCGTTGCCAATCTAGCATCAAGCCTAGTTGCTTTGTACAGAATAATGCGACCCCTATCCTTTGGGCAGCGCGTTTTGTGTATTCGATTTTACAGATTTCTATTTTTATTCACCGTCGCGCCACCACATGGCGGTTTTTACAAATTTTGTCAATCTGTGTGGTTCTTGTGTTATCGAGTGAACCATTGAGATGTCGCCTTTGTCGCCCTATTTGCTGTTTTTAATCTTAAATTCAGTTTTATAGGATACAGAGGCGAGATGATGGTTTGTACCGACTGCGGTGGCCTGACGAGTCCCATATTAAGATGAAACAGCGCTGTCGCTATCTGTCGGACCCGGAGTCTTTCCATACTTTGGAATGCTCCGCACTTTTTAACACGAGAATAGTACAGATTGCCACATTTCACGTCCGCTAAGCCAAAGATTTTATTTTATTTCTGTTTTTATATTACACGGACAAGACCTTTTTTTATTTATTTATAAATATATATATATATATATATATATATATATATATATATATATATATATATAATTAAATTTTAATATGTGTTAAAACTTGCAATCGCTGTTTCTTCAAATAATTTCTCATCTTATTTCCTTACTCTAAAATAGTCCATGTTACTTTTTAGTTAGTTTATCAAAGATGTATATTATATTTTTTAAAATATATATATATATATATATATATATATATATATATATATATATATATATATATATATATATATATATATATATATACAGAATATCACATTTTTAGCTGGGAAAAACTCCCAATAGAATAACTAGAGAATTATTTAGTCGCGTGAGCATATTTATCAAGAAAATTAACAAATTTTTATTTTTATTGGAATTTAAATTTCTCCGTACGGGAAGGTTCGTGATTTTTAGTTTCAAAATACAGGGGAATATAAAAAATGTTTAAACGTCTGTAATTTCCACACGAAATGTGATGATATAACGGTTTCAAATTTCCTAAATCTAAATAAAGTAATAAATATCACACAAAATCAACTCTTTTTGCAAATTATATTCTTCTTTAAAACGTGTCTTTGAAATATTTTAGGTAACGCCTCAAATCTGGTGTGATTTCCTGCTAGAACTAAGATATAATACAGTTTTAAAAACCAATACACTTTCCGTTACAAATAGCAAAAAAAATCGATACCCATTAAATTTAGATTATATAATAATCTCTAAAAAACATACTTAGTGGTAAAAATACTTTTTAATTGTAGTAATAAAAAGACACTAATCATCTGTCTTATTTGAAAACTCGCGCGTCGAAGACTAATATTTTTTCCGGGTATTTTCTTTTGAATGGTTTATTTTTTAAATTGACAAATTATGTGTTTTATGAATATTTTACCTCTACACTGATAAGTAGCTGAAAATTTTTAAATAGTTTAAAATCTATTAGCAGGAAAATGAAAATGTTGAAAATTACCTAAAAATCAGTTTCAGTTATAAATAAAATTGAACCAACATGGTTGACAGATACACCATAAATTAATAAAAACTTGCATGTCTTATGAAACTGCAGTTTCAAATAAATCATGCACCTATCATGATTACAACAAAAGTCTCAAAGAAATAACAAAAGCAAGAACACATAAAGGATGTTTGTATGTCAATTTAGGATAGACACAATTCATCAATCTTAACTGTTTTAACCTGTGATAAATGATTATTACCGATCAGGCCAACCGTATACTCGATAAGCGATACTCGGGAATTGACCAGATACACGGCATATAGGTTAGTGATAAGTGTAATAGGGTCAATTGTGGCTATAGATAGACAGTTTTTAGTAGTTTCTGATAAATAAAATAAAAAACGCTAATATATATCCAATAGCGATTATTCGTTGAAGTTTAATCACGTATATCGTTTAAAAAAATTTGATATTATGTTTAAATACTAAAGCAATACAGAAACAAATATAGAATATGAAAACATAAATAATGTTTGTGTTATCAGCAATAAGAAGCATTGACTAAAATGTGGTTTTCGGACTTGCATTGTCTTTATTTTTGTTTATTTTTAGGACGTTTCGATTAGGTTATATCTCTAATCGTTATCAAATAAAATCTGAATGGTTTGTATTAAGGCTACGAGCTTATATAGCGATTATGTCTTTTGAAGCGTAAAGTTTCGATTTCCTGTCTACACCTCAATGATTTGATATTACAAAGTAGTGGTTGCCAAAGATTAGGTATCCGGGTGCTTCTATAAATTTTCTTTTTCTCATGTTGGGTGCCATCGGTTCTTCTCTCTCAATTAAGTTTAGTATGGAAAAAGAGGTCAATTGCCCTTCCTAAATGTCGTGGTGAACCGTTCAAATGAAACTATTAAAACTTCAGTGTGTAGGAAAACAACACATACTGGACAATATCTTAACCATAGTTTTAATTTTACGCAACCTCTATAATCGCTCTATATCTATAAGCTACATGTCGATTCATTTGAAAAAAGATACAATAAATATTAAATCCGATTAACAATAGAATGGTTATCTTTTAAAATTAATTGACGATGTTACAAATAACTTTATAACAACGACCACTGGACAGTAAGAAACACCTTCCTCATTCTAAGTCCGTATATTAAGGCAAACCTGGAGAAAAAAAGATAAATTGCCAGCAGTTATAACATAAAAACAGCTTTTTAATCCGAAAATACACTTAGGGCTCATTTAACAAAAACAAAACCAAAAATCACCGATAAGAAAGAAAGTTCCATGTGTGTGGTGAAATGTATATTGTAGAAACCAGGCGACCACTAGAAGTTAAAATTAAGAGATTTAAAGCTCATATACAAAAAGGAGAGACGTCGAGATCAGGTATTGTGAAACACGCCTGATATAAACAACATCATATAAAATGATCTGAAGCTGCGGCAACATATATGGAACCCAACATGAAAAAAATTATAGAAGCAGCTTACACTAAACATAATAATAGAATCTTCAGTAACCCCAGTGTTGAAATACCTAATCTTTGGCAACTACTACTTTATAACATCAAATTTTTGAGATGTGTACAGTGAAGCGAAACTTTGCACTTCAATGGATACAATCCCTATATAAGCACGTAGCTTTAAGACAAACCATTCAGTTTAAACTTGGTAACGATTACAGATAGAAACTAATCGAAACGTAGTAAAAATAAACGAAAATAAATACAATGCAAGTCCGACAACCACATTTTATTCAATCTTCAACATTGTCTACAACCTTCAAACAATAACAGACATGTTGATTTTATGAATGGTAATGGACTTTCTCATGCAGTTCAAAATATTCGTAATCCGCATCCAGCATCTCTAAAAACTCCCAACCACAAAAATTTTTAGTTAAATTCTTAATCACCCTTTAGTGAAAGTTTTGGTTTGTATGCCACGAAACGGCGCAGTAAACAGAAATTCTTTCAGTGCTACTTTATTTCACATATTTTCCCCTATTTGAAGGAAGTAAATTTAATTTTAGTATAAGCCGTAAAGAAGGCAATCTATCTAGAGAAGGAGATCCAATATAAAAACAACTTAAAATTTTCTCAATATGCAGGAACAAAGAAATAGAAATTATTTACCCCAGCTGGATACCAACGGCGCCAAAAAATTTCACCTCTCTGCCAAGGACTACCTCACGAAAGCCAAACAACACCAAGACTAGCGCTTAGTCAGGCAAGACGACCAAGACGGCACAATAAATAGGCCGTCGCGAAGAGTCAATAATGCGCATTTTTTACAGAATAACTCATCTAGGATGAGAGATGGTCAGCTACAGACAACTACATACTGAATTCTGCACTACGTACCCACATATAAAAGTGTCACAGCAGAGAATAGTAGAAAAATATAGGGTTTTTCTCTGAAATAAATTAATATCAGACATGCTACTTAATATCATGAAAATGTAAATCGAGCAGGAGATCAGAGATACTGACAATAACAATGAACAAGTCGCCGAACCTGAGCGACAGCCAGAATTAAAGGTCGGAGAAAAATCAAACAATGCTATTCGAGAGGACATCATTGAATTCTACCAGAAAATATCTACTGAAATGAGTAATACAGTGCTGGAGTATGTTGAAACCAGCTCACTACACCAAGAGTAAACTCATGTAAAGACTTGGTATTGTATGTACTATAAACAACAGGGTTTAACCAGTTTATGTTTCAAAGATCTACAGACTAGAACATTTACATATACTAATCTACTGCATCGCAACTACGGTAGCTAAAACTATGAAGGTTAAGATCATCACGAGACAGCGAAAAGACTACCCAAGCTCATAACCTAGGATTCCGAAATGGGAAAAAATATTTATATTGGAGATATAAAAACAAGATAACTACAGATACGAGTAAAAAAATATTAAATTGGTTTTAATATAACTTGCAATATAATTCCATAAAAGCACTGCCCATCCATGGCTCGAAAAACTGAAACAAAAAATTTCCGTGACTGCAGAACGGTTAATGAAATATAAAGCCAGCAACAACCGAAAAAGAGACAGTGCCTTTTTTGAGGGATCGGTAGGGACTTTTTATTAGAAGTAAAACACTTTCCCAAACATGGCAGATAAGAGGTACCAGAATAAAGAACAAGTAGACGTTTTCGGTAGAAGTCAACTCTAAAACATCAACGTTACGTGGATTAATGGTGAGCATCAAGTCTAGCAAGATCCAATTAGACCCCTTCGCCACCAAGAAAATCACTAGCAATGTCAAAGATCCGGGTGCTGATCATATCAACAATTAATGGCTTAAAAAGTTTCGGAGTATAAACAAACTACTAACTGTTCTAATAAATGTTTTGCTTGAGTCACAGGAAATGTCATTGCTTCCTCCAGAAGGAGTCTCACCATTAAGTCCGTTATGATTCTCTCTTGCTATGAATGCTATTTAAATTCCACCTGATACGAATTCAGTAAAAAAAATCGTGAAAAATTGGTAACACTTAATCGTTTCTTGTATATGGATTATTTTAAACTCACAACTGCTACCAGAATTATTTGGGAGCATTTAAGATGCAGAACGGTCAAATCATTGCGACAGTGGAGACAGAAGAGAACTACAAATACTTGGGCATGAAACAAGTACATAGAAGTTACCGACGAAATGTAAAGTTTTAATTAACCAACGAGTTTGTAAGACAAGTGGGAAAGGTACTGGGAACCAACTTAAAAAGTAAAAATCTATTTAGTGAACTCAACAGATATGCATGCGTTACTCTCAATTATTCTTTTGGAATTATGAAATGGAGCTGGACAGGCATAGAAAGTTTACAGGAGAAAGTTAAAACACTCCTAAAAAAGGCACACAAATATCTTCCTCGTATTTCTCTCGAAGAAACAATTCTATCAAGGTAATACTAGGGAAGAAGATTGGTGGATATTTTCAAGAAATTGAACCACTAACAAACTTATGTTTATATTTTCACAGATCAGCAGGATATTTTATGCTATATCGGGCAATATATGAGGCAGGCGACTCAATACGGCTAAGGGACCATGAACTAACTTCTCATCACCAAGCAGGCCAAAAGTAGCTTCAAGCCTGGCTACGAGAGCCCCTTCATGAACTATAGCCAAATGAGATCAACAAGAAAAATATAGACAAATTAGCATTGAATTACTGGTTGACGTCATGGTAAATGGTTCCTGAAACCGAAGGCTTCTTACTGGCTATCCAAGATCCGGTTATTCCAAACGAAAAAACATTTAAAACACATATTTAGAGACCCCTCGATCTAAAATGACCAATGTCGGTATAGATGTCAAACATCACAGATAATCCAGCATATAACGGGAAGATGCCGCATCGAAGTATAAAAAAGAAATAATTCAGTCGCCAAGATCATCCATAAAGAGCTTGCAGAGCAATTTCAACTATTGGAAGTAGAAAAAATGCCATACTATAAATACAGCCCAGAACCCATACTGGAAAACAACAAGTTCAAGCTATTCTGGGACGAACTAAGCTTAGGGATGATACAGTTGCACATAAGAAACTAGACCACATTTTGGAGGATAAAATATTTACCCAAGACATACTAATAGAAGTCGCCATTCCGAACAGTAACAATACAAGGGACAAACATTATGAGAAGATCGCCAAATGCAGAGACCTGGGATAAAAATCCGCAGGAAATGAGTAGCGTCGGAACGATCCTCATAATTTTATCAACAACCGGCAAACATCTTAGAATCATTTGAACTGTCCGGAAGTTTATAGGAATTGTAGAGGACCATAACGTCACCTATGGCTTGACAATATGAAAAGCGCTCTACATATATTGACATCCTTTTAATTTGGAGTATATTAGAGATGAGTCAATGTTTTTCTGGAGATATGCGAGGGCAGTTTGGTTATGTATAAGAAATATTCAGTCGGGTCCAATATCACTCGCAGCGCACTGGCCTTGTGACTTTAGCATGCATGTGATTGCAAAATATTTTTAAATTAAGTTTGGTATTTTTTTTCTTAAACTCAGGTTTATCAGTGTAATAATATACTATCTACTTTATACTATAAGCTTGTAAGGGGCACTTTGCCTGAAAGATCAGAAAGCGCTACATGAAAGTAAAAGCATAGTGCATTGAACTTTTTTTTTCGATACCCAAATTTTTCCAAAAATATCTTCCAATAGATTTTTTTGATATATTTTGAATTTGAAAAAATACGAAATAAAATATACATCGGGAAAAACATTTTTAACATGTTATTAGATAAACCAGATCGAAAGTTGAGAATTTTTACATCGATAGAGATTTTTTCGTGACAAAAATCCCATCAGGATACCGACTGTACCATCATACTAAAAACTATCCGTTATATTGTGCTGTTAAATTTTTATTTTGATTCTTGGTGATACAATTAAAACTATTTATGCAATAGAGGTAAACAAATAAATTCTAAAGAATAGAAATACCAAAAAATGAGCTCCAGATCGACTTAATCGGAAAAACAGGAAAATTTAGCGTTTTTTCAAAAATTCATATTTCCATCATTTTTTAATATGTCGCGCTCGCCCTTCGCGAAGTAATTATAACTTATATGTACTTAATTTTTTGCCAGAATCATTAGTTTTTCCACAATTACCATTTAAAATTTTTAGTGCAAATTTGGCGGTTCACCAAATACCGTTTTTACAAACATTAAGTTTTATTGATTTTTATTGATGGAACAGAGTTGAGCAATACAACGGTTAACTTAACAATGACGGTTTTAATTGTTTATAACAAATTAATGGATCATAGTTGGGGATGGAAAGCAACATAATAACACTATGAATTGTTTTTATTATCACTTATTTATTTTTCTATTGATCGACCTAATATGGGTATTCTAAAGAGTAAGTTTTTTGATATTTTGAAGAAATAGAGATAGAAACATCGGACGGCTTGTGAATTTTGCATAGCCCATATTGGTCTCATGCTTTTTACTTCGTTTCATGACAATATTATAGTTTAATATTATTGTTATTGCTTTTTAAAATAGTTTGGTTTTCACACTTTTTATTTCTTATTACAAATATTTTTCCATGTATTATTTTTGTTTGTTTTCCTATTTTAGATCTTGAAGAAGTGTTCCTCAATATTTTCTATTTTACCATTTTTTTTAATTTAAGAAAGATTGTATACTATAAGGAAAATGAAAAATTTTAATAGGTCGGATTTTTTATTAATTCGGAAAGTAGCATGGTACTGCAAGGTATCTAGTATTGCCTTAGCTTTGTTTAATATAGATTTGAGCTCTAAATAAGATTTTTTTAATCTTCTTTACTGCTATAAAAGATTTTCTTTTAGTTCTTCTGGGTCCAATTGAAAAGATCCTTTGCTGTAAGAATTCTCAAGTTGGCTGATAACTATAAGCTTACTAGCCTTGCTCCTCCTTCAATGTTCTCATCTATACAGTTACAAGCACCTTTTCCATATGCAGTAACAACATAAAAAAATTTCGTACATGTGCAGTTGCTTTCCAGATAACAGATATAATAATAATTATAATTTCATGAGATCAATTAGCTGGTATTTTATTAAGATTGTTAGATATTACGGTCATACTTTTTATGTTTGGGTTCATTATTCTCCTTAAAATATACAACTATTGCAAATACAGTGGCTTGGTTTTTGTGTATCGCATTGCTGATACGCAACATGATTGTCACTTCATTTCTCTAAAATCTCATTCTGGAAAATATGAGTACCTAAATAGATATAAATAATTCTCAGTTTTCAATATGAATTAACAAAAAAAAATATTAATTCGAGATATAATAAGTTTTGTATTTTTTCATGGTCAAAATGCCAAATTATTAAAAATTTTACTACAAATGGAAAGCAGAAAAAAATATATCTCAAAACATCTATAGAAAAATATTATTAGATTAATGTTAGTATCGAAAACTTCAAAATACTGTTATTATGGTTCCGAGAGACACGCTGTGAAGCTTCAGGTGTATAAAAAGAGCGACAGGAAGGTATTTCTGTTCTAAAAATAATAAATTAACTAGTAGTCTCTAAAACTAGGTATAATACAACAGTCAGAAATTTTAATAATCCACTGTTTTCTAGAATTTTGTCTTTGTTTAATACGCAATTAAATTTTCTCCAAAAATACATTATTTTGACTTTCAAATGTTATATTTATTTTTGTTCTAATCTCACCGTAATATACACTGTGTCCGCGAAAATGTGGGAAATCTCGCGGATATGAAAAAACACTTGAAAGGAGTACTACAAGTTCAAATATACTTTTTTTTGTATAGGCCTCCTCTTCGGAGATACGGGTTTCTAATGAGCTGAAATGGAATCAAGTTTTTTGCACTTAAAATTATTGAACCCCCGGGTATTTTTAATTTTTTTTTTAATATGATATATATCAGGTGAAACTCTTCAAATTACTATACAAGAAAGTGTTGTGAATTACTCACAGCTGCAGGGACAGACTAGCTGTGACACTCAAGACCATATTTTTTTTTACGTCATGTATGATAAGAACTTTAGACAACATTTTTTATATACCTTTAATTATTGAGAAAAAAATTAAGTAATCTTCATGCATGTCGCTAATCCTAACCGTTTTCGAAAAAACGTTATTTTACTTACATCATGTATTTGGCGTATTTCGATAAAACATACAACTTTGTTACTATCAAATGTTCAACCTTCAACCTTATAACAAAAAATCGATCTAAAATTTTGATTTTACCTCTTTAGTTAAGAACCTCTAATTTTATGAATTGCCGTTCGACCTAAGTTCGCAAAAAATGTGCGTTTTATTTTATCGACAACCAGAAACAAATTGTTGTTATTGCAAACGTTGCTAGTTACGAAAGAAATACATATCCTGTACTTTAGAACTTGTCAACTTGGATATTAATTTACGCATTTTTGAATTTCGTGGTGAAATTAATTGTGAAATACTTCGAAATATGAAATACACGTTTATTGAGTATACAGATATACATCTGACGTATGGTCTTGCATCTTGCAATTTTTTAGAAGCCAGGAGAAGCCAGGAAAATATTTCTGCAAGTTGATCAACGTCTAAGGTAGAATAGTGAGCCATTCCATTTAATAAGATATTATTAAATTTCTTCGTAATTCAAGAAATTTTGAGAAAAGAAGTACTGATGATGATCGGGGCAGAACAGTACGTACACCGCAATTAGAAGAAAATATTTTAAATGCTGTAGATGACACTCCTTCAACGAGCACTCGAAAATTATCAGCGCAGTTTAGTACGTCGACAACAATAGTATATGAAGTTCTTTAAGATCAGCTGTGATATTTATATCATTTGAAGAAAATGCATGAACTATTTCCTGAAGATTTTCGCCGTAGAATACAGTGTGCAATTTGGCTATTAGATCAGCAACGAAATAATCTAAACTTTATCAGCACTATTCTCTTTACGGATCAAGCTGGGTTTACCAAAAATGGCATCATAAATATACTCAACTTATATGTAGGGCTGATGAAAACCTTGATACTACTATTGTTTCGCATCATCAACATCAGTTCCAATCAGTTAATTTCTGGACAGGAATCATTAGCATTTTTTTTATTGAGCCACTCGTATTGCTGGCACCACTCAATGGAAAACTTTATTTGGAGCTCCTCTAGAACACTTTTCATGATTTAGTTGAGCACTTACCACTTTCAACCTGCCGAAACATTTACTACATGTACGATAAGGCGCCACATTTCAGCGTTACTGTGTGGGAGAACCTGAATAACGTCTATCCAAACGTATTGCCTGACCTCCTCGATCTTCCGACATATCGCCGTTGGACTTTTACCTGTAGAGACACCTCAAAACTTTGGTGAATTCCACTTCAGTCGATAGTAGGGAGAAACTTCTACGAAGAACCACTTTCTTTGTAATCAAATAAGGAACAATGCTCAGTTAATGTGGCGGGTATGGCAGTCCTCAATTCGTAGTGCCTTCGAGGTTATCAGACTTTACGGAACCCTCTTACGAAGTTTTTAACTAAGCAGTTAGTTTAACTCTTTATTGAAACTATGGCGATAGGGGAAAATTCATCTTCTTCTTATTCAACCCGACAGAAGTTAGGGGACTAATTGTGTAAATAAAATGACTTTTTGAAAACGGCCAGAATTAGGGACGCGAATGAAGAGTACTTAATTTTTAGTCAATACTTAAAGGTATGTAAAAAATTGTTATCATACATGGCGTAGAAAAAATGGTGTCATGAGTGTCACAGCTAGCCCGTCCCTGCAGCAGTGAATAATCCACAACACTTTTTTGGATAGTAATTTGAAGAGTCTTACCTGGTATGCATCATTTAAAAAAAATTTCAGTATACCTGGTTAGATTTTGAAATGCAACAGGCGATTATGTTGCACACTAATATTTATAATTGTAACCAAAATCTCTTAAAGCAGTTTCCAAAGAAAGTGTACAAACATGGTTTATCCTTGTAACACAGAGTAACAAAAAATACGAATTATACTGATATCTAAAACAATAAATAAATGACTATATAGGACTTGATAATAGATCAAATCTAATTATGAAAAATCTAATAAAACTATTTTATTGTTTCAACTTAGTTGTTTCAAAGTAAAGTAATTATTATTCAATGCTATTTTTATTTTATCTATTTATCCTTTCGATTTATTCTCGTAAACTTGTAAGAAAACCTTAATAAAGAGACTAAACTTTGGAAGAAATATAATGTTGTTTTACTACTCACGTCCTGATTCTTCTTTTTTATAGTTGAGCGAAAAAGTTAGAATCAAATAGGCGCAGTCATTAAACTAGTGTAATGTGCAACTCGTGCGAAGTACTCTTTTAATACACCTGAAACTATAGAAAAGTGGTATTTACCATTCAATTTGCACAATATATTAATTTTTATAAACCTATGTAATGTTCATCGTGCTTTTTCTTTTAAATAATTCTTTTTCCAACTAATTACACTACGCAACAAATTTGAGTTTATTTGTTGTATCTTGTATGAAGAGTTCATTTTTTTGTTGGTTTTGGGGCGCTAAACACAAAAATGGAAATAGAATTAAAAACTTTTTTTAACAAAATAATAAAAAAGACATACTTTTACACTTGTAGAGACACTAAACATCCTGTTTTTTTGCTTTTCTTTTGTGAATTTTTTCTGGAGTATCTCTAACAAGAGTCCAACATGTGAAGCATTTCACATTCCCTAATACCTGTACTCCATTGTTGATATATCCTGATGGAAGCGTTCGTCGTGCTCATCACTTAAACCTCTATAGTTGTCAGATGTGAGTGTAGGAAATGGATCTTTAGAGACATATTGCGACCCATTTTTTGATACAGTATTTTAATGATCATAAAGCGAAAGTCATTACAAGAATTTTTTCAATATCTGATAGAGTGCTATCAAAATATTTCGAATTTGCGGCCCAACAGAAATACTTTCTTTAATTTTTGCTTCACTTAGCCTTTGAAATTTTTGACCCAAGTACTAAAAAGCTGACCCACCTATATCCACTGTCTTAACAAAGTCTTTCATTAGGCACAATTGGATATGTAATTGTGGCAACAAAATCTTTTTGAGGTCTACTAATGGCATATGTTGTAGATTATTTTCACCTGGCTCTAATGATTTTTGAACGAACCAGTCTTTTCTTTTGTAATAAAGTGGCTTTACCCGACTGTACCATTCCCACAAAAAACAGTAAAATTTGGTATAACCTAGCTGCAACCCACGTAAAAGTGCAAGTACCTTTAAGTCGTCACTGATCTGCTATTGGTACTCATCGTACTTAATACTTGTCAATAGGTACTTTATATTGTCGTATGATTCTTTTATGTGAACTGCATATCCAACAGAAATAGATGGTAAGATATTTCCCATATGCAATAGTACTGCTTTTAAACTCAGTGTTTAACTGTCTATAAACAATCTACATTCCTCCAGCTTGTAGTTTATGTTCAAAGCCGCAAATAAACCCTTAAAGTTATTGTAGGAAAGCAACTTCTTTTCCATGTTAAAAAATGGTGCTAAGCTTTTTTGGCGTTTATGAAAAGCACATACGGAACATCGTCTTCTAATAAGTTTCACTGCTGCAATCTTGATCCTGCTTTACTTCTTGTTAGTTCTAATTCCTTCACAAGATCGTTTAATTCTGATAAGGTTATTTTGTGCGGTTGGAGACATAACGTGCTGGGTGTGAAAAAAGATATGCAATCAAGATCTCTTGATCTTGATTGCATATCTTTTCCTTGAGAAATCATTGTATCGTTATTATTTGATTCATAAGTGAATATTTCTGGGGGTTCTGAATGAGGCACAAGTCTCATGGCAATGGAATATTTGAATATGGACTTTTGCTTCTTGGATATACCTATGCCTTGCCTAACACAAGGTATGATGAAGAAATAACAATCATTAGCATAATTCGAAGGCTCTCTCCAGATTATTGAGACAGCAAACCGCATAGATCGTTTTTTTACGATTTAATCAGTTTCTCAAATTTGAAGCTCATGCACTACAGCAGATATGTGGTGCCCACTGTTTGTTTTGATTTTCAATATTGCAACCAAAATAAAGCTAATATGCCTTTTATATCAATGGAGTAATGGACCGCTTTTGAAACGCAAAAGTCACCTCACCACAAACATAACAGAAGTGATCTGGTTATTTACACACTTTCAAGACATCTTATAATCTCAGCTATTCGATTCGGCTCATTAACTTCGGTTGACTGATTCCTCTGCTTTGTAGCTCTATATATACGCAAATACGGCTTCTACATTTTTAGAGAATATTCGAAAATTATCTATTCAATTCTATAATATTCGCGATAGTAACATTTGTCATTTGTTTGTATATAGGGGCTGTTCAGTACATAGCAGACATAGAAGTCGTTTTATATGGGTTTAAATTGCTATCGCCCATATTTTAAACCCTGGGGTTTGGAACTTCGCGTAAAGGAAGTCATTCCTGGAGGTCCCCCATGCGGTGTTGACAAGTTGTGCATAAATCTCTTAACTTGGGGTAAACATATATTTGGCAACGTAGCGCCCCTCAATTCTTATAACAAAACAAACATACCATATGCATTCTTGCGGTTACATTGTTAATATATAGGGAGACACGACATCATGTATCTTTAAAACTTGAACTAATATTAAAAAGATAAATTTAGTTTCGGTTTTAGCACACCAAATTGGCAAGATTTAGTCGATTTTATCTTAGATATATTTTGGCTGTTGTCCAATGTTAAAAGAGCATGCATTTTTGATGCATGCATAAAGTATTTGCTTTCTGTAATCTAATGTAAAATTCGTGACATTGTTGGTTTCATAATGTGATAAAAATAATTTAATTCTAATTAATAACATGCATAATAAAATAACTAGAAATTTTTATATGTAATTGAAATTTTTGAAGTCGGCGCAAAACTAATACCTGACAAAATGTGATTCGCATAAACAGATTAAAAATACTTTATTTGTAATTGCTTTCTTATCATAATTTGTAAATATTAGTAGTTATTTATTTCATTTAGAAATAATTTGGCGCCGACTTCTAAAATTTCAATTTCATATAATAATATTTATAGTTATTTTTCACTTTTCAGCGCACTTTTAGAAGTCGGTTTAATTTTTTTATAAAAATTTTATTTTTCCATTTTTAATTTTGAATTCATTATGATATTCATAAATTATTTGAACTAAGTGCTAATCGAGATTAGTGTACTTTGCAGTGACTCCAAGGTGGCCAAAAAGTACCCATTTTATCCAGAATTGTAAATCACCCTAAAATGAACCACTAAAAATTCTTTGATTCTTAGAGTTCGCTAAATACCAATGAAATCTTGTCAAACAAATATTTAGTCTGTCATAGTAAATCCACTATCTTAAATTTCAAATTAATTTTAAATTGATAATATAGGCCCCAAAGCCTTCCAATATCGATATTTAAAAAATTTAAGGCGTAAATTTCTTAGCCCGATATGTTTTATATTGTATATTGAGTTTGTATATGCCTCAAGAACCCCGCAATATCAATTTTATATAAAACCGGAAAATGTAAAAATTTTAGTCCCTCATATTGTATCTTATTAACCTAATAGTTGTAAAAAATTAACTTCATATTCGTAACACAACACCCCTCAACCCCTAAATACCAAATTTGAAAAAATTCGAATTAGGAAAAATTTTCTTTCTATACGTATTGAATTTCAACAAAAAAATTTTAACGTCTTAATCTAATCTAAATCTAAACCCTTCAAAGTCCCCTAGTACCAATTTTAGATGAAATCCAGAAATTTAAAACGATCATATTGCATCTGACGTATTAGATTTTCTTAAAATAATTTTATTTTCGCTATTTACATCCTCAAGAACGATTCAGTTCCACATTTGAACAAAATCTAAAAATGTAAAATCTTTAGTTAGCTATATTGCATTCACCATATTGAATCTTGAAAAATAATTCTTATTTTACATCTCCAAAAACCTCAATATCAGTTTTGGAGAAAGCCGAAAAATGTAAAATGTTTAGGACACTATACTGATTCCGCCAGATGGAGTTTTTCAAAAATTATTTTAATTTCGTAATTAACACTAACAATAATCCCCCAATATTGACTTTAGGCAAAATCGAGAGATGAAAAATCTTTAATCCACCATCTTAGATCCGCCATTTTTAATTTTTTTTAAATAATATCAGATTCGTAATGTGCTATCCCAAAAACTCCCCCATATCAATTTTGAAAAAAATCGGACAAAATTCATTTTTATCCACCATATTAGATACGTCATATTGAATTTTTTAAAAATAATTTTAGATTCGTGATATGCGACCCCGAAAACTCACCCATACCAATTTTGGACAAAATCGGACAAAATTGATTTTTTTGTCCGTCATATTGAATTTTTTAAAAATATTTTGAATTCGTTATGTGCGACCTCGAAACTTTCCCATACCAATTTTGGAGAGAATCGGACAAAATTGATTTTTTCGTCCGCCATATTAGATCCGCCATATTGAATTTTTTATATATAATTTTGTATGTGTCATATGCGACTCCGAAAACTCTCCCGTACTAATTTTGGAGAAAATTAGACAAAATTAAATGGTTTTGTCCGCCATTTTGATTTTTTTAATAATTATTTCAGATTGGTTGGGTACAACTCGAAAATTCCTCCATACCAATTTTGGAGAAAATAGGACAAAATTAATTTTTTGGCCGCCATATTGTAAGCGCCATCTTGGATTTTACTGCACCAATTTCATCTAAAAAAATATGAGACCACCGTAGCAACTTCCTGAACGTAACGTAAAAAATTTCATTCAAATCGATGCAGCCGTTCCGGAGTAATTGGTGTACATACATAAAAAAAAATACATAGTCGACGAATTGAGAATCTCCTTCTTTTAGAAGTCGGTTAAAAACTTTTAACCAGTGTGGATTATCGGTTTTTCCAGTCCGTATTTTGAAAATACTAAGTTGAACGAATAATTATTAGTGATTCCGTGTGATATAGCAAACTTTTCTAAATAATGGAAAAATTTTATCATATGAAGGCATTATTAATTTTGCCCTGTATTCTGTTACAAAAACATACAGTGAAATATCATTTTTTGAAACTCAGTAAGGAACATAACAATAAATATGTCCGCATATAATTAGAGAAAGATAAATTGTATTGTTTTATGTGTTTTATATTTTACTTTTAAATTTTTGCGTAAATTTATAGGATACCTGTGGTGAAGATTCCATTTAAAACTTATGATTATAATTTTGACATAAATTTAAATTAAAATTTGTGTATCCGTTATTGTATTTATTTTTATAGGATTTTATATTGTTCCTCTATTAACAATCTTGTAAATAACGGTACATATTTATTTTATGATAAAACAAATGTTATATGGAACGGAATAATTTCAATATAAATTTTTGTTAATGAAATATTAAAAATGAAAGCAATTAATGAGAGTAGATAGAGAGAAAATACATTTCATTGAGGACACAGATCTAAGATTAAAATTTATTAAAGATCATTAAAAAAACTACACATATGTTATTCTTATAAACTTGAAAATATTAAATCTTAAAAGTGTCTGACGTTTGACGTTGAATATTTCTGGAAACAAAAATGAGTATGATTATTTTAATTCCATATTTTACTCCAGCTAAAACAGATTTTTTAGCAAGATTGCTAATATTTCTGTTCTTTGATCTGATTGAGAAATTCGCAGCTCATATTGTACAGGGTGGATAGTTTTGGATGTTTTTCTGGGAAACAGTCAAAGATTACAAAAATCTGATAAAGTAGTCTGGCGCTCTTTTTTTGAAGAAATTATAATGACAAAAACAAATTACAGCTATCGCGATCGGTTTCGGATTTACAGGGCGATTTTCGAATTTTTTCATTTTCTAAAATGTCCTATATTTTATTTATCAAAGCAACTAAAATAAAACTAATAAGGTATTCTTTTTTCTATATAATCCAGTGGCGTAGTCAGATTTTTAATTTTAGTTTTAATTAATTTTTTTAAATGGAACACCCTGTATTTTTTAAATTCTTTTTTGGATTTTACATTATATTTTAGAATATATTATATTCTCAATGTAAATCGACAATAAATACGCCAAAAACATATTTTTTATTTTTTTATTAAGCTCACAGACTAGCTCACAAGAGCTGGCGGCTCAGAGGAGCTAAGTTGTGCATGTCTATGTGAACACATTTCAAAAGACCAATAAGTTGTTAAAATATACAAATGAAAAATACACTTAAACAAAATTCTAAAAGCAAAAATATCAATAAAAAACTAAATTAACTACATTCAAACCGTTGCCCATTGTTATATAAACACATTTGGCAACATCTTTGCACTCCTCTAGTCGCAGTGTTAAGAATATGAATATTAGTAATACTTCGCATATTCGACACAAAATTTTCTTATAATTCTTCCAGAGTTCTATTTCTATTTAGATAGATTTTGTTTTTCATGTACTCTCAAAAAAAATCTAGGAAGGTAAAATCAGGGGAGCTATGTGGCAACCTGACTATTCTATTGTTTGCTTTCGATATATGTGCAATATTAGCGTTAAGCCATTCAACAACAATTTCCGCGTTATGAGTTGGGGCTCCATTGTGCTGAAAATTCAATCTGTTACTTTCTGCTAAAGGCAAATTATCCATAAATGGGACGATGTACCTTACTAAAATATCTGTGTATGCTTGAGCATTTAAAATCCCTTCATATATCATAGGCCATTATTCTGTTGCCCAACAATGTAACTGACATTATACCCAAATCGTCCTTGTGTTACCTTACTTATTTTTTTGTGAGGGTCCTGATCTGCCCGTAGACGATTATTATGGCCATTAAATACACCATCACTAATTATTCTTGACTTATTCATTTATCATCATTAAAGAAAAAAATCACTATTTCGTAACATGTCCATATACCAATTACAGAAGTTAAGTCTTCGCTCAGGGTCGCCAGGAAGAAGAATTTGAGTTTTACTTTTATTTATCCATAGTCACAGCCTATTATTTCACAACATAATATACAATATGTTATATTTATCGAACTTAAAAGTTATTCTTAGTAGTGACCTGCGAAAATGATTATGATGATTAATCGAGATCAGTTAGAATATTTTTTATATTATGTACTATAAATTAAGAAGCTATGTTTAAGAAAATTCTATTATATCAATATAGCTTCGTTAACAGACGTTTCCTATTTTAAAAAGTTTATATATTTAATTTAAACTATATTTAGCCTATTTGCTGTCAATTTATAATGACAATATAAAGAAAGTTCAACATACAAAAAAATTATTTAATAAAAATACAGGGTTTTCCATTTAAAAACTTAAAGCTTGGTATTAAATCTCATTGTAAAATTCGAATCGCCCTGTAAATCCGAAACCGATCGCGATAACTGTAATTTGTTTTCTCCATTATAATTTTCTCGGGACTATTTTATCAGATTTTTAGCATCTTTTACGGTTTCCCAGATGACCTATAAAAACATCCAAAATGATCCACCTTGTACAAATTTTTAAGAAAAATTAGCACAAATTCTCTATAGTATTTTAGAAGTAAACCTTGTTTGAATACATAGTTTTGTTTTCTTATTGCCCGTATAACTTATATAGCAACGGAATAAAATAATACTATATTTTTCCATGATAATATGAATTCCAGTAGAGAATTATTGTAACTCCAGGAGTTAAAAAATACTTATGACAAAAGCGTTTCTAAGAGAATAGATTGTTGAGTTCAGATTAACTTTATATAAGGTTTGGGGGTTAACGGAATTTAGTAAATGGCTAAAGTAATGACGTCAGGGGTTTATTTAAATAATGCTTTATGTTAAAACTGGAGAAAAACAAATATAACTCAATTAGATAAAATTTCATCTTTTTTCAAAACCTGTCAGATCCTCACAACTAATTTGCTTGGTGAAATGCCATTATTTCCAGCCATACAATTTTGGCGTTCCAGCTTATAATAAATTGTAAAAATTTTAGAAACGATTTTCTGGACCATATTTTGCTTTTCTGTAATTTCAAAATTTTCAAATATTATGCATCTATTTGAATGAATGAATGAATGAAAAAGGGGTGGTGATACTAGATCATCGATGCCTAGGCCTCCATTGGGCCCTTTACATCCCACCATATCTGCAGGTTATTCGAGGCTGATCGCCTTTGCGAATCCAAGCAGCCTCGTTATTTGAACTTGCCTAAATGCTTCCGGTAACAAAACTATATCTCCGAAATATCACTCTCTCAGTCCGTCGAGTGCTGGGCACCCTCTGAGAACATGGTCAACAGTTTCATCCTCCTCCAAACACAATCTGCATGTCGGGTCGCCCTCGACACCGATTCTATGAAGATGGCCCCTGATGTGACAATGTTCTGTCAACAATCCCACCACAATTCGCAGCTCTTTCCTTCCCAAGGAGAGAAGCTCCTTAGTACGCCGTGCGCTAGCCCCCGTTAGCACACCTCATTCCAGGAGCTCCCATCTATGATTCAATAAATTTGCTTTCCAGCAACGATTTCAATTCCCTTTTGCCAATATCAATTGGAACAGGTAATATTGGTTGGGGTCCATACGGTTCGATCGCCAAACCCAACTTTGCAAGACGGTCTGCTTCCTCATTCCCGCGTATGCCTGAGTGACCCAGGACCCATACGAGTCTGACTGTGCAGCCTTTCCTTACCATACCATTTAGTACATCCTTGCACTCAGACACCAGTCGCGAAGTCACAATGCATCTATTTTATACATAAATGGAAACTACATTCTGTTAAACAATAAACATTTAATCGACTTAGCCGAAGAGCTCTTTGCACTCCATTCAGGGAAAGTTCACTCATCCCACTTATACTCCAATATTAAAAGAATTGAGCCCTCTCATGTTTTCAAGGCCTAGTTATGATTTGATGTATTTTCCTTATACTTCTGGATAATTCAAGTAGTCGCAAGTAGTACTATTTTCTGCAAATCCTGGAAGATGATTTGTGAATATTTAGCTGGACTTTCTGTATTATGTTGAACTTTTGACAAGAAATATGTGGCTCATTCTGTAAGAAATATTGATATTTTCCATGAATGAAGTAGAACTTAAATTGAACAGTCATTCGACAATGTATACTCTAAAACTTTTTATGCCCATGATTTTTGATTCGATCAAGGCCCAGAGCTATTCAATTAAGAAATCCCTTAATAATGTTGCAGATTTCCTCTCTGGCGAACTTACCTACTTATATATCATGTTGGATGAAGATGTTTGATGAAAAGTGTATCTTCCGACCTCCTAATCGCTCGAATAGAGCATTATCTGATGTTTGGGTGTTGTTGGCTTAATGTCTTTTTAACCATCGTGAAATCAAGGAGAACTTTTATTTTAGAGTATCAAATCATTGTTGGACAGTGTTGTTCATGATCTCAATATGTATTTTACTCTTTCTGCACTTTTCTTATTCTGACGCCTCTAATGTTATTGTACTTTGTCAACTGCTGTGCTTAAATATTCTGTATGTGGCCTCGCATTGATCCTATTCTTAATGGCTCTAGCTGTTCAAGTTGCCGTATAATAGATGAGCATATATAAATGCTCCAACATATGAGCCTCTGAGCATAAACTGATAAGATTCTTGTTTATGATATCCAATACGCTATAGAGTATGCTTTTGTCAATGTTAGTCATATTATAAGGTAGTTCCGTTATATTCCAACAACTTCTTACTTATTTGAATGTATAGTTTCTAGTAAAATTCAATTTAGTCCACTTGGATGTTACCACTGAATTGTTCTCGAGTTTTGGCTTCTTGCTATGGTTTGGGGTCTGTCTGTCGCTCAGGTTCGCTAGCATGTGAGTAGTTGGATTATTTCTGAGAACATGCCAATACTGATCAGCTGTTCTGTATTGAGACACACTTATATATATATATATATATATATATATATATATATATATATATATATATATATATATATATATATATATATATATATATATATATACAGGGTGTCCAAGATAAGGATCCTAACCATGGGGATCTCGGAAACAGTTGGAGATACGAGGTCGGTTAAATTAGAGAAAAGTTGCGCAATTTAGTGCTAAATTAAACGCAATTTAAAAATTTTAAAAATTCAAAATACTTCCGGAGATTTCCGGAAAAAAACGAATTTTGGCAAAATCGTTTTTAATTTTTGTAGGCTTTATTTAAAGAGATATCAAAAAATAAAAGGTAGATTCTTCTTGCCACTTTTTATTTTTTATAATTTGGTCTAAACAAAATTTAAATCCGACGTTTCGTTTCTGAGATACCATGTATTTGATAGCATTTTTTATTACAAATTCAACGGTGTATCACACTTGCATATCAAGTGTGTAGTTCATTGGCTTTTATAAAACTGATATACCTTTCTCTCTCGCTCTCATGGAGCTCTTATGGAAAGTACTTGAACTACGTATTCGATATGCAAGGGTGATACATCGTTGAATTTGTAATAAAAAATGCTATCAAATACATGGGATACTTTTTTTTGTTCCATATAAATAATGAAAGTTCATGATGGTATCTCAGAAACGAAACGTCGGATTTAAATTTTGTTTAGACCATATTATAAAAAATAAAAAGTGGCAATGAGAATCTACCTTTTATTTTCTGATATCTCTTTAAATAAAGCCTGCAAAAATTAAAAACGATTTTGCCAAATTTCGTTTTTTTCCGGAAATCTCCGGAAGTGTTTGAAATTTTTTAATTTTTTTAACTGCGTTTAATTTAGCACTAAATTGCGCAACTTTTCTCTAATTTAACCGACCTCGTATCTCCAACTGTTTCCGAGATCCCCATGCTTAGGATCCTTATCTTGGACACCCTGTATATATAAAAATATTTTGTTATTCTCTGCAAAACTCCACATGTAATTCTTGTTTGTGGCTAATTCCCTCCCTTACTAGTTGCGTAACTCTGTAAAAAATACCTATTATTGACTCATTCATGGACACAGTTTATTTCATGCGCTGTCGTGGTTGACCCACTCAAGTGAGCACTGGTTGAGATTTCCACGTAGCCTCTCCAGTAGGACGAGCTCTTGAAGTTGTTCAACCCTCACGCTGATGTAATTACTGTCACTGTTGAGATGAAGTTTGTTATAGGATAGGGTTCACCTTTTCAATACCCTGCTATTAGCGTACCGTCTACGGTGATGTCCAGCGCCGGCTCCAGGCATTCCATGGCGATTCCTTAGCAGCAGTATTCCTCCAAAATTTCCATCTATTTCTATCTTCATGGGTGTGTTTTTTAGACATACAGCTAGATGATTTTTGTTCGACCTCATTCGACCTAGATCAAGTGTGCTCTGCGAAAACAGTTTCACATTTGGTCAGATGTCGTTATAAGTACCTTACCAGTCTACAATTTCCTTACACTTCTAGATATCGGTATATTTTTTTAATGAATAAAAATCACTAGTAATGCATATGTTGTCAAATTAAATAACTAAATATCACTTTCAGCATAATTGTAAATATATGACTCTAATATATTAAATACAATATCACTTAACATTTTGTCATACATTTTACAGGATACATATAACAAGTTAGTCAGTTAATTGTTCTTAAAGTAATAATTAAATTGATTCGAATTACGAATCAGTTACTATTTTAATATTTACTATTTTATTGTTTCTATGCATAATGCAAGTCATCTAATGAATAATCAGTTATCTTTTAGTCATTTCTAAATCTCTTCACTGGAGAACCTAAGTTGAAAAATTAATGATTCAACACTTATATAAATATTTTTTTGTAATTTTTTACAGATCTTCTATCTGTTAAATTTTTTATATTCAAAATATCATATAACTTAATATAAGTGACTTGAACAAAAATACTTATAATTATTGAACAGTGTTTGATATTGAATCACGTTACTAGTGGTATTTTACCCAACTCAATATTTCTTCCACTTGTCTCCGCACTTTTTATTCAGTTACCTCTAAGTACTCTGTCAGCTACTGTACTTACTCATATTGATGTACGAACCTCATATTTATTCTAATCTTCATATTTCGAGCTGTTAAAGTTGCGACATAGGTAAATGTTGCAGTGAATTAGCCTCTGAAACGTAAATTGATAAAACTCTTGTTTAGAATAGGGTAAGGTTGGTTCCATCATACTACAACACAACCTTACTCATTTCATTGTTTATATTCAAAAGTCATCTTTTATGTAAACGTCTTCATATATATAGATACCTTGAACGAAAATACTTATAACGATTTAACAGTTAATATTTAACCGCCTTAATGTATTTAATAGTTAAATTAAAAGTTCTAATTAAAAAAATACGTCTTTTTAAATATTCCATTGAATATTTAAAACTTATTTATGTAGTTTGATAAAGACCACGTATAGCTCATAAATAATTTATCACGAAAAATATTTAAAAATAAATTAGGTTAAATAATTTCTTGTCATGTTTATACACCCACTCTAATTCACAAAACAACCAACTTCAAGCATCGTGTTGTTGACCATTGTTAAAAATAATTGTAAATCAATCAAGAAGAAAAGCACTTGTTTGACGTTTAACTGGCCCAGCGAAGTTCATTCCACTAACAATAAAAAGATCTGAAAACAATACATTGATCCTCTTATGTCCTGTTGAGATTTCTTTAAATAATATTTTTACATCAATGACTTTTAATAAGTCGATGATATTAAGTTTATGCAAACAAGATAAAGATTTTCGTTTTTGAAATTAGTATTTCCTGAATAACTTTTGACTGTTTAAAACAGCACCCTAGTCAGTACTCCAATAGCGTAAAAAAATTACTTTTACATTAAATTTACCACTGACAGTCTCATGACTTTAAGCTAATAAAAGATAACTATCAAAATTAAATAGATTTCTCCATAACATCCTTGATTACTTTTTTTTTTAAATTTGATTGTGAAATTCAGATCTTGTGAAAATATAAATCCATAATGTATCACAATTTCAATATATTTTTTATACATAATCTTTTTTTCTTATTATAATTACTACTTTATCTTCTTATATCATATTAATTTTCCTTAAACATTTCATAATTGTATGTCTGGTAATAATATAATGTTCTATCAAATTTGGAACAACCCCTCTTCCTTGTCTATGCCCTCTCTACCTCTAATTTTAAGGTGATGAAAAAATTGCAGTAAAGACTGATGGTCATCCCGCGTGGAGTATTTATCTCCGATAAAAGGCTGCTCTGGAAGGAACAGCTGCGGTCCTGGAAGTAACAAGGCTCATGGATTATTTATATCCACTAATTGACAATACAAGCTCATTGTCTACAAGATCATCATTAGACTAGCATTGATAAACAAATCTCAGGCACAGGAATACCTCACAAAAATGCTGACGGTCTATTTGCGGACCCAGCAGAAAAAAGTCCTCCGTATGTCTTTAGATGCCTCATGGTTTCTAAAGAACATTTAACTTTACCGAGACCTGCAGCTACCTACCCTGTTGGAGTACTCACGAAACGCTGAAAAGTGAAGTCTTAATCCTGCACCGCAAGTCATGACAATCAAACAGTTCATAGAGCAATTAGGAACAACAATTTGCGCCGAGAAGTTACCCTCTCCCAAGTGAACCTAAGTCATGACGTCCCCTGACAGAGAGGAAGGTGATTCATTGATGTTTTATTTAATATTAAGTTTTAATACTAAATTGTAAACCTGCATCCCAATTTCATCCAAGACAACGTAATAAGCGTAAACAATTGCCATTGTAACTTACCAAAAAAGCAAATAAAATGACTAGAACTAATAAAGACTGATACCATTAAAATTAATTTTTGATATATTTGTCAAATTAGGCAGCCAAAAATATTGTTGGCGCTTTTATGTCTGTCACATCACTATGAAAATCTACATGGCATTAATTTAGACTTATTTCAGAAAACGGTATGATATGTCTAAGAAAAAGGCATTAGTTAGTTATATTTTTATCAAAGTTTGTAGATACCGTGACTCTAGAGCATATTTTAAATAAAGACATTTGCTACGATATTCTGAGGGAATTCATAGTCAATGTGAATTGTGGTATTTAAATTTAGTGGTTCACTTCAATGCTACATATTTATAAGTTTTATGATAAATGTTATTTTTACCTTATTTAAAATTAACAGCTGGTAATTTAAAACTGTATTTTTACTTTCTTTAGTGCTTTTTCGTATCATAACTTCTGATTACTGGTTCTCTTAATATGATTTTCATATATAATTTTTGTCATAAATTTGTATATTATTCTATATCTTCATATAATATTCAAAACGATATTTTTTGTTCTTAATAAATTCGAAAATTTTAAATTGATAATTTTAATGATCCATACATGTACACCCGATTAAATCGAACTACTAAATTCGAGTTATGTAAGAAGCAGAGAACGGTCACAGTAAAAGTGATATGAAATTTTTAGCTCTCGTTAGGTTGGCATATCAATAAAATGTGGCTACCAATCTCCCTCCATTTCCACTCTATTCTACTTTCTTTGATGCTTTTAAATTTAATCTGGAAAAGCCTAGATGATCCTTAGATTTAAGGTAGAGTTGTGAACATATTATTTTCCCAGAAAGTTGATAGATATGAAAATAAAAGTCCGTGTTCGACATCAAATTTTGCTTGACTTAAAAAGAACTAAAAATATATTTTTTTGGTTAAACCATCGGAGAGCACGGCAGAATAATTTTTAGATCCAACTTTTTTAGCTAGGGCATGCTGTGTGTTTTAAGTTCAATTCACAGGTATGAGAAAAGTGAATATTTAATACATATTCTCAGAATATCAGGGGTAAGTTGATTTCTCCTTGAAATAATTATTACACATCCACGTATTTTATTTTCAACTGTGAGACATGGAGTTTAGTGGTGGTTTGTTTCTTTGTGATGTGACATTATGATTTGATTTGGTTATATATATATATATATATATATATATATATATATATATATATATATAAGAATGATTACAAAAGATGTGGGGGGAAAACCTGGTTTCAAATAGCAAAAGACAGGATAGCATGGCAAATTATGAAAAATGTCTATTCATTTAACTTTCGAATATATGTTATTTATAAAAAACCTTCCCATTTATGACTATTAAAGCTAGTGCGTCCCTGAATAATATTTTAATATAGTATTTATCTCAAGACCACTTAATAAATTTATTAGAGTAGTTCATTAATATTACTATTTATATGACATTTATATATGTCATACGCTTGTAAACAATACTAAATATTTAACAGCCGGACAAACAGCATGCATAAATGTTTAGCATTAGTATCTTTTTTTTTGTTTTATTAAGGTATAATAAAAATGTAAATGTAATTTGTAAAATGGGAAAACTATGTTCTCTTAACTGCCATTCTAATGGCATAAAACCGAATAGTAAAAAAGGTATAAATGTATATTTTTATCATGCATATTACACGTTTTAATAGTTGTTAACTTTGTAGGGAATTACTGGACACGCAGAAATATAACACAATCAAGCAGTTTTTGCATTTTAGTAATTGCACATGCCAATACAAATAATATTACGAGCGAATTTGTGTTTCAAAAATCAAAAAATACATTCTAAAATATATAGTTTAGTTATGTTATATATACTGTAGTCATGTCAAATTTTTATTAAAGTATAATTTCCTTCTTGTCGAAATTCCACGGAAAACTATATTATTAAGATACACTATGTGAAAACGTCCACTATTTCTATTCCTCGTTCCGATAAAATTTCACCACGGAACAGTCTTTACAGTAGAACTCCCGCAGGATCCATTTTTAAAGGTCTTTAACGAAAAGTACATTAATTTATATATTCTACGAATACTTGAATTTAAAAATTATATGGAATGAAATTGTTAATGTTCATTTTATTTTTACCGCCCCTGGGTCTGTGTAGCCGATTAAATGTTTATGAAAAATTAACTTTATTGTACACCGAGGCTCATCCAAGATAACCTTATATCGTATTCCGGAAACTGTACAAGTTATGATTTAAAAACTTGCACATTTGTTCATTTTATTGTACGACGCATCAAAATTATATTCAGTTTAAAATCTATTTAGATAGTCTCAGGGTAGCGATACACTTATCGGTAGAAGCTTAAAAATTAGATTTATTCCGCAGTTTATTTTTGATCGCTATAACGTTATTGATGAAACTTTTGGGTGGTGGACTTCAGGGAGAATCTTAGGTGAAAATAATTGAAATGATCTTCTTGTAGGTATAAAATAATTCTTTGGTTGACTAAATAGTGTTGTACGACGTTTCGATTATGTTGTATCTCTAATCGTTATCAAGTATCAACTAACCCGCTTTGAACCTTCAAAGTGGAAACATCGTTGTCACTGTCAGTCTCTCTTAAGTTGTCAGTGGATTGTCAAAAGTTTTTGAAGTTTTTAAACTTTTTCCCCGTCGTTCGGCATGAAGCAGGACGACACAGGACAGCTGTCCTCCCCCCGACGACGAAGATCCCAACCTACCGGCATTTTCTTGAAGTAAGAGATGAAAAAGAGAAGTTAGAAGTTCTGTTAAAGAAGACATTTCAAGAGAACTGAAAAAGGCATGCAAGACCAGAAAAAACAACTCGATGAACTCCTAGTACAAATAGCAAACCTCAGTAGTCAGCTCCAGTCACTTACCTCGTTGAATGAACAGCTTATGGCATGGATTTACAGGTATGAGTCTGAGATTATTTTTAATCCAAATGCTAATGCTTCAGCTTTAAAACCCGTTGCTAATGCTCAGGCTAACCCAATCTCTGACCATTCGATGGCCAGTGAGGGAAATTCAGACTCAGAAAATGACAAGTTTTGAAAGTTTCACGAAAGAAACGTCGTAGACGAAATGAACCGGTTGAAAAAGAATTTCCGCCAATACCACCGAGCAGTAGTAGCTCTAACACTAACAGTATATCAAATAACACAACTAACAAAGTAGTTTCTCAATCTAATCGTTTTCAGGAAAAAATCCATATAAAATGATCCCCCAACGTCAGAAGACTATCAAAAAATTTCCAAATTTTTTTAATCAAATCAAATACCTTTCCACACATTTAGCTTTCCTGCAGACAAATTGTTGCAGGTAATGATCAGGGGCGTACTTGAACATTGAGAAACCTCAAAAATTAAAACTGACCTTAAGGCATTGGGCTTTATACCTCAAAGTGTGACACGTTTGTATCACAAAGAGAAGTCACCGATGCGATTGGTGCTTGTGGCTTCACGAAACGATCAGAAGCATATTTACGAACTTAGAGCGCTCGACAGCATCACTGTCAGAGTCGAGGCACACAAATTCAAAAGTCACAACACCCAGTGCCATCGATGCCAGCTATTTGGACATGCGCAGTCTAAATTTACTGCGGCAACCTAGGTGCCTAAAATGCCCAAAGGCACACCTAACATACACCTGCAAGTTGGCACCTGGTTAAAAACCCAAGTGTGCCAACTGTGGAGGTGAACATCCCGCAGACTACAGGGTGCTCAAAACATCCAAGGCAGTAGTGAACATAACCCGATCCTCTCTATCCCCCCACTCCTCGACCTTGACCTTGACCTTGCCTTACCCCTCTTTGGCCCCGCCCACATGTCCTTGTCATTGACCTTGAAAGTGCACGTGTGATTTGGCCTTGGCCTTGTGTTCAAGGTTGTGTGTGTGACCTTGACCTTGACCTTGGTCGAGACGACCTTGACTTTGTTGAAGGTCATCTTAGGTGTGTGACCTTGAAGATATGTTACGTGGTTGGGGGTGACCTTGAATGGTTTTATATAAGGTATGGGGCAGTTTCATTCATCAGTTGGCTCTGACTTGTATAGGTAGTACATGTGTTAATATTTGACAAATCATGGCATATGTTTGTGAAAATTGCGGTTCTAAGTTTACTAATAGTTATAATATGAGACGTCATCAAAGAGAATCTTGTGCGGCGAGATTTAATGAAGTGCCTGGAGGAAAACGGCTCCGAATTGAAGAGTATACATCGACGATTCCGGTAATTAATTGCGCTACATGTAATGTAGATGTTCCAATAAATCATATGTCAGCGCATAAACGAACACAACAACATAAAAATAATTCATGTTTGCCGGTATGTCATGGTGTGCAACTCGTTGAATGTGCCTTCAAAAGGAGAATTGCAACCTATCGGGTTAGCAGTGATATGGAGCATTCCGATTACGTAATGTTCTTTGCAGACATTAAATCCAAGGTGGTGGAACTTGTTAATAATTTATTGCGTGTGCATCATGCTTTAAAAGTTAACATGACAGCTGTTGGCGAGTACATGCTTCCATCACAAGAAATATTCAGTGAAAAAATCCTTCAACACTGCTAATCAAATAATTAGTGTAGAAAGTGATTTGGATGCCGTTTACCATTCTTTCACCGAATTAATAAAAACACAGGCGACAGAGTTCCAGGAGAAAGATTCAGGTATGGAAAAATCAAAACCCGATATATTAAACTGATTTTTATATATTATTTTTCTTGTTATAGGATGGGCTTTTGTGCGAATTTTATAAGTTGGTATCAACAAGTATATGCCTATGGGTGGCTCATCATACATCAAGTTGCCGTGTTCTATTGAAAAGAAAGGAGCTGTCGTCAATGTGATTAACCAGGACGAATTTTGCTTTGCGTGGGCTGTAACATCAGCATTGTTTCCTCCAACAGCAGAGCCTTCACAGAAGACATCCTACCCCCATTTTTCTAGAGTGCTAAATGTAACAGGTATGGATTTTCCAGTAAAATTACGTGACATTAAAAAATTTAAGGAAATGAACAACATATCAATTAACGTATACGGTCTGGAATCTAAATATGAAAATAATGAAGTAATACATGAAGTTATTGGTCCACTGAGGTATTCGTCAAAAAAGTTGGATAGGCATGTAAATTTATTGTTAATTACAAAAGACTGTAGTAGTAAAGATGGCGGTGAACATTTTTGTGATACGACTTGTTCAAAGAGTCATTATTGTTGGATTCGGGATTTATCACGTTTAGTTTCAAGTCAAATTAGTTGTCAACAACATAAAATATATTTCTGTGATGGTTGCCTCATTTATTTTAGTACACCGTCAGCTTTAACTTTACATCAAAGCTACGATTGTAACTACATTTTCACGCAAACACCCTCAGTGGATTTAAAAATCGATAAATTTGGAAAGAGTGTGCCGGAAAATATTTTAAAATTCGAGAGTATAGAAAAGCAAATGCGCGTTCCATTCGTGGTTTATGCAGATTTCGAATCTGTTTTAAAACCCGTTGAAACGGTACAACCAAACCCACAAAATTCTTACACTGTAAAAAGTTTTAAACATGAACCATATTCTTTTGCTTATTTAATTAAATGCTCTTTTGACGACTCACTTTCGAAATTTGAGCTATTTCGGGGGAATAATACAGCTCAAGTCTTTGTGGATCGTATCGAGTGTGATTTAAGGGCTCTATACAACACATATTTAAAAGACATTAAGCCTATGAAACCGTTAACGCCTGAAGAAAAAAGGGAGTTTAATGATGCTAAAATATGTGGTATATGTGAAGGCCCTTTTGAAGAGGGTGAGATTAAAGTACGAGACCACTGTCACATAACTGGTGCAAAAAGATTTGGTGCTGCACATTCCGTTTGTAATTTAAATTATAAATTACCCTCTTTTATCCCTATCATATTTCATAACTTAAGCGGCTACGACAGCCATTTATTTATAAAAGAGTTATGTAAATATGGGGATAAAATTGGTGTTTTGGCTCAAAGTAAGGAAAAGTACATGTCATTTACCAAAAGCATTTATGTGCACGATTATTTTGATAGTAAATGTGGAAAAGTCAAGAGGAAATATTTAAAGTTGCGATTTATTGATAGTTTTAAATTTCTGTCAACGTCTTTGGAAAATTTAGGCAGCGGTTTAAACGACGACGATTTTATTGAAACGCGGAAACATTTTTCAAATATCAACCAATTTAATTTGATGCGTCAAAAGGGTGTTTTTCCCTATAGCTTTATTGACTCTATAGAAAAAATGGAAAATACATGTCTTCCAAGTAAAGATCAATTTTATGATAATTTACGGGAAGAACATATTAGCGATGAAAGCTATAGAAGAGCAAAAGAAGTATGGCGCTTGTTTGGGTGTAAAACTTTGGGGGACTATTCGGACGTGTATTTAAAATCAGATGTGTTGCTATTGTGTGATGTTTTTGAGCAATTTCGGAATAATTGTTTAAAATTCGATAAACTTGATCCAGCACATTACTACACCCTTCCAAGTTTATCATTTGATTGTATGCTACGTATGACTAAGGTAGAGTTAGAGCTCTTAACTGATATAGACATGATACATTTTTTTAAGAAAGGTATACGCGGCGGCATAAGCCAGTGTACAGAAAGGAAGCACATCGCTAATAATATTTTTTTACCAGACTATGACCCAACAAAACCTTCTTCATTTATAACATACCTTGATGCTACAAATCTATATGGTCATAGTATGTCACAAGAATTACCATATGGTGGTTTTCGATGGTTAAGCGAGCGCGAAATTCTGGATTTAAATATTATGGCTGTTGGTGATGATAGTTTACATGGCTACGTTTTGGAAGTGAATGTGCATTATCCGACTGAGTTGCATGATGCACATTCTGATCTTCCATTTCTAGTAGAAAATATCATACCGCCAACAGAAAACGCCAAATTGCCGAAATTAATTCCTAATTTACAAGATAAAAAAAAATACATTGTACACTATAGAACTTTAAAACAAGCCATCGCCAACGGCTTAGTGGTAATGCAAACCCATCGAGTATTACAGTTTAAGCAATCAAAATGGCTAAAATCGTATATTGATTTTAATACCAATTTACGTAACAAGGCCACCACAAAATTTGCGAAGGACACTTTTAAATTAAAAAATAACGCGATATTTGGTAAAACTATGGAAAATGTGGAAAATCGAAAGGATATAAAATTAGTAACACATTGGGATAACAGTGTAGGCAGAAATGGAGCTAGAGCACTAATATCCCGCCCCAATTTCAATAGTAGCTCGATATTTACCGAGAACTTTGTTGCTATACATATGAATAAAGTTAAAATATTGTACAATAAACCAATTTATATCGGTTTTTCCATATTAGATATATCAAAGACTGTAATATACGATTTTTATTATAATTTTATTAAATCCAAGTTTGGCGATGATGCTTCGTTACTTTACACCGATACTGACTCGCTTATATTAAAAGTGTATACGGAAAACTTTTATCAAACTATATCAGAAAACCCCGAAATTTGATACATCAAATTACCCCGAAATTAATAATTTCAAAATAATTAAAAGTAATTCTGTAGTTGGTAGAATGAAAGATGAGTTTCCTGGTGATCCGATAATAAGTTTTTATGGTACCGGCGCGAAGGCTTATTATGTAAAGTCCATTAATAATGAATTAAAAAAAGCCAAAGGTATCAAAAAATGTGTTATCGAGAAAGACCTTCATCAGGAAGACTACCAAAGAATTGTTGAACGGGGTGGTTTGATATTAAGAAAGATGAAGACATTTAGAAGTGAATTACATAACATTTATACCAACATAATAAATAAAGTAGCATTGTCACATAGCGATGATAAACGTTATGTAATTCCCAGTTCAACCAAAACTCTACCTTGGTTGCATGCAGACATAGATTTTTACAAAACAGACCCGGAAGAAAACTTAGCAAATTTAGTCACCGTGTTGGAATCATTTCTAAGTCAGGACAGCACGTAATCTGGAAAATCCATATTTCATTATTTGTATTGTTTTTATTATTTCTATTAAACATACAACATTAATATGTAACGATAGTATTGTAATTTTTTTTTAAATATAAAACATGTATTCATTACTTGATTGCTTTTTTATTGAACCTTTATTTTAAAATTATAAATATAATGAAGTGTCGACAAATAACAAACTGTAAAAGTTATTGTTGAAAAATTTGTCTAATAGTAAATTAAACGCACAGGTCTACGAGTAAATGTTTAATGTGAAACAGGTTTGCTGACAAGATCCTCCATAGTCTTTTCAATTTTCAACATTCTAGAGTTAAGTTCATCACGCAGTTCGTCTTGCTTAAGTTCATATATTGCAATAACAGTATCATCAATGTATCCTCTAAGTTCTTGACCGGTTTCAATTAATTTCTTGCGTACGTAACCTTCAAGTTGGTTTCTGAATATATCTTTAATAACAATTGTTGAGTCATGTAAAGCTTTCTGCGTATCTTGCACACACTGAGCAAGGTTATTATCAACATAATTTCGTGTGGTCGCATCGTCTCCTTCAAGAGGTTCTGCTAAATAGCACAATCTTTTGCTTCCCATGTCGTAATCTCCATTAGGTGTAAGTTTAAAACCTATTCCTGAAGGAACTGGCATAAAGTTAAAATCCTTAAATTTTCTTTTGCGACCGAACTTATCAATAGTGTTTACTTCTGACATTGTTATGTGAGACTGATTTGAAACCATTAGATTTCACCCTAATATATGGTTCTATTTCATTAATAAACGGACGGAAAATATGGATTGCAAAACGTATTTTAGGTGATGTTTAATAAATACACGTACAGATTCATTTTACTATTGTTTTATTGAAAAAAAAAATTAAAATATAACAAAAGATTGAGTTTACTTTTTATTAAAAAAAAAAAATAAAAAATATAACAAACAAAAAAATTAAAAATTAAGAAATAAAATACATGTTAATTTCTTCTGTACAGGTAAGCTTCTTCTATGACCCAATTTCTTCTCTGGATGGCACGTTAATTAATGTCCTTGAACTGGTAGTAAACTAGTCCACAAAAGCCGCATTGTACAAATTTAACCCTGAAAAGGTCAATGTAGTTGAAGTCGTACGTAAGATCATTTCGCCAGCAGATACCTAGTCTTTTACAATGATGACAAGTTAAATAAAAAGCTTTTGGTATATGACTGTATCTTTTGGCTGCTTCACTAGGTTGTTCATCAGTTGGCAACATGATGTTTGAATATGTTGTACTTTTCAATCGCGGTACTCTAATTATGTATTACTTTTTAAAATAACCTTGACAGGACCAAAAAAAAAAAATCCTTGAAAATTACAACCTCGAAAACGACCCTGACATTGACGGGTACTTTGACCTTGGCCTTGGCCTCGCATCTAACAAGTTTAGTACTATATTTATATGCTTCTTTAAAATAACCTTGACAGGGACAAAAAAAAATCCATGAAAATTACAACCTTGAAAACGACCCTGGTATTGCCGGTTACGTCGGCCTTGGCCTTGGCCTTGCATCTGACAAGTTTAAATATTATACTTAATGCATCGAACAAAAGGAATAAAGGTGGTGTAGTGGGGGAAATGGGCATAAAAGCAGACTTGCTGGCTCGAGCTCTTCACAGTTCGTCAGAACACCAAACAGTACAGTGCTAAGATAAAGTTAATTGTGTGAGTTTTAATATCGAAGATGTCGAGTGTACGGTCTCTTTTAGATGCTCTTGACGTGAGCTGCGGTTCGCAGCAAGGCATGCTGGATAACATGAGTGGTTTGGAAGTGTTAAGTCCGGGGGTATTCGAGAATTGGAATGGCATGGAGCATGAAGATGCCGAAGACCGAGCCCTCAATGATGGTCGCGACGAAGAGATAGTTCAGTCAGCAGCGCAATTCCTCGAATGCTGGACGGAGGAGAAGGAGCCAAAAATCAATGTGATAAGTGATGTGGTTGTGCGAAAAGCATCGCGGCCTAGGGAATCTTCTCCGAAAGCTTCTAAATTGAAAAAGCTGTTGACTATGCGGAAGTCGGAAATCGCCGATAAAAAAACATTTTATTCGGCGATTAAAGGTGTGGGACAAGGGAAGAAGAAAAAGTTTAACTTTAAGCGTCCCTCCACCCCTGTTCCATTACCCGACTTCCTAAAAACAGCACCACAAGAGCCATTGTCGGTAGAAGTTGAAGTGATAGAAGGCCCCGATGGACCAACACCACCAACGCCACCAACACCGGCCAGCGTAAAGAAGGAAATAGTGTCGGAGGTGAAGTCTTCCCCAGCGCCACTGTCGCCGATATTGGGGTGCCGGAAACCCATGAAGAAGCGGTTTAAGCGGTGTTTTGAAGGCGATAAAGTTTCCTTTGCTTCGTCGTCGTCGTCGTCATCGTCATCGTCTTCACCAAATAAAACCGCTTCTTCTTCGTTAATATATTCCGAGCCATCGCAACCGGAGTGGGTCGAAGACTTCACCAACTCTCAGAAGAGCAAATTGACAGACATTTATGAAATGAAAAAACGCTTAGTGAAAGAAGTGAACGAGTGTGACAGTGACATTTTAGAACTTGAAAGACAATTAGAGATAAAAAAGGTGAAATCTGCTCGGTTAAAAAGACAATTAGAGGACTTTAATAAATTATGTAGTAGGTGTTAGGTAGTTGTAGATATTAGCTTTTAATTTATAGTATTAATTTTGTAAATATATATATATATATATATATATATATATATATATATATATATATATATATATATATATATATATATATTATAGTTAATAAAAAAAAGTGTTTGATCAAATTTTTATATTTTATAATGAGAATAAAAATTACTTGAAAATTTATTTTTGTGTGTTATCTCATATAGGCCCTGTCCCACATAATATTAGGTAATAAAAAAAAAGAGTGAATAATCCACTAAAACTACGCAATAGCAATAGTTGTAAATACTTTCTGATAATATTTACAAGTATGCTAAAACATGGTTCGGTTTATGAAGTTAAGGTTCTGTCGCCAGAACTTCTAATACTTTGTATCTCAATATTGTATGTTTTTATGAAAAAAAAACATAAAATATTGGTTACAAAGTATTATAACCAACTAAAACTACGATCAAATTATTTTGTGGTCCTGAAAAGGACCGTTTGGTTGTAAAACATGCGACTCTTTTATTGTGTTGTGGAGTCGCACGGCCCGTCATCATCAACGGGGGTGGTGGTGGTGGTGCTGTCCTCTGTATATTCGATGATGAACCGCCAAAGTTCATCCCATCTGGGATCGTTCAACTCCCACTCCAAACAATTCTCTGTGGTAGAATCTACCACAGGGCATTGGATGGGTTGTTGTTGTTGTTGTTGTTGTTGTTGTTGTTGAGTCGCAGACATGTTGAACTAAAATGATTGTAATAAGTATTGGTGGTCGTATATATAGAGACAAATTAATGGTGGGGGGTGAAAACAAATGTCGTATTACGTATTGAGACCAAAAGTTGTTTGCGGTCTCAAATACGAACGAACGATTTAGCTGGGTTCCACCAGCACTTAAAGTTTTAATACTTTGTATCTAATATTGTATATTCTATACATACAATATTAGTAACAAAGTACTAATATGTACTAAAACTACGATCAAAGTATTTTGTGGTCCTGAAAAGGACCGTTGTTGTGTGCCCTTAAAAACAGCCAGGGAGAGTGTGGGGCTTATGGTGCCCCATCCTCGCTGGTCGACCACCAGCTTGACGAATCGCAGGGGCCTTGCGGGTCGTCGGGTGTTGGTGATGCTGGAATTTCCAGCACCGCATCTTCCGTCGAGTCCGGCTCTGGCTGCGGCGACGGAGTTTCGAGTCTTTGTAAGACCCAATCGCCCGCATCGTCTAATTCCACTAGACCCGGATCATGGTCATATACTAGCGGAATCGGCTCATCCAAGTCGTCCCAACGTAGGACCTCAATTTCAAAATCCACCTCGTCGTCGTCGTCGAAGACTTGCAGGTCTCCAACGTTGTCGGCTACGGTGTCATCACTAAAGATGGATGAGCCTCGGCTGGCGGGTCTTTCTTCCTCCATGTTCATCGTATGAGGGTTGATGAATATATGACTGTGTAACTGGCCCAGTCTCATATATATAGAACTACCCCCACCCCACCAACGGATTCTAAATGTTATGTATTGGTGAGAGCTTATAGAATTATTGATTTTTTCAAAAACTTTAAATAAGGAATTAGATTTGTTTAGACAATAAGACTTATTCTTAATATTTTGTGAAGAATACATTACAAAAAAAAAATAATAGAAACCTTGTTTGGACTGTTAACATTTTCATAGGTTCTCAAGCATATAACTTGGCACTTAAGCTACGAGACAAATCGTCGTTAAACGAATATCTCGCCCCATAAGTGACGATTACTAAACTACGATCAAAATATAATGTGGTCCTGAAAAGGACCGTTTTTGTGGCCCTAAAAGGGCCTGGGGGGAGGGTGGGGTGCCTACCGTGGAGTAATACCCAACGATATTAACACCGACCTAGGTGCAGCCCTTGGTCTTCTCATTGGCGGCACCGTCGTCGTCGCTGGTGGTGTCGGCGTTGCAGACGGTGCCGAAGATGCCGCTCCTGGTGCGGTACCCCCGCACTCCTCACACTTGCATATTTTGCCGGGCACGAATGGCCTGACAATGCCAATGATCCTTTTTGGTATATCTTCCATCTTGCCGATCGAATGTGTAATGATGAAATAATTCTAATACCGGCCTCTATATACATTCAAAAAGTTGGAGGGGGTAAGGTGGAGTGCATATATGCATTATATAAGTTTGAGAATAATATGATTTTATAACTCACCGTATCTCTGTTATGGACACAAACTACCCCCCTCCACTTTTCTAGCATATAGTACTAGACTTTCTCTACATTTTTTTCAAATAAATTTTTTTGATATTTCTAACCATTACTTTGCTACATATTTACAAAAAATGCAAATTATGCATATATTTTAATTATTTTCAGGCAAGGTAAGGAAAATTTTGAAAATGTTTTGACGGAATCGTAATAAGGAAGAGTTGAAGTATATCACACTATTTTTCCCGATTCGCTAATATAAAAAAAAAAACCCTCCCCTACAACTTCCACATACTCCCGTTCGGCGGCCCTAGCCTCCTAACTCGAGAATTTCAATTTTTTCGTCTAAATTTTTTGTCATTTTTAAGATTTTCCAAATTGTATTCTACTCAAAATTCTAGGTAATTAAAGTGCTTTTATTTTTTCTCTATCTTGAACGGTTCCCGAGCTACAGCGCTTTAAAGAATTCAAATTACTAACTTTCTATAACCCTTTTTTTCAAATTTCATTTTTTCGAATTTTCAAAAATACTACAATATGTAGAAAAAAATTCTCTCTTTAATTTCCCAATACCGTTTTTCTCTAAATCTTCAACTTTAGCGCGTATTCAGCATTTTCAAAAAAAAAAAATTATAATTTTTTTTACACCATCGCATTCTCCTCAAAATTTTGGGCTATCGAAGTGCTTTTATTTTTTTTCTATCTTGAACGGTTTCCGAGCTACAGCGCTTTAAAAAATCCAAATTACTAACTTACTATAACCTTTTTCTTAAAATTTCATCTTTCCGAATTTTGAAAAGTACTACCATATGTAGAAAAAAATTATCTTTCTAATTTCCCAATATCATTTTGCTCCAAAACTTCAACTTTGGCGCGCATTCACCATTTTTCAATTTTTTTTTGAAAAAAATTTTTTTTACGTTTTTACTATCGAGAAAAATGTTTGCTTATAGTACTCGATTTCCTCTATAATTTTTTCTTATAACTTTTTTCCCTATTCCTAACCGTTACTTTCCTACAAATTTTCTAAATCGTTGTTTTCATATTTTGCCTTAAAAATTTTTTCTTGTGTTATTTAAGCTCTTTTTTCCACTTAATAAACCACCATTTTCTAAATTCCCGTACTCTTTTCTTAAAGAGCGGGCTTTTCCGCCAGCTTTTTTTTTTGGTTGGGTTTCAAATAAATATAGAACTACTACTTTACTCATTACAAATTTATTGATTCAAGAACATTATTTTGTGTTACATATAATAGATACATTAAAATATAGATTTATTGGTCACCGAACCGTTTAATACATTATAACTAAAAAATGAGTCGTGAATAACTAATGCGTACACTTTAGTGTCTTTGGGGAATTTATTCTTTCTCGTTTGGAACTCCAATTTTACATCCACTGTCGATGAGTTAATCGCCTCTGGTTGATGACTGCAATTGATAATAAAAACGGGGTTTTTCATATATTCCGCGAACGTTATCATCGGATCGTTTATCTCGCGCCCGTAGTGGCTGCTTTGGAAGTTTTCGTAATTGTAATAGGCTGCTGCGTACAGTTTCTTGGCGAAATCTAAATTCCATCTTTCGTATGGATAAACGGTTGAATTCAGATACAGTCTAATGTCGCATACGTCGGCGTGGGTAAACTGGGTTGCGTTTTTTTCTTTCTTGTCGCAATTATTGCTGTCTTGAAACCCGACGATTATATAGCGCGGTCTTTCCAGACTTGTACTCGTTCTCAAGGCCCACACGTCGGAAGATGTTTGCCTTAAAGCTGGTAATTCGTACAGATCCCATTTACGATATGCCATTTGAATACTGGCATTGTTTCCTCCTTTATTAATGCGAGACAGTATTTTCAATTTTTGCTTGTCGTCTGGAATGATGTGACGAATTTTCCATTCGATTTTGTCGATACTAATTTCTGCCTCTAGTTCGCCGACGTAACAATTGGTAAAAGTGCGAGCTATAATCATAATAAGCTCTTGTTTTACGTTGAAAACACCTTTTGCGTAATCTTCGGCGAATCCCATAAGATATTTTAAGGGTAATTTCCCGGAGAATACGTTACTTGCCGTGTCTACGATATCTTGGTTTGCTTCGTCGAGACCCCATCCGCACGTCATGAGAGATCTTTGTTGCAAACTTCCGAATGAAACCATGGTTTTTAATGTCGTCGTAACTCCAGGTTTACGAACCACGGCGACCTGCTCACCTCCCATCTCGTAGCGAATTTCATCGAACAAAAATGCGAGGGCATTATTTGATAAAAAACATCTTTTCGTTGCGTCTATGGGTTTAAATTTTCCTTCGATATATATGTAACTTTCGGCGATATCCAGTATAATATCTTGAAAATTAATGGGGATACGGACTTCATCCGAATTGTTGAATGATGGAGATCCGTATGGTTTATACGTATGCTCTTCTAGACTAATAATGGAATTGTCCAAGATGGGCTCGGAGAAAACCTCTATTTTATCGCTGGTGGTGGAAATCATTTTCGCACTTTAAGACCGATTGATTTTAAAAATTTATAGTCTTCGGCAGATAACTGTTGAGATGTTTGTGATCTAACGTCTGGAAGACGACTAACCTTGACGTTAACTCCTCTTTTACTTTTATTATGTTTCGGCGGTTCCCCCATCTTAGTCGACAGCACACACAATTGACGATTGAAGCAAAAGCCCATTTCTATGAAAGTTTCTTCAGTTCCAATTTCACGATTATTTTCTCGCCTTGAAAATTGATTAGATCACCGCTATCGTCCAAGATGCGAAGAGTAATGTTGTCGATAAACTGACGTCCTGCCGGCATTAACGGCATATAAATATTATTTTGTGGTTCTTTACTGATTTTGTAACCGGGCTCCACGTCGATATCGAATTCGAACAAGGTATGACCTTCCACCGAATTCATATATGCTCCGGAAATTATATTACAATCTACGCGTATGATGCGTACTTTCATTATTTCCACCATCTCGGTTGATTCGTGCTCTTTGTCTCTTTTTAACACCGTATGATTAAATCCTAACATTTTACCGATACTCGCCTCTCCCCGGAAATCTATAGTATATTGGGATTTCAGTTCACATTTCAGCGTATTATTATTACCGACCAAGTAAAAGATTCCATCGTTCTTTTCTTCAGTTGAAATCCTCAAAGCCTCCAACATAGCTTTACTTATCTTATCTATTTCATAGGCCCCAGGTGGAATCTGCAATTGTATCGACTCGGTGGTGTAACCCTCCTTCATGTAGGCAAACTTATTGTTGCTTTCGTCCACATTAAAAATTGAATTGTATGTGTAAAATCCCAGCAATGCCAGACCATATTTGTTTTCTCTATTTAATTCGACTGGTGGATAAAAATCGGCGCTTAAGACGCTCGAGTGTCCTGTTAGTGTGAACGTATAAGACATGACTAACCATTAAAACATCACACATCTCGGTTTTATTCTTAGCGGCAACATTTAAAAAGATTCATCTTCACACCTTTTCTCACTGCATTAGATAGTGATGTTTTTATGCTATTTTCTGCTTTTATGCGCACATCGCTGATTTTGCAATAACAACAAAATATTTTTCTAGCCGTAAGATCCTCATCAGCCGTAACCTCGTTTAAATTGCTGCTGCTGCTGAAATAATGTTTGCAACCGCACTGATATTTTAATATATCGATATCTCTTTTGAGGTGCTCGGGCAACTTTTCCCAAACGAATGGAATTTCATTTGGGGCTAATGCAATCATTACTTCCTTGGGCATGTTTTCTAACTGTTTCACGGTCATTTTCCTTAATCCACCGGCTAGATGAAATGCTTTCTGTGATTGCAACATTTTAGTATAGTTATTGCGATCCATTTGCGGTGTTAATGGTGACGATGATGATGATGACATCTTTTACGCTGATGATTCGACAAGAAACTTTAAGCACAAATGTCCACACCAGACTGTTCCAAAATCCTGCTGACGATCGTATGTATAGTAAATAATTTTTGATGGTTCCGATCCCGTTTGTAGATATCGTACCAATTCGATCGGTGGGGGTAAATCGCCGAAGCTGTCATAATATGTTACTTTAGAATTATTTTTTCGAAACGATCGTCCTATCAGGCCGCTGGAGGGGACGATGATACTTTTAAAGAGACACATTGTTGCGCACTCGGTATCGAATCCTGACAATGTTCTGGAAGGAACATTTGTCAGGATCAGGATGAGGAATAGATCTCTTATTCTTGGATCTATTTACTCGAGCCCTGCAGCGGCCATAGAACATCAAAATTTAGAAAATATTTTTGATACCGACAAATCTATTCTCGTAGGAGGAGATTTTAACGCCGCATCTGGGATTGCAGGAACACCAATGCGAAAGGCATAGTTTTCGAAAACGACTCTATGGATAATCTGCTGGAAGTTATTGCGCCTGATGAACCAACTCATTTTGGCCCATATGGTTTACCTGAAAAACTGGACATTTTTGTGACGAGGGCTACTGACAGGTTATCAAGGCCCTGGGTTTTCATGGGATGACATATGATCATGCTCCCGTAGTTATCAAGTATGATGACCCAAGAACTAAACAGGATACTTCTAACCTGAAAACTTTTACTAATTGGGCAAAGTTCAAGGAGATCCTCGAGGTGGCTGATTACCCGAACATTGGTCCGGGTACTAGGCCCCTGGAGAACTCTATACGCAACTCCTCATTTCTGATAACTGATGCTCTTGCGAGATCCTCTGTCACAAAGATGTTTAGACACTGTAAATAAGAGGAACTTCCATCAGACCTCAAAGAGTGGATCCGTGAAAAGAACAGGCTCAAAAACAGAGCCTACAGGACTCCTGCAATCAGAAGATTGGCGAACTATTCATCTGAGGAGATCAAGAGGGAACTGGTTGATTTGTACTATTGATGCTGGCAATCTAAATTAGAAACTCTGCAAACCCAGGTCTTTTAAAATGACTTGCAGTTTAACGAAGGGTTCTAAAAGACAACTACCACACATCATTAACGGAGGTGTCACGCTCATAAACCCTCAAGGTAAAGCCAATTGGTTTGCAGATAAACTTTTCGAACAGTTTAGTCCCAATCCCAGCATCGGTCGTGTAAAAGAACAAAAGATTGACCGTACTGTCCAACGCGGCCTTGAGACGAGTTCCGGATAGAACCCTCTAGGCTACTACCAACATAGCCAACGTCGTTACTCAATCAGGGAATTTTCCCACAGATTGGAAGGTGGCTAAGGTAATTCTAATCAAAAAGAAAGGCGAAATGGCCACCAATATTGACAGTTATAGATCTATTAGCCTACTTTCTAATCTGAGGAAAATAATAGAGCGCGTAATACTAAACCGCAGCACTGATTTTATAACAGAGAGGGAAATTCTGCCGCCGGAGCAGTTTAGCTTTAGGAGCAGTCATAGCAGCGTCCAGCAGATCACCAGACTGGCGTCAATGATAACCCAGGGATTCAATCGGAGATTCCACACGGGTGCAATCTTCCTCGACATTAGCAAGGCCTTTGATAAGGTATGGCACAATGGGCTGTTTGTTAAAATGATAAAATTGGGAACTCCAAGCTACATAGGAAGACTAATCTCAAGTTTTCTTGAAGGGAGAACATTCGTAGTATCATCGGATGATGCAATGTTAGAAACTAAACATATCAGAGCTGGAGTGCCGCAAAGATCATCTCTGTCGCCAACCCTGTTTAATTTATACACAACTGACATTCCTACTGATAACTTCAGTAAATTATTTCTGTTTGCTGACGATACTGCGTTTGCGACCTCTTCAGGTTCATTGCATTATATAGTGTTGAGGCTACAGCGCCACATCAATAAACTTGAGCGATGTATGGCCGATTGGAAAATCAAAATTAACCAAAACAAGGCTCAGACAGTCATTTTTTCTAGAAAACGTTTCACAAATCCGGACAATCGGCTGACCATCTCTAATGTTCGCATACCCTGGCGAGACAATGCTAAATATTTGGCGCTAGTTTTCGATCGAAGACTGAACTGGTTGCTTAACACAAATTATATTCTGTCAACGCCAAAAACGTCATGGTTGGCTCTCTATTCGCATTTATATAGAAATAGTAAACTTAATTTGAGAAACAAGCTTACCATTTATAAGCTGTTTATACGTTCGATTCTGTTCTTCCGTGCTCCGACCTGGATCACCACGGGCAGGTCTCGATTTAGGAGAATAGAGAGCTTTCAGAACAAAATCTTCCGTATGATGTGTTAAGCTCCATATTTAGTGAGGAACACGATGATTGACCGTGGTCTCAATTGCGATACATTTAGCACCTTTATTCGCGAAAGTATATCTAAATACATGGATCGTGCCACACATTCAACCAACCAACTGATTGCACAATCACATAACCTAACTAGAATACCACGCCAACGTTACCTCTACTTGAGAGATTGGCTACTTGACCATTAAGCAGGGTCATCTTTTTCTTTCTAACTGACTGGCTTAAAAGCCCGATATAGTTCTCATCTCATAGGTGGATACCTGACTTAATTATCTAAAGAAGTTCCAATATTAGTCTAACCCATAGGTAAAAATTAGTGCTGTTTTTGACGCAGATTTCGAGATGGATGAGACCTATTCAGGAATATTGAGGGTAACGTAAAAACAAACCCTACATACACTGTAAAAGCAAAAAATAGGTTAGGGCCAAGAGGGAGGTCAAAGTAGGCTAAAACAGATTTGTTGAATCTACAAGCCAAGGAACGCATTTTGAATAAAAATCTTTAAATAAAGTTGTAGAGATTTTAAAAATCTACAAATTGAGCTTTTGTGCGATTATTTTTGTAAATTTTTATACCAATAATGCCAAAAAACTTTTGAAACCAGCAATTTCTTGCATATTAATTATTTATTGCAAAATTAACTTTTTTGCACTTTTTCGATTTTAAAGGGGAGCTCGCGTCATTTTAAACAAAGTGATATTTTATAATAGTAAATCAGTTAATTTGTTGCTGAGATATTGCTATTTGTTTATCCCAAGACGCACAATGTTGATTGCTATAACTTTTTTTGCTGAATATTGCTCTAAAAAAGGAGTTGTGCTATATCCATAATTTTTCGAGATACCCCAGATTTAATAAAAAAACACCGACATTAGTCTAGTCATTGCTGAAATACGGCGAATTTTTCCAACATTACTGATTTGATGCTGCGACTTCAGTTTTCTAGCGTGCACGAAAGTTATATTTCTTTATAAAAAAAAACCTTTTTTAAAGCGATATTGAAGGGGTTCAGAATTGATTTTTTCATTTTCTCCTAACAAGATATGAAAGTTTAGGCCTTCACGAAGAGATTGAACCTTTGTAGAGGTCAAAATGTTCACTCAAAAAAAAAGTATAGCAATCAACATTTTGAGTCTTGAGATAAATAATTAGCAATATCTCAGTAACAAATAATTCGATTTCCTATAATAAAACACCGTTTTGTTTGGAAAGAAGAGGGTTTCGCTTTAAAAGCAAAAAGTGCAAAAAAAAAGTTTTCTTTACACTAAACAATTGATATGAAAGAAATGGCCGATTTTGAAGGTTTTTTGGCACTTTTGCAATAACAAATTAACAATAATGATCGCACAAAAGCTGAAACTGTAGGTTTTTAAAGTTTTTTTTTTCCAAAATGTATTCCTTGGCTTGTAGATTCAAAAAAAAAACTGTTTTGGCCAACTTTAACATCCCCACCTATTTTTTGCTGTTACATTTTATGAAGGGTTTAGTTTTACATTGCCCCAATACTCCTCGGTAGGTTTTATCTACTTCGGAATTTACGTCACTATATTTACCTATGGCTTGAACTACATAGGGAACATGACCATTAAAGAGTAAGTTTTCGCTTCATTGTACACAACTCAATGATCTGATATTACAAGATAGGGGTTAACGGAGATTAGGTATCTCAACACTGAGTTTACTGAATATTCCACTATTATTTTTAATTTAAACTGCTCCAATAAAATTTCTTTTTTTCCTGTTACGGTGTTGTTTATTCCAGGCGTATTCTGCAATACCAGATCTCGATGTTTCCCCTTTTTGTGTATGAGTCTCATGTTCTTTAATTCCAACTTCTAGTGGACGCTTGGTTTCTTCAATATTTCACCACACTTACATGGAACTTTGTAAACACATATTTTCTTGTCGATAGTTTTTGGTTTGCATTAGTTTAATGAGCTCTTTGTGTATTTCCTGATTTGAGGGCTGCTTTTATATTGTAACAATTGGTCTTATTTTCTCCGATGTTCCTTTAATACCAGGAAGTGTTAAGAAAGCATGTGTTTCTTGCTATCCAGTGGTCTCTGTTCTGAAACGAAATTTCGCGCCTCAAGGGATACGGTTCCTATATACGCTTAAGATAAAATATTCAGTTTATACTTGATAACGATTATAGACACATCCTAATCGAAACGTCGTACAAACACAAAAAAAACAATGTAGGTTTGACAACCACAATTTAGTCAATTTTCAACATTGTCTACAACCTTCAAACAAATTCTCTTTTTGTTAAATAATTTTGATATGTGGAACAAGTATTAAACTCCAGTATACGTACATTGTTCAAACTTTTGCAATTTTAGTCTAGAAATACATTGAACTAACTAAGTATTTGTTATTAATCTACAGTGATAGTTCAAATTTATAGAAATAAATGCTCTTCTCGCAGTTTAAATGAAAAAAACAGGAATCCACAATTTATAAAACATTATTTTATATTATTTATCATAACTAAATTTCTTCTGAAAACTAATACAAGAAACACGAAAAGTCTGTAATTTTAAGTAAAAAGTTACCTATAATGTTTCTTTACCTATATTTCTCGAAAACTTGCAAACCCATAATCACCACACCTTAAAATTTCTTAAGAAAATCACACACCACCAAATTACACAAGAGCATACTCGGCCAAAAGTTATAATTAAACGCCTCACTGTAGCCACCTCTTCAATTAAAAATTATAGCTTCTTTAATTCCTCTTGAAGTATCTCCCTATAATTATTTAAATGATGCCCCATCAAGAAAGAATGAAGATTAAACTGAACAACACTCTATTACGATCCAATAAAGAAATAATTAATCAAAAGTTTATTATAGGAGTAGATATCCCGCCAGATGTGGGTGCAGTTGTACTAGAACTTGATTTAAATAATGTACAGGGTTGTTCTTTATATTAAGAAAAGCCTTGGTGATTTTATTATAAGAGTAAGAAAAAAACTTTAAATATATAAATTGCTGATTTTTTTCTATATTGCAAGAATATGTTACTAGAAAAAATAAATGTTAATGAAAAATTGTATTTTTTAAATAAATTCTCATTTTTTAGATAGGACACCCTGTATATTACTAAATATTAAAATAGAGCTTAAAATTTCCTTTTCAAAAATTTATTTTGCTCCAACCGCCTTCAAAATATTTACCTGAAAACTTTTTTAAAATAAAATTTCAGTAAGTTGCAATAGCCATTGATATAGTTAAACAATTGAAGAAACTTCGAATAAACTGCAAACAAAGGTAATACGTCGAAAACTGACTTATTATATTGTTGTGATTTTAAAGAATGGGTTTCTATACACTTCAAAAATGTGAATTAATACGGTTGTTTTATAAAAATAATAATGTTACCGTTACAGCAGCGGGATACGGTCAAATATATGGATTGCCAGTTCCATCAACACATTTTATAACGTCGAAAAATGTTTCAGAGAGCATGAAGAACTAAATTTGCTATTATAGTTTCAAGGTAAAGTTTTAAATAATTTTACATATTATTTATAATAAAATTTTAAAATATATCAACAAAAAAGTAGCAGGGTACGATAATGTAGAGAAATGTTAGATTTGTAATCACAAGATAAAAACTTATGTGAAAAAAAGTTACAAAGAACAAAATAATGAATTGAAAAGGAAAGTTCACGAAAATATAAATAATTTAAATGAAGATCATTGCAATTATTTATCAAATTCCTTTAAGAAAATAAAAGATAACTACAGAAAATGTATTTTTAACAATGGAGCTCATATCGAGCATTTGTAATTATAATTTTTTATTGTAAGTTTCTAAAAAATTAATGTAATAAAATCATTTGATATCTAACCAGTTGTTACTAATAATATTATTTTACTCTCAGTAGTGTATAACTATTTCCTCATGGCTAACTTGATTTTGTATTATAATACAACTATTATATATTATGCTCTTCAATAAACAACCTATTTTTCATATATTTCATAATTTATATGGTTATGCCGACTTGAAATATTCAATAATTTAAAATATTATATTTCTAAAACAATTTGAGCAAACAAAATCAATATATATATATATATATATATATATATATATATATATATATATATATATATATATATATATATATATATGTTTATGCGGCTTTCACGGATCCCTGCGTGTGAGATGTAATAGCAGTGGATATATCCACTTTACGCCGTTGTAGTGTTGAAATCACATTCAGCAAACGTACAACTATATGCTGCTTCGTGCATGAATGAAGTAAAATGCGAACAGTAAATGCAAACTTCGTTCCAACCATATCCGTGTTAGAGGTTGCACAGTTTGAACGAATTGCTAAGGAAAACAATTTATCCTATTCCATCACGATCGAGATGATGGCCTACCTGTACCACCATACCGAGAAGTTCGTATTTTACTTCATTCATAGACGGAGCTGCATATAGTTGTACGTTTTCTGAATGTGATTTCAGCACTACAACGGCATAATGTGGATACATCCACTGCTATTGCATCTCACACGGAGGAATCCGTGAAAGCCGCATAAACATATATATATATATATATATATATATATATATATATATATATATATATATATATATATATATATCTATATATATTCTAATTTTTTTTTTAATATATAATAAAGTAACAAAATTGTTTAAATTTGTAAAATAATGCTTTAAATTAAATTTGTTATATACTAATTCTAATTATGTTAATTTACAATACAAATATAATGTGAAAAAATTTCTAACTTTCGCTGACAAATAATGTAACTATTATTTTGTGATGTTTTCTGCTACCAGTATCGTATTTTGTTTCAAATTGAACTTCATAGTTGAGAATACGTATTTCGAGTTTTATTTGGATAACCTGAAGCATCTGTAGACACTTGGCATTCCCCCCCAATTTGATCATTCGGTAGGAGTAATTTCAGGAAGTACTGTTTTGCAGTACGTTTATATTAGTTTTGATTTTATAAGCGAAAACTAAAAAAAAACTATATTTTTGTAATAATTGTTTATAATAAATTAACGGATCATAGTTAAGAGTGGAAAACATAACAAAATATCACTACAGATTGTTTTTAGTGTGATGGCACAGTCGGTATCCTGACTGTATTTTTGACACACAACGAAGAAATTCAATTCCAAGTACATTAAAAGAGCAGCACAATGTATATAGAACGCAATTCCTTAAAAATACGTTGAAACTCAACTAAGTAGCATACCGAGAAGGATCCAAGCAATAACTAAAACTCAAGGAAAGGATACTTGTAATTATTAGTGTATTAGTGTAATTTTTATTTGCCATCTCAAGAACTTGTAAAGTTTAAAGTAAATATCCTTAATATTCATAATATTTAGGAACCTTTTTTACGAATGGCTTCTCACGGGAGCTCTAAAGTGTTAATTTAAATATTGTAAAATTAGCTCTTGTTCTAGGTATTACATGTTTGAATGAGCTAATAAATCAAAATTTATTTATTCAAAAAAAAATACATGCTGAAAATCTATAAATGTTTCATACTTTTCTCCACGAGGTTTTAAGATTTTTTAGAAATATTTTAAGATATACTAATTTAACATATGAATTTAATAATTTTTAAACCAAATGCGAAATCATCTGCTTGTTAAGTAATCTAAAATAAAGTTAAATATCGCCACTGTAGCTTCTAATATAAAGTGAGAAAACACCTTTTCTTAGAATATGTAAATTGATAGCTTAATTATAACTAAGGTCTTTAAATTTCCATGTGTCATTATTCAAAATTTTTTTATTAAGACAAAGTCTAGCAACTGCATATCTTTAAGGATGTTGATAATTAATCAACATTTTGCATGCAGATGCTAGTCATGAGATTTTAGAAGAATCATTTATCATTACAATTACATGTACGTTATAGGCAAATTTATAATTAATTTTGAAAATATATATTTATGTATTTAGTCTCTTAATATAAATATTCTAAATATATATATTTACTCTATGTATACTTAACAGAATTTTCAGTATCATACTATTAACTGAAACGCAATAAAATTGACACTGAAAATTATTTGAATACTTATCTTTAATTTGCTGTCATGTTTCTATTACTAAGCAAAGCAATAAATGAAGTAAATTGGATTAAATCCGAAAGTCTCATTTTAAAAAAGAGTTTCTTACATACTTAGAAATATTTTCTTAAGACACATTGTCCCTGCTTTTTCTCGAAAATAGCTAGTTCAATACCGGTAATTTTTTACTAATAAGTTTATATGTTATTCGTCCTTGATACGGAATAATTCCTTTGGTTGTCGTTTTCTACAATTTATGTAATAAAGGAGTAGTGCAAGGAAGTCAGAAGCGATAACGAAAACTGCAGAAAAAATTATGCAGAAAATAAATGTCATGAACTGATATAAAAAGGCTACAGGAACTCGGTGCCAAATTAAAATTATATAAGGTAGGCAACCTGGTAACTAGGAAACCAAAGTAGGCTTCGCTGATGCGGCGACGTCTCAACGTAGTCGTTAGTGCGTTCATTCGTTATCATTAGTTGGGTCCTCGTTGCTTATAATGATTTGATTTTTCCTGATTATGCGGTGCAGTACTATTAAGAGTTAATATTTGTGCATATTGATCGAACATTTATGCAGACTTTTAAGTAAAAATAATGCTTCACTTTAAGGAATATTTCAATAAATATAATGGTATGATCCCGAGAAATAATTTTTTCGTAAATAAGTTTTTTATATTTTTGTCAATATTTAAAATTATTTATAATTTTAACCATTGGATATACCAATTCCGGGTTTGAAAAGTTTTTCTAGACCTACGAGACGTAATACTTTATAGTGCATAATAATCCTACTCCACTATTTGTTACAACATTTTTTCATTCCATAGCTCTTTGCAATTTTATTTTTATTTCGTTTGACGTGACACACACCGTCAAATTAAATTATTAACATTTTTACTGGCGAACAAATTGAATAGTAATACAAAGAATCACCACCATTTTTGTCCCAACAAATAACTAATTTAAAATAAAGAAAAATATATTTTTGTAAAGCATTAAACGCTACAAACTAAAGGGACAAAATTAATTGAAAATTGAAATTGCAATTACATTATTTTCTAGATGTCATCTTCTACCTCAAATAGATCTTATCATTTTATAAATTCTGATAACTGTGGTAAAGTAAGAGAACTGGGAATCTCTGGACCACAGTAAATTACAACTGCCTTATACTCAATCTTTCGCCAAATTTTACGCTGTAGATACATTGACAGTACAGAGGATTATGCGTAAATCTGTTTTTCGGCCTAAATAATATCGGTTTAATTATTTTAAACTGTTATTTTCAATATAAAAACATAATAAGAAATTTAAGTCCAGCCCTGTCCACTGTTCAACCGAATTTATTTTATAGTATTCTCTTTCCGTTTACCCCCTCTAACTTCCTTAATGTGGTCTAATAATCATCAAAAAAAATCTTTTTAATTCCCAAAATACAAAAAAAAAATAGAGAAAACAGCTATTTTCTGACTTTCTTAACAAATATAATGAAAAACAAATTTAAAATTTACATTAAGAATATTTATTTATAGAGTTTCTTACCTAAACAGAAAGAAATGGAGCCTTCGCAAAATCATCTACTTATTGGTATATCGACCTCAGTTCAATTTCATAGCACTGAGTTGAACTGAAATTTGGCGTGGTAATAATAATTACTAACCCTGTTATAATTTAGAATATATTTGGTAATTATTTCGACTAACACCTATTTTGAGGTCGTAAAAATGGAGTATGGTCTTAGTTTTTTGCTGTTTTATCTATGTTTCCAGGAAAATATAGAAAATTGCTTTTTACCTTAGATTCAACTTTTTTTACTCTAAATGGTTAAAATTTTGTTACATTAACAAGTTTCGCGCTCATAGAAGCTTCTATATTATATAAAAATTTATAAATTTCACTTTACTAATCGGAAAAATCGAGAAAAATACTCACAAACTGAATCAAAACAAAATCACCTGTGACATCTGCCAGTCAAGTGACTTTTTTCCCGTGAAATTTGCATATATTCTTGTCTTAAAGCTAAAAAGAAAAGCATAATTTCCTGCTTTTGACTATTTATTTCATTTTTTTCTTCCAAATATTAAAGGTTTTAAGAATCATATTTGCTCTTGTCTGCTCCCCTTCCTAAACTTAATATTAAACATGATATTCTTTTCAAATATTTTTGGTATTGCTGCACCTAAACTGTTCCAATCAGCGAGAACAATTCAGAAGGAAAAAGTACGGTCCGAGGAAAAAAGAGGACATTTTTTAAGAATGTACGACTACCAGGGATCAAAGTATGCGAGTTTTTCTTTTGGTGGATTAGTTTAAAGCGTAAATAGGAAGAAGTGCTTTGTGGATGAACTGGAGATGCTCAGCTTGGATTTTTTATTTAAGCAAATTTTTTCAGAGAAGTTTGCCTAGTTACGATTGTAGAAAATTATAAAAAATTCAATAGTCAATGGAGCGCTAGACTCTTTTAAACTTCGTTCAAAATTGGGTACCGCCAGAAACTATGATTGTGGCGGATTCTTGGAAGGCTTACAACTGCTTAGCAGCTTCCAACAACTGACCGTGAATCAGTCATAAAATTTCATAGATCTCGATAGTGGAGTCCACCACACTCGTGACCTCGAAAGGTCCTGGAGGGATTTACGTAGAAACATTCCGCGATTTGATCATTGCAAAGAACACTTTCACGACTACTTAGCGGAACATTAGTTTTGGAAATAATTTTCCTACCAAAAAGACATGTACCTTGAATTTTTGTATACATGGAACAGGTTTATCCCCCTCTTTTAAGAGAATGGGAAAAACATTTATGATTTGCTTTTACTGGATCTTTCTTTATGCCGCCTACTTTTTCTATTGTTCTGGTGTCAAACAATACTCTTCTTTCTTCGAATTTATAATCCTTATTCATATTTATACATGTTGGTCTCATAACTATACTGATCATATTATTTTTTTGAAGCAGATTCTAAACCACCAGCTTCCCTATTAACTCAGACTTTTCCTAATGTCCTTCCCTGACAGATTGTCCGCCTCCACGTGGTCTCGGTTAGACAATAACATTTTAAAATTGATACATCTAAGTCAGTTTAGATTTGTCCAGGTTAGTTTTAGTTTTATAAACTACCTAAAGCCAAGCTAGACCTGAACTAACCAAAAGATTCTGTTGCTGAAGATTAATCTTACACTCGTTTTTACATTATAAAATTAATTTATGTTATTGATTCACGAAACTTAGTTTTGCTTTTTCGTCGAACATAGAAGTTTTTCTAAATTTGCATACTAAAATATGTGTAAAAGTAGAAATATATTACATATTTGAACGTTTACGACTCATAAGAAATACAAAAATTCTGGGTTTCCTTCAGACATAAAAGTGACTTTGTGAAGTGAGACGTGCTGTTGGTAGCGTTTTCTGGGAAACAGGAAGATAGTAGACAACTAAAAAATTACTTCTAGAATCATGTTCCATTCCAGTTGTACCTCCGAAATGAGCAAAGCTAAAATTTTCAAAAAAAAAAATAGATAGTTATTGAGTTCATCTATTGTAATTCTTTTGTGTTGGCCATATTAAGGTTTTTTTCAGTTTCTTATCCTATTTCCCAGTTATAAATTACTAGATATCAAATTAATTATTACTTAGCTACCAGACTTAGATTTCTGATTATCTTTATTTCTCAAAATTTTTCGTTGGTCTTGAGTGTTGTAAAATGGTTTCTTATTGTTATTTGATTTTTCTTTAATTTTTTTGATGTTGTCTACTCTTCTTTAAGCTTTGTGAATATTGTTTTCTCTTTTTACTGGGTAAGTAAAATTTAAAGTTAATCTGTTTGTTTCGGTTCAAGATGGCTAAAATTAAAAAAAATGTTTCTAATCGTGGATCACAATTATTATCTCTTCTTCTCAGCACTTAAGCACTTAAAAATCCGAGTTACCAGCTAAAATTTGTTGTTATAAAAAAGTAAATTACTTTTAATTTCAGCCCTTCATATAATAAATAATAATTTTTTGATTAACTGCAGTTCAAAATGAACCTGGAAACAGTAATGACAACGCTACTATAGAGTTTTTAAAAATAAATCCTTTCCATGTCGTCTCGGATGCATTTATTCAGACAAATGAATTATTTTATTCAGAATATAGCTTAAAAGATCTTGCCTAGTATGTGTTGCAGACGCAAATGGAAGAGTTCTGTACCCGTTTTTGAATAAATAGTATATATTAATAATCTAAAATTTTTCAAAAACAGTAAACTTCCAAGATTCATTATTTCGTAGTTTAAATATCTAATATTCAATATGTTTTTTTTCCATGACAAGAAAGTAATATGTGTGCGAAAGTTGTGGACAATAATGAAGATTGACTAAAATGTGGATGTTGGACTTGCATTAACTTTATTTTTGATTGTTTGTACGACGTTTCGATTAGGGGTGTATCTCTAATTGTTATCAAGTATAAACTGATACTTAATAATGATTAGAGATACAACCTAATCGAAACGTCGTACAAACAAACAAAAAAAATAAAGACAATGCAAGTCCGGCAACCACATTTTAGTCGAGAAAGTAATGTTTTCCATTATTAATTTATGTTTATTGATATTTTTAATATGTTAATTATATCTAGAAAATGTCAGAATTCTTACTGTACTTTATCGATTATCTGAATCATTATTTTGCAACTCTCAATATATATAATAAAAAATATACAAATAACTTCTGAATGAATTAATTAAATTTGTTCATATATCGGAAATAATTATTTAAATAAAAAAAAATAATAAACCCCATTTCTAAAATGGGCTAAAAAGAAAATTTCTACCCTCATGCAGATTTATACCTCATACAGATTCCTAACCCCATACATACTGTTCGGAAAAATTTGTGACTTTAGAAACGAAAAACGTGGGATGCATACAATAGATAACAGTAAGAAGAGTAGAGAGTAGTGTCGTTGAAGAAACTCACACAAAAGTTTTTATGTGCTGTACCTCTTTTCGCAGCAGTTGTCGACGAGGGGGGAGACACCAGCAACATTCCCATTTCTAGTGGAAAAGACAGGGTCGGGTATATTTTTCTGAATTCGAAGCTCTTGGGGGGAGGGCATCGCAAGAAAAACCAAGTTGTCGAGAGGGGGGGAGGAGAGATGCCAGCAACATATACACTGTTTATTTACTATTTACAATGTTAGTGACCAGCGATAGATGTCTCCAAGGCGGTCACAAACCAGTATTTGTACTGTCTTTTATTATCGGTTTTTTACTGATCTGTAAAATCGAATGATCTTTATAAAAAAATTTGTTTATGGTAAGAGCTCGAAAATAATATTTTTTGCTATCGACCGTTCTCATCGGCTGATAGAAGACAACTTTACTATCAACTATGATATACAATCAACAAAAAATTTCATATTATCTTTCGAAAAACTGTCATAATTAGAACAAAAATCAGACAAGTTGACAATAGTATGGTACGTATACTAAAATAAATGGAACAAAATATAATAAAATCTGTACGTGTGTATTAAAAGTTCATTTAGGCTAAATCCCCTGAATACTTACTAATTGGCTTTGTATCACAGCAATTAAATTTTAAATGTAAAATTCGCCAATAACTAAGAATATTTGTATTGCTAACACAAAAATGGTGCAATAGCTATTAGAGATATAATTATGATTTATGGGAAAATTACTGCAATGCCTCCGCCACTTGTAACAGTACAATGATTAGAAGGTACATTTCTACAGAAAAAAAATATATTGGTTTATGATTTGTTTCAGGTCAAGTTTTAATTCTAACCGTCTACAGACTCAAATAATAGATGTAGAATCAAATTTTATTTCATTTGAAGTAAGCTTTATTTCTTCAATCTATTTACAAACATAATGGTATGGACTTTTCGGTATTAATGTTACCCATGTTCGTGCCCATTTGTGTAATAAAATATTATTCTTAGTATTGTACATTTTCTTTAAATACAACGGGCAGGAGAGGGAGAGAAAAGGAGACAGATCTTTTTTGTACTAAATTTAATATAATTTGATGATTCTATGATGATGTTTTGAAAATCCTGAAATGAGATAACAAAAGAAAAATTAAGAGATTTTGGCTAAATCTCTACAACACAACGGAATAGCATCGGTAAAAAATTATAAAGTTGCACATTTAATACAGTTATGCTGGATTTGTACTTAAATTTATCAATATTACGAAGCAAGGACGGTACTTGAAGTGTCCCTTAAGGTTCACCTCTAAAAACAGTGTTTTTGAAATATCTCAAGTTCCAAGTGAGATATCTTTGCAAAACAATATGAAAATTTACTTGTTGTTAAAATGATGTTAAACTATGGTTGTTCCATCCCAAGGATATCTCTTATTTTTATAAGGTAAAGCATCTATTCGCGTCCGTAATTTAATTCTAAAAATTACAAAATTTAATATAATGTTTAAAAAAAAATTTTTCACGAATACCATAAGTAACTTAAGTTGACGAGTTTCGGGTTTCTAAAATAACTAATAAAAGTGGGTGAGCCGCCCCCAAATATTTTTTTTCTTAAATCTCAAGTTCCAATTGAGATATCTTTACAAAACAGAATGAAAATTACTTGTTATTTGAAATCATCTTGAACTAAGGTATTTTCATCCCCTACAATTCATCTCTTATGTTTTATAGGGTAAACCATCTATTCGTACATGTAATCTAATTCTAAAAATTGCGAAATTTAATAAAATTGTTTGAAAATATTTATTTTCAAGAATGCCAAAATTGACTGAAGTTGACATCTTTCAAGTTTTCCAAAAATAAACCTGTGAGGACCCCCAAATACTTTTTTTTTTAATATCTCATGTTCTAATTAAGATAACTCTACAAAACAAAATCAAAAATTATTTGTTATTCGAAAAAGTTCTAAACTATAGTATTTTCTCCCCCAAGGATATCATTCCTTATTTTTTATTAGGATAAACCATATATTTGCGCACGTAATTTAATTGTAAAAATTACGAAATTGAATGGACTTGTTTTCGTGAATATCATAGGTCACCTAAGTTGTCGTGTTTCGTAGTTTCTAAAAATAAACTAGTAAAAGAGGGTGAGCTACTCCCAAATACTTCTTTTTACATCTCAAGTTCTAATAACTTTACGAAACAAATTGGACTTTACTTGTTATTTGAAATGAAGTTAAACTATAGTATTTTCACCCTCGAGGATATCATTCGAAGGATGTCATTTCATACAAGTATGATTATTCTCAAAATTGACAAATTTTAGTTGACATGAACGTTACAGAGTTTATTGAATTTTTTAAAATTAATAAGTAAGTGTAAACTTATTTTATGGAAGCATTCATATATTTAAATTACACTAGGCAACAGTCAAAATTTATATAAAAAATCGACTAAATCTTACCATTTGTGTGTGTGCTAAAACGGAAACTAAACTAATTTTTTTAATATTACTTCAAGTTTTAGAGATACGTGATGTCATGTCTCCCTATAAAATAACAATTTCACCGCAAGAATGCACGTGATATATTTGTATTATTATTAAAAAAGTTATTCTTGACAATTGCAACTAAGCTTTAATTTCATTATCATTTTTGTGTCAGCGCCCCAAAACTGACAAAACAAAGCACTTTTCCTACAAGATACAACAAAATAAACCAAAATTTGTTGCGTAGTGATATCTAATTGTGTAAAATTCATTTAAATTAAAATTCGACAATTTTAAGAAAAATAATACATATAAACTGATGGTTTACTTTTATGAAAAATAAGAATAATATCCTTGGGAGTGAAAATACCATAGTTAAACATCATTTCGAATAACAAGTAATTTTACTTTTGTTTTGTAGAGATATCTTACTTAGAATTGGAGATATTCAAAACGTATTTGGGGGTGGCTCACTCTCTTTCACTAGTTTTTTCGAAAACCCTGAAAGACGTCAACTTAAATTACTTATTGTATTCGTAAAAAACATATTTTAAGCAAATTTTGTTTAATTTCGTAATGTTCAGAATTATATTATGAAAATGAATTACAAGATTAACCCACATAAGAAGTAAGGGATGATATATATATATATATATATTATATATATATATATATATATATATATATATATATATATATATATATATATATATAATTTAATTATTATATATCATTTCCTTTATCTGTAATTTTTGGTAATTCATATCTTTGTTTCTTATTATGGTACTGTTATAATCAAAAGAATGTTTTTCGTCCTGTGTGTGTTTGTTTAACGCTGTTGAGGCGTTTTTCGTATATTCATGTCCATTTAATCTGTTCTTCAGCAATTGGCTCGTCATGCCTATATATTTTTTGGGACAATTTGTGCAAGGGATCGAATATATTACATTTGATTTATTCATGAGAGGAGTTTTACTTTTTAAATTGCGAACAATGTATTTAATTTATTATGGTACCTGTGGCATACGATAATATCATGCTTTTTTAAAATATATTTTATTTTTTCTGACAGCTCACTAGTGTAAGGTAATGCTTCAAATTTTTGCTGTTTATGTTCTATGTTTTTTATTTTTACGTTATTATAAAACTTATATGTTCGTTTATCAATTATTTTGATGATAGTCTTTTCGTTGAAATTATTATTTATTAGTGTCTTTTTTACTTTTTTCGGTATTTTTGGTCGGAATTCTGGAGAAGTTAGGGAGATAGCACGATCAGATAGACCGATTATAATGCTATTTTTTGAGTTTTTGAATGATTAGAGAAATAGTTTAGATATCTACCTGACCAAGTTGGTTTGGTGTACCAATCAGGTAAAATTTTGTTTTTTTATGCTCATAAGGTGTCATATGTAGAAAATTTACTTTATTATTATTCTCTGTTTCGGACGTGAACTGTAATTTTCGTTGAAACTGTTAAACTCTTCATTTCTAAATTTCATTTATTTTATTTTGTAGTACGGCAGCTATGCAATCATCGACAAAACGTTTGAAAAATATTATATTAAAATTTAATTTTTCTAAAACTTTTCCTCTAAATATTCCATTACTAACTGAGCAATGATAGATGAAATTGGTGATCCCATAGCACATCCATCGAGTTGTTTCTAAAGGGTATTTTCGTACTGAAAGTAATTTGTATTTAGAACGAGGTCAACAGCATCCATAAAAATATTTTTCGATAGCGATGTATGTTTTTTTAAAATTTCCCATTTTTCTGCCAAAATAGTGTGGACAAGTTGATTTGGTATGTTTATATACAAAGATATAACATCTAGCGAAATGATTCTGTAATTTTCAGGTAGGTTTATTGCATCAATAAATTTTTTAAAGGCGAATGAATCTTTAATAAAAATCGTTTTTGCCTGTAATATTTGAAATGCAATCTAATAAGATATTTTGATAAACTATAGAATGGCGATTGTATACAAGAAACAATAGGTCTTAGTGGTATATTTTGTTTATGTAATTTTGGTAGGCCGTATATTTTTGGTGGAATAGCATTGTGAATGGTTAGCCTTTTTGCATCTTTTTCAGTTAGTTCTTTTACATTGAGCAATTTTTTTATAAAGGTATTATTTTTTTTTTGATATAGGTTGGTTGGATCACTCTTAATATTTTTATATGTATTTTCGTCATTTAGTATGTTGTTCATTTTTGTCTCGTAATCTGCCTTGTTCATAACCACTGTTTTATTGCTTTTATCAGGCCTTAGAACAATGATTTGAGGATTGTCTTTGATAAATTTTTTTGTTCGATTCATTTTCTTTTTAAATTTTTTTGGAGGCTGTTACTTTTTATTGTTTGGTGCCTTATTTTGATTTTATGATTTGTTAAAACATTTGTTACTTCAGCTCTAATTGTGTCTTTTTTGTCGTCTGGCTCATTGCTAATAACAGATTCAAATGGAGGCTATATATTCGGTTATTGGAATATCTTTTTCTTTTGTAATATCTAATGAGAAATTTGGACCATATGACAAAACTTCATTAACTTCGGACGGTATCGGGGTATTAGATATATTTTCGATCCATTTGGACCTGTCGTTGTTTGTTTCTTACAGATTTCACGCTTCTTAAATAATTTGTTTAATTTTTTTTGGTGTCTTTTTTAATTTTTTTATGTAATTCCTCAAACTTTTTGTTTTCTAACGATAAGAATCTATCTAACATATCATTTGTTAAGTATCTCTCAGTTTTTTTGATGTTTTCTTTAATGGATGTATTTAAAGAATTTATTGTTTTGGTTGCCTCTGTAATTGATAAGTTTAAAATATTAGATTTGGCTTTCATGATGATATTGTTGAATTTATTTCAAGGTACGTACCTGCAAAACAAATATGCGAAACATTCAATTTAAAAAATGTAGGGAACAAATCCAAATGTCTACATCTTAATAAAAAAATTCTTCTGTTCTTTTGAGCGGCAAGCTTGGTGTAAGATTTTGATAATTCTTTAAGCAGTATTACCACGTGCGGCCCATGTGATGCTTCTATCTCCTCATAAAATGTCATATCGGATGTTTTGTTTTAGTAGCTTCAACCCAAACTACCAATATTTATTTTCTTGTTTCTTGAACCATAGATTATATCATTTTTTTTTATTTTGTCTTTTCTTGGGTTTAGGTTCTATATTTAATAAATACATAAAAACTGTTTGACGTTCGCCTTTTATTCAAGGCATTTTCAAAATGTTTGCCTCCTAAAAATATATAATTAAATTACATCATATAAAAAACATATTCACAATTTTCGAAAAACAAACAAGACACTTAAATAATAGTTAAAACTTTAAAATCTCTTAAAAATACTTAATTTTACTGGTACGCACCTTGACATTTTGCTGTTTTATTTCTGAATAAATTTTAATTTTGCATCGTTTACTGAGGATACGTGGAATGCGAATGTGTTTTATTTTTTTTAAATATTTTTTATATTTTACAATGCATAAAAAAATAAATATGGTATATGTTTGGTTTATGTTTAAGAGGATATTCCATTTTTTGATTTTTATTTGACTGGATCGAATACTTAATGTTTAAATTAGGTTTGCGTAAATATGGCTCAAATTTCCCATATCTGTTCTGTCGTTAACTGTGTTTTTATCTTTTTTAATTTCAATCATTTCTTTTATCTGTAATTTTGGTAATTCATATCTTTGTTTTTTATAATGGTACTGTTATAATCAAAAGTGTGTTTTTCGTCCTGTGTGTGTTTGTTTAACGCTGTTGAGGCGTTTTTTGTATATTTATGGCCATTCAATCTGTTCTTTAGTAATTGGCTCGTCATGCCTATATATTTTTTGGGACAATTTGAGCAAGGGATCGAATATATTATATTTGATTTATTCATTAGAGGAGTTTTACTTTTTAAATTTGTGAACAATGTATTTAATTTATTATGTGACCTGTGGCATACGATGATATCATGCTTTTTTAAAATGTATTTTATTTTTTCTGACAGCTCACTAGTGTACGGTAATGCCACATATTTTTGTTGTTTATGTTCTATGTTTTTTGTTTTTACGTTATTATAGAACTTATATGTTCGTTTATCAATTATTTTGGTGATAGTCTTTTCGTTGAAATTATTGTTCATTAGTGTCTCTTTTACTTTTTGCAGTATTTTTGGTCGGAATTCTGGAGACGTTAGGGAGATAGCACGATCAGATAGACCGATTATAACGCTATTTTTTTGAGTTTTTGAATGATTAGAGAAATAGTTCAGATATCTACCTGACCAAGTTGGTTTGGTGTACCATTCAGTTAAAACTTTGTTCTTTCTGCGTATAAGCGTCATATCTAGAAAATTTATTTTATTATTATTCTCTATTTCGGACGTGAACTGTAATTTTTCGTTGAAACTGTTAAACTCTTGGAGAATTTCATTTATTTTATTTTGTGGTACAGCTGCTATGCAATCATCGACAAAACGTTTAAAAAATATTATGTTAAAGTTTAATTTTTCTAAAACTTTTTCCTCTAAATATTCCATTACTAGCTGAGCAATGGTAGATGAAATTGGTGATCCCATAGCACATCCATCAAGTTGTTTATAGAAGGTATTTTCGTACTGAAAGTAATTTGTATTTAGAACGAGGTCAATAGCATCCATAAAATTATTTTTTGATAGCGATGTATGTTTTTTTAAAATTTCCCATTTTTCTGCTAAAATAGTGTGGACAAGTTGATTTGGTATGTTTGTATACAAAGATATAACATCTAGCGAAATGAGTCTGTAATTTTCAGGTAGGTTTACTTTATCAATAAATTTTTTAAAGGCGAATGAATCTTTAATAAAAAAATCGTTTTTGCCTGTAATATTTGAAATGCAATCTGATAAGAATTTTGATAAACTATAGAATGGCGATTGTATACAAGAAACAATAGGTCTTAGTGGTATATTTTGTTTATGTAATTTTGGTAGGCCGTATATTTTTGGTGGAATAGCATTGTGAATGGTTAGCCTTTTTGCATCTTTTTCAGTTAGTTCTTTTACATTGAGCAATTTTTTTATAAAGGTATTATTTTTCTTTTGATATAAGTTCGTTGGATCACTCTTAATATTTTTATATGTATTTTCGTCCTCGTAATCTACCTTGTTCGTAACTACTGTTTTATTGCTTTTATCAGGCCTTAGAACAATGATTTGAGGATTGTCTTTGATAATTTTTTTTGTTCGATTTAATTTCTTTTTTTAATATTTTTGGAGGCTGTTACTTTTTATTGTGTGTAAGCTGAAGTAACTAATGTTTTAACTAATCATAAAATCAAAATAAGACACGAAACAATTATGGTATTCGTGAAAAAATACTTTGAAACAACTTCACTAAATTTCGTAATTTTTAGAATTAAATTACTTACGTTAATAGATAGTTTACCCTTTTAAAAAATAAAGGATAGGAGTCTTGGGGATAAAATATCTTAGTTTAATATCACTTCAAATAGCAGGTAATTTCCATTTTGTTTTGTAAAGATATCTCAAGTAGAACTTGAGATTTAAGAAAAAAAATTATTTGGGGGTAGCTCATCCTCTTTTACTAGTTATTTTCAGAATTCCTGAAACTCGTCAACTTGAGTTACTTATAGTATTTTTGAAAAAAATATTTTCAAACAATTGTATTAAATTTCGTAATTTTTAGAATTAAATTATTGGCGGAATAGATGGTTTACCCCTATAAAATATAGGGGATGTTTTCTTTGCGGTCGGAAAAAAACATATTTTAAGACCATTTCGAACAAGTAATTTTCATTTTGTTTTGTAAAGATATCTTACTTAGAACCTGAGATATTTCAAAAATACTGTTTTTGGGGTGATATTTAAGGACGGTTTTCACCCCGTTAAAATAAATCTCCGCAGGTAAAAAAAATACGTATCTCTTGTTTTTGTACCCTCTACAATATACTGAAGTTGCATTAAAATCGGAGCCGGACACTTCAAGTACCTTCCTACATTAAATATAAAAAATAAAATTTACCTTAAATGCCTTGTGTTATTTTTTTTCTAAGCATTATTCGTATCATTAATATTTTATTTTGAGGCTATAAGACTTCATTGTTTAAAATAATCTATGAAAAAAATTACCAAAGTGCCTATAACTTTATTTCCATAAATGAACGTTTAACTTGTTATTATGAAAATAAATTATTATTTACTCTTAGAAAAAAAAATCCTCGTCTTTAGGATAATCATATTTAAAGTATCTATCTTACAATTTTGTTGAGCAATACCTTTAGAAGGAAATAATCATTATACCATTTAAAGAAAATAAAAGACTCTTTGTTAACGATTCATCTTGAAATGAAACTTGACTTAAAGAACAGAGATCAATGGGAAGTCAACATCATTTATAGTGTATAAATGGGGATATTTTAAGGTTTAAGCATCGTCAATAAGCTCCAGCTTGTTTTTCAAAGGAACGCTCAAGACCCTTTTCTGCCAAGGCCATTGTACTTCGCACTCTCCTTCTGTCGTCTTACGAAAATAAATGGCCTTAATTATTACGTATTGATTAATGAGCTTTAAATTACTTTGATGCCTGACATATACCAGCTTAATTACAATTTAAGATATTCAGCTTCCGTAAGCACGTTCATATTTCTTTTCAATCCAGGGTGAAAGGCGAAAAAGGGTTGCGGTACCTTTAAAAGATTTATTTCTACTCTTACGTTAACATAATCAAAAAGTTTCGTAAACCACTAAAATGCGAAATATTTCAAAGTCTATTTTATTCTGACTTTTAAAGGGCTATTCAGTAATTAAGAGGTCTGTGAAAATAAATAATTAATTACAAAAGGTGATTTATAGCAAAGTCCAGGGAACATATATTGATTTAAAATTATGCATTAAATTTAATTAGCCTGAAATAGTTCAGAGTAAATATAAAGCACATAAACTATAAATAACAGTTAAAAAATCTGTTAATAACTTAAATTTATTCAATGATTTAATAATTTAAGTAATGCAAATAGATTTTCAAAGGATAGAAATATCTAAAGAGAATTTTAAAGAAATATTGATCGTCTTATTATCGTAATCGTTATAAAACTAAAACTTGACATACCTTCAACATTTGGAAGTATTTAATAATTTTTAATTTCCTTACGACAGTAGATATGGGTAATTACTTCTCAGAATTTGAGTTAAAAAGGCGACAGGTTAATATATACCAAGTTTTTTGACAGCTGAAACGAGTAAAAATTTGATAATTTTTGATTTTGCAAATCGTTTTAAAAAAATTAATGAATTTAATATCTTTTAATAAGGCTTAAAAATCCACTAACAAATAATAATTAAAAAAAATATTTGAAACACTTTGTTTGGAAATCGAAATTAAAATAATTAAGAAAAAGAGCAATTCTATTAAAAAAATACATATAATATAAAAAAGGCTGCTTAGCATAATAAACAGAATATTATTTTATCAAATTAGCCTCCGTCATGTAATACAGATCGTATGAAAAACAAATAAATCATACTTGGTAACCTATTAAAATAGTATTTGACATTAGAAAAGATTTACACATTGATACAGAAATACAAGATGCTCTGGTTTTGGCAATCCAAAATTCATAGCATTCTTTTCCCCTTCTGCCTGTTACGAAGTGTAATGTTTGGAATGCTATAAATACTTTCAAGAGGACGAGCTCTTTTGATATATGTATACGATCTGAGTGGCGTTATTCTGAAGAAGATTAGTGTCGGTCCGACCATATATTTGACGAAATTATTGAATTGTCGCCTACGTCAAGGTAATTTTCCGGATTGTTTAAAGATCCCAAGGGTTGTCCCTTTGTATAAAAAGATAATGTTGATTTTATGTAAAACTATATACCTATATCCTTGATTTCGTTATTAGGAAAAGTATTTGCAGCACTACTAAAAAACCACGTATGCCGCTATTTTGAACACCACAATTTTTTGCTCCCTTCACACTTCGATTTTCGCTGGAATTTTTCGATAGTTCAGGTGGTTAGTGCGATTATGGGAGACGCGGTTGAACAGCTGGAAGGTCGAGAGCCCTTGGGCTTACATCATGTGACCTCAGTTGTGCTTGCAATAATTTGTGTCGTTTATTTTATATATTTGTTAAGGTACTGAAAATTGTCACATGTTTACATTTTGGGCTATATACATTCCTCACTTATCTGCCTTTTTTGTTTAAGTCTTGAACACATGTATGGAAATATTACTTCTGTGCATTTTTAAAATTAAAAATCATTGGCTTATTATTATTGTACTATTCTCGTCAGTGGAGTTGTATTAGACCGAGATTTACATTGGCAGGAAATAACTGATATATGAGATATAAATTCCAAGGTATGTTGGTAGGATATTGCAAAACCTGCCACCTACATACCTTGGAATTTATACATCATATATCAGTTATTTCCTGCGAATGTTGCTCTCGGTCCGATACAACTCCACTGACGAGACCATGAGGTGGCGTATGAAGAGAGGACCAGAGGGGAACCGAGGGAAGTACATACTCACTCCTTAGCAGACCTGTACAAATTAATCCAAAAGGCTAGCTTAACAGAGTGGCTGTAAGTCTAGGGTAAGCACAATACGCCTACTCTGGCCGCAGTGCATCCAGCTTGAGGACGCACCCGGAAGAAAAAAAAAATTCAAATAATATATTTGCTGTATATCATGCCGAGATCCGGGCGTCCTTCTAATACACTCAGTGCTTCTTCCTTCAGTTTCTGGGTGTGCTACATTCGGCAACGTTGTATGCCTTTAATATCTATTTTCATTCGGAAAGTTTGTAATAGGCTTCGACACTATAGGGTGCGCCGCGTACCTGCCATTAGTTCTGCCGGGGTCCTTCATAGACTATATTGTTAATTTTTACTACGATATTGGAATAGCTGAAGGCTTTGTAATGATTACTTTTTGAAGAAATTATGTATATCCATTTTCAAAAAAAAAACAATTTGACAAATCGCTTAAAAACTTACCTCCCAATTCACTGACACCCAATTTTAAAACCGGTCTAAGTTGACATTAAATTAATGAAATTGACAAGTTTTTATTTTTCCATTATATTATGATTATTTTTACCGCTATAAGAAAACACGTAAGTTAAAAAGATTACTTGCTACATCCAGCTATTGAAAACTTTAATTTATTCTGAAATAAGCTTCTAGCTTTAAAGTTGGTATAAGTTTGCTGTCAAAGTTAATTTAAAACTCTAATCGCAAAATCCGTTTTTAAAAGAGGTTTTACGCGTGATTAGGTAGGCAGTTAACCTTAGTTTTTAACTTTGAGAAAAAATTAATAACGGTGTAGATTTACCTAATTATAAAAAGTGACTGGATCAAAAAGGTTTAAAAAGTTGGATTTTATTTTACATTAATATAATTTTTTAATTTAATACCTACAAATAATAATGAAATATGTAGGCAAAACAAAGAGCTTTAGGCTTTCAGTTGAGGAACAAAACAGTATTTTCTCTACTAGTGCATTAGCAACAAATTGGTTTTGTGGATAATAATTTTGAAAAGGGAATGTATCTAATTCAAAATAATTCAAAGACTTTTACCGATAATTAACTATTTCGTAAAATTTTATATCACATTGCTAATTACATTTATTAAAAAATAAGGATGCATCCGATACAGGAGCGGATCCAAGGGGGGGCGCCAGGGGCGATCGAACCCCCAAAAAACCTTGAGTTCAGGAAAATAGATCCGATATTGCCTCTTATACTATAGTTAATTCAAGAACTAGTGAGAGTAATAAATCGTTTTTGACCCTTTTTCTTTCTCGTAAACTACCTGTTTTTTAGTCCGGTGTGTTTGGCAAAATCTGTTAGACCCATATATTTTTCATAGGAATGGGTTAGAAATTTTATAATAAAAAATACTGTTGTATAATAATGGAATATTTGGATTGGATAACAACATATATTTGGATATGTGAAGTGTTAAAAATGATTTTAATCCTTGTCATAGGCGTCGGAAGGAGGTTTATTTTATCACAAAGTATTTATGGCATAGAATATTATTTCGGTAATAAACTTAAAATAAAAAGTTTTTATAATATTATTTTATTTCTTATGATTTCTTAACAATTCACATACATTATAAAATATAGACAATTTTGACATATTAATAATACATAATAATTACAACTGTATTATTATTATTTTTAATTTTGGCATAGAAACCGTTTTAGGCACATTCAGACTAAAATGAAACCTTTTTCTCAAAAAATTCTAAGTTATAATTTAAATACTTACAAAATACCTATTGTGAAAAATACAAGAAGTTAAAGATATATAAAAAAATAAATTCGTCCATATAATATTAAAATTTTTTTGGGGCAATCGGTCATTTTATTATTAATTAAAAACATTTTTAGGGCATTTGACTTTTCCGTTTATATATTTTTTAAACCATCTGCAGAATTACAGTTAAACACTATAAAGGGATTCAAATGTAATTAATTTTTATATATTACAGAAAATTTAAATAATAAATTGTGTTTACGCTGGTAAACATTACGTATCTAATTCGTAATCAAAGTCAGTCAAGCTATCTTCGCTCAAGTTAATTATAATTGGTTCCTTTATCTCACCGATCATGAGATAGAGCTTCCACATTCTATTTTATTCTTTTATTATATGGATTTTTTCCAATTTTCTGCAGTAACTTTATTCAAAAAAAACTTCCAAAACGTCAGTTAAATTACTAATTTTGTAAGTTGTGTTATTTCTAGCAACTCTACCTTTTACTTGAGAGAGATATTTCCAACGGATATTTTCCGGACGATCTATAAGAACAGATTTCCTATCTGGTTTTTCCCAGCATAAATTAAGTTCTCTGAGCAATTTCCAGAGCTCAGTTCTTTTAATTTGAGGTATATTCCCATCTTCATTGATTTTAATTAGAATTTTGTCGACGGTTGGGATCTGCTTCTCATAATAAAATGTATGTACAACTCCTTTTATGGCAATTTACATCTTTTCTTCCAACGAGGTTTTTCGTCTGCCTGTGATCGAATGTGGCTTGGGAGTACTAACAATTCCAGTCGTTTTTTTTTCCTTCACTATTCGGTACATAGTAGATTTTTTAACTTCTGTCATGCTGGAACACATCTCAACAAAGCTTTTAACATTATTATCTAGATATTGATATCTTAAGGCATCATAAACATTCATCGTAAGTTTTTCGTTGAGGAAAAATGCCCTGGTTTAACGATTTTGGAATAAATATAGATGTGGAAGCCATATCTTTTGGGTATTCTACTAATCTCAAATAATATATGAAAACAAGCACAAACAATTTAAATCACGAAGGACACACTATAAAGTGTACTTTGCTCACTGACAGAAATTATTTTGAACTATCAGAAATTTTATTATTGCAGTGAATTTATAAAAGCTTATAATATCTAAATATAATTAGATTTATGGCAGTCCTTAGTTACCTGCGGCAGTGGAGTAGGTACGTTGGAGGTTTCGGTAACAGTTTCATTGCTCTCTCTAGTTCTTTAATAGGGTATAGAAATGTGTATGCTTGCCATCGTTTCTCCCCTTCGTAAGAGCTCTGAGTTCAGGAAAATAGAACCGATTCGGCCACTTATACTAGGAATATGTATGCTGCTCGCATCCCCCCCCCCCTGTCGACAACTTATTTTTTCTTGTGATCGCCCCCCCCCCCTGTCCAAGTGTTTCAAATTCAGAAAAATAGACCCGACCCTGCCATTTACACTAGAAATGCGAATGTTGCTGGTGTCTCCCCCCCCCCCCCCGTCGACAACTTGCCTTTGCTTGCTATACTCTATCACCCCCCCCCCCCCAAAGAGAGAGGCTGGATCCGCCCCTGATCCGATATCGATATCGATACCGATATATCGGCGATATCGTTGGATTTCTGATATATCGGAATTGGCGATATTAATATGCCGATACACCAATACATTTTGAATTACGCGCTATAAAAATCTATCGTATAAACGCGCCATTCCCGCGCTTAGTTCGTTCATGTAAACGCTGCACAATTTATCTCCGCTCGGGGAATCCCCACGTTTTATAATTTCATTCTGCTAGTTACTTGTTGTCAATTGTTGCTTTCGACGAGTAATGAAGTAAATAATTATTGCCACAAAGAAATTAATTATAATTAATTTCTTTGTGGCAGTGACTTGTGATTGTGGCATTTTTTTAAAATAAATACATGTATATTAACTACGTAATCATAAGCGTGGGAAAAAAGTTAATCAATAAGTATGTCAACCTCGAAACAAAAAACTTCTGTCTGGAATCACTTTGAAATAACTGAAAAAATTCTAAAGCAATATGTATGTACCGTAAAGAAAACGTGACCTGTGATACCAATTCAAAAAATTATAACACATCGAACTTGTGAATCCACATGAAAATATATCATTAGAGGGAATTGTATACCGCTTCAATACCAAAGACAACAAGGGGTGATGGCAGTGGCCCACTACCTAAGAGACAAGCAACTCTAACAGAGATGATCGAAAAAAAATCATTTTATAGAGATGGTGATACTAAGGCAAAAGAAATAACTCCTACTATTCATGAGCAAATATGCGTCGATTTGGAGCCATTCAACAAGGTAAGCCAGCAACGATTGTTAAAGAAGCTATGCCTGAAATACAAAATGATATCACGTTTCCACATTACGGAAAAAGTTATACCAGAAATATATGAGCTAGTGACAACTAAAGTATTAGAACTGTTAAAAGAGTTTTTGCATATTGTTATAACCACCGACATATGGACAAGTGACTCTTCTTCGCATTCTAATGATTTAATTAGCATAACAGCTCATGGGATAGGTGCTAACTTCGAGTATAACCTTTATTGCCTCGAAGTAATGTTATTCGAGGGTTTTCAGCACTCAGGATCCAACGTAGCATGTAATCTAAAGAAGGCTTTTCAATATTGGAATAAACAGGACAGAGTTCGAGTCATAGTTACCGACAACGATGCAAATATGGGTGTCGCTATCAGAGAGATTCAACAAACATACAATTTTGTGTTCATCAAATGTTTTGCTTATTCACTACAATCGGTATATAAAGCTAATCTTTTTAAACAGGATCAGGTGAATGTCATGATGAAAGCACGGTCTATTATTAGTCATTTTAATCATTCTACGAGCAGCAGAAAGATTTTTAAGGAAATGTAAGACATTCATGACGTTCCGAATCAAGACGTATTACGCGATGGGAGTAGATACCGCAAGCGTTAAGGCAATTGCTGGAGCAACAAGTTGCAATGCAAGGTCATTTGCCTAGTATAAACGGCAACGTATAACTCACGACGGAAGAATGAATAATGATGGATTACCGTGAACATTTTACGTTATTTTGAAGAAGTTACAAAATCAATCAGCAAAGCCACAACTGTATTATTCGACGCTATTTCGTTAAATAACAGTCTCCAAAGAGTGTCTTACAACGATACAGACAGTCAGTCTTTTGCAAGAGGTAATGTATCGAAACTTATCGCGGCTGCTATAATATTGACTTTTAATGAAAGATTTGAATATTTGGAAAAGAAGGAATCTTATTATTTGGCCACCGTAATAAATCCGCGTTATAATATTCGAACATTTTATAAACCATCTACTATTAGTCTGGCAAAAAGAGGACTTGAAGAAAATGGTATAAAAATATATCAGTTTCCAAATGAGTTCTGTCGAATATGAAAGGCTCTTTTCAACGACAGATCTCGTTTAAACAGACTTACGAAATCGACTTCCACCTAACAATTTAAGAATGTTGTGTTTTCTGAATAAAAATCTCATAAATGTGAATTTTTAATTATTAATTTCTAATCCGAACTTTATTATTAAATTGATATTTTGTTTATTTCCTTTCTTCATTCTAGCGAGCTTGTGAGCAAAGACGACTATTCTCGATTCTTGCAATCTAACTATTATATTAAGACAAGAATATTGGAGCCTACAATAACTTGTTTGCATAGCGATTTAGCCGGTATCGTAAACAAACCAAGGCATGCAAGTCGATGCAAATACGTTTCAAAACTTTAAAAGTGGGGATTTAGAAATTAGTTTCTTATCTATAATGTGCTTAATTTTATAACGAAGTTACTATATTTTTGGTCACGAGTATATTCGCCGAGATTCAATTTATTTATTTTACATCCGAAAAATCTGACTCTCATGGGAAAAGAATGCTTAAAGTTTCAATATTGCCGGTACATAATTAGATTTACCGCGCTGTGCCGGGAAATATCTTTTTCCGAGATTTTCAGAGCGTCCGACCATAGTAATCGCGCGCCGCATACAGCGGTATTGTATGCGCGATCACCGCACGCCATCACACGTCAGCGTAGTGGGAGCTCAGGCTGCCTACTTAAGCTCGAGCAGACCATTATTTCGCTGAGAACTGCACGTTCTCCACCCAGATCAACAGTCCAAACGGACTAGACTGGGTCGCCTGCCGGACCACGCCTTCCTGGTCTGGCAATGTAGGCGAGGCTAGGCTTGTCTGTTTATGGTGTTTCACCATACACTTCCTTCCTTACGTCCTACCCCGCTAATGGCCAGCATTGCCGAGGACCCTTGTAAGAACGGGCAATGTTGTGTTATCCTACCGTCGCTGCCGAGGATCCTTATAAGAACGGGCAGTATCGGTTCCTTTCCTAATTTCGTACCGCTATTGGTCGACATTGTCGGGGACCCTTCTAAGAACGGGCAATGGCGTTCCATCCTGCCGACGCCATCGAGGACCCTTATAAGAACAGGCAGCGTCAGTTCCTTCCTTTCCTTCCTACCGTCACCTATACACACACACACACACACACACACACACACACACACTGATGCCGTCAGTTTAGTGTTGTTTTCGTATTGACCAGGAATGTGTACTATCGCCAGGTGCCCTCCAATGTTCGTTGATAAGGGCGCTAAACAACTGCTGCCCAGACGTTTATCGCCGCCGCCGCGTGTAGAGATCGCCGCCGTGTAGAGACGGGTTATTGTTACCGCGTATACCGCCATCGGTCGAATTTTAATACGAAGCGCCGTGAACAGCGTCCGCGGATTTTAGATACGAAACGCGATAATTTGCGTTCGAGCCGTCGTGAATAGCGTCACAACCGTATAGTACGAGGTACGTGAATAGCGTCGTGAATGATATCGCCACGTTACCGTCTTCAGCGCAACCGACCAGTACGAGCTACCTTGATCAGCTCTCCATAACATACTCTTGTCCTCCAGACGGTTTATTTGTTTATATTATTATCCATCTTAGATTGTAAGTTAAATTTAGGCCATGTTTTTGTATAAAAGAATCTAATAAAGGATACAGGATGTTTTAAAACCGTTTGTTTCATTACCTAGTCCCATACGCCTCACAAATTTGGCATCTAGTCCCATTTTTAACATTACATATAACAATTGGCAGCCGGCAACTAGCACTAATACACGCAATTGATCCCTGGCTTGCCGTTTCTCTACTGTAACAAGCTGTCCGGTGCATGAGTGGGCTCTCGACCACATGAATCCCGAGGGTGGTGCCCGAGAACCGACCACCGAGTGGATGTTTTGACCTTCAAGGAGTCAAACCGTTGATCAGTTCAGAGAGCAGGGATATCCCGAATATAAGTAGATACCGTCAAACCGATACCCTTGCGCTGAACATTTGACCGATGACTGTCTGTACCAGAAATATCCACTGACCGATGTTCCGCTGCCGTAACCAAAATAGCTCCGTAGAGCACGACCTGCTCCTCTGCTCCCCTCTTATACGAAAACGCGTCACAATCTTCAGGTGTAAGTGATACATGATGTAAGTCCCTATTTATAATAAATAGTATAAAGATGAATAGTTGATAAGCAAATCTATTGAAACCGTGGCAAAATTTGTCTTTCATCATGTATAAATCTAAGAAGAAACACAGATAACAGAGTATTGAGTATTTGAAATACGAATTTACTGTCTTCTACAATAAATCGTTACTTATGTGTTTAATTTGCTAATAGTTTTTTTTAAATAAGGCCTTCAAACCTTCTACGCTACAAAAGCATTTCATTAAAATATATGGCGATAAAATGGGCAAGGATGTTTTTAAGAACTTGAAAAGAAATATTTCATGCGGCCAATCGTATCAAACCATTTCACGTCGTCCTCTAGACAAAGAGATGATGAATTACGGATTTCATATAATATTTCTTTGTTAATCGCAAAAGAGGAAAACGACACATAATTGATCAAAAATTAATTTTGCCGGTAGCTAAAGACACTTTAAAAATTTTTCTTCATTATAAGAACAAATGAGATATCTTCAAGAACATTGCCTAGAGCAATAATTAATTCAATGCAGAGAAAAATTGATGAAATGCCTAAAGACATTGTAATGTCATTATGTTACTTGAAGACTTGCAAATGTTCTATTCAACTAGATAAGTCAACTAATGAAGCACTACCATTCATATAAGAAGAAAAAGTTTGTCAAAAATTATTATTTGCTAAAAATTTGGAAGCCGATATGAAGGGAGAATCGATATATAATACTTTGAATATTTTTTTTCCAAAAAAAGCTCTATTCATAATATTTTGTCAGCGGCTACTCATGGTGCTGCGGAAATGACGGGGCATTACAAGGGTTTTATGCATATTTGAAAAAAACAGTGCCAAATGTACCCGCAGTACATTGTTTTATTCATAATTAGCATTTAGTGGCGAAGAATCTGAATGAACGCCTGTATACGTCGCTCATTTATGTTATTAAAACAGTCAGTAAGATTAGAAGCAATTTATTGAGTATTAACCAACAAAATATTGAAAATCGAAAATGTTTCAATGGCTCACTTCTTCATAAAAAAGTTCGCTACAAAAATATTTATCTGAATAATTTTTATAAATCGTTTGACTCGGTGCTTAATTTTTTTGAGAACAGAGATGAAAAACTGCACGTGTACTTAATTACAATAAAAAATTACATTGCTTATTTAAATGGTCTGTATCAAATATTTAATAAGGCAAATTTGATTAAAGCAGAACATGCCATAGCCGTTTTTATAAGAGAACTTCTTTTGTTCAAGCGGAATTTCGGTAGAGGTAAATATAGATACTTTTCAACATTATCAGCAATGCCAGCAAAATAGAAAGATTTATTTACTTAGTGCAGACACTTGAAGATTATTTTATGCTGATTTCACAGAAAAATTCTAGGATATTCTAAACACATTTATATCAAATTGATTTTCAGATGCTTTCTCAAATGCAGATACAGCAAACTCAACAAATTAAGGGAAATAATTGGTAGAATAAGCAACATACGAAGAACTTAAAGTAAAATTTAGAAATGAATACCCAAAGTTGTGGCTCCAAAAAATCAATACCGAAACGCTAACGTAGATTGTGGAAAATAATTAACCATCCCAATATTTTTTTTTTACTATTTATTACATTTTATATCAATCCTCTAATACATTTTATGGTATTTTAATTTTTAATACATACGATATTTTAATATTAGGTACAACTACTATGAGGGAGGGGGATATTTATTTTTTCTTATAAAGCGGTCCAAAAAAGGTCGAAAAACTATAAACTATAATTAATTAACATTCAGAAAATAATAAATACATTTTTCTGCAGCCAACCTACATGTAAGTGTCGCGATCGAACAAACATTTTATAATATTTTTTTTTTCTAGTTTAGTCATATGCCAGTGTACCAGCGTACTCTAATTGGTATATAAATTCTTATTTCTTTATTTTCAGGGCTATTCAAAGTAGTGGTATTGTATATATTTGTACATAGCTAAAATTAGATTGAATTTTATAGTTATAGTTTTGTTTGAGCAATGTATTCCAGTGCAAGATCAACCTTGGCTGGAAATTTTGATTTTGGCATTCTACGCTCTTAGTTGCTAAGTAATTTAGCGACAAAACCTACCTACTATGCATATATTTTATGACATCGAGAAAATAATGGAGATATTTTGTTTATTATTTAGAAATGTTTATAAATTTCTCTGTCAACAAAAATGTGAATATTCGTGGAGACTATTTCTGTAGTTAGGTAGATCTAGATCTTTCCCACTTTAGTAATTTCAGTTTTTTTCCCACTCGGATGGCCCAACCTTAAAGTTGGTGGTGATTTTTTCTTTATTTCATATATTTTCCCCAAGCGCCACATGAGCTAATGGAATGGTCAAATTTAGGGTTTAATAAAAAGCTGAAAATAGTACCGTATGTAAGGAAAAACACCAACTAATTGTGTATTTGCAAAAAGTCTGTTTCTCTTTCCTTTCAGTTTGTAATAATTTGATCGGTATAATTTTGTTTTTTATTCATAAAATTTGTTTTCATATCTATCAATTTAAGTTAATTTTTCTTTTTAGTTTATAAATTTATAAACTGTTTTTTATTGCGGCAGAATAATCTTTGTAATTTGGCGCCTTACAGTTTTTTTTATACTTCATTTAATTTTTTTTGGGTATTTGTAAAGAGATAACGGGGGCAGTTTTGTATCCCTGCAACGTCTAAAAATATGTAAACAAGACATCTCTGCAAAACCCACCCAAAAAAGAATTTTTGATATTTGAGAAGCTAATTTATTTTATTTTCTCTGGTGGTTCTGGAAAGGTCTCTTCCTTTTAGGTTGTCCGGCCAGCTCCAAAAAGGGCGGAAAGTGGACGAGGTAAATTTATTTCTTTAGCGCCACCTATTTTGGTGCCTTAATGATTATGGTCGAGACCGGTATAACATAAAACAAAACAGGAAATGCACTGAAACAAAAAAAAAACACCCAAAATCTAAAGACACATTATCTATATGTTACATTTTATTTGCAATGTAAATTTGACTAAACTCTCGAGAGTAGCTCAGCAGCTCTCTGTTACAAAAAAGTGCCTGGGATGATCAGCGGGTTATTAAGTATTTTGATAGTTTAATAATTCGTTTACTCAGAAATTATACCCTAAAAATTATTTTTGGCTATTATCAAATAATATGTGATATAATGTTAATAAATAAATATACGCACAAAGTGAAATACGGAGTGCACTTTACCCAAGTAAATAGGCCTATTCATCAAGTTAACAAGTATGCCCCTTACATAAGTGAAGATATCAACTACACAGAGTTGCATGATTTAAATAATTGTCCCATATGAGAAACTACTTACAAGTCCGTAAAAAAGTAAGTACACTAAATATCAGTTAATTATATATACAAAAAGAAACTATAGGATGTATCGAGGGCAAAAATTCAGCGGATTAAAAGTCTGTTTTTCCTTGAAACGACACACACACATAAAACCTGAATCACAGAGGCTTCAGTCCTGACATTGAAGTAGACCTTGGAAGGCTCCCGATCATTCGATACTAGAATGGGTTCTGATACGTACAGCATATGAAGCAGGTGCCGGAGAGGAATCAGCAAAAAGCTCGATGATAAGCAAAATGGGGGCACAACCGCAGGAAAAAAGGAGAACAAACTGAAAAAAGGCTTACAACAAAAAATGAGCTCAGAGCGCATGCTACTTTTGGATTTTGAATAAGGAACGTGCGTTGAATTATATTCTTTTTCCCCACATATGCATCTGTGATAAACAACAGTAGAAATGATTTCTGGATTTGCTTAACTCTATCTATCCTAATATACATTTAGCTTTGGAATTTGAAGGAAACAATCAGCTCCTATTCCGAGACATCTTAGTGATAATGACAATGGACACCTGCAACATACACTATAATAAAAACCAAGCCACACGGACAGACATCTCAATGCCGATGTATAACATCTCTTCTTATAAATACAGGGCGTAGACAACGTCCGAAACACAATCATTAGTATTGTAATAATAGAAATAATACTTGATCAAATTAAAATCAGCCGAAGATTTTAAAGATATACACAACTCTCTAAAATTTGGTCTAGGATTCGAATTATCCCCATCAATTAGCAAAATTGCCACACGACTTTTCTCTGTGCAACCCTGAAAGAAAATATCTTCTTACCAATCTCATTATTTTTTTTCTCCCTAGAAAAACATCTAACGAAACGGCGGGAAAAGATACAAGGACTCAACGCCATGACAAGTAACAAGTCTTCAAAATAATGGAAAAAAAGAATACCAAATTTTAAAACTATTTCAAGAACGTATGCCATATATTAAGCAAATTGGGGAATACTCAAAAATTTATATGGATCAAAATAGCCTTATTGAGGTAAAATTCATTTGCAAGAATCCAAGGTGGAACCCAAAATACAATTTAAATTAAACTGAGAATTATGTACCGAGGCACTCTGTACAAACTAATAATTCTTTATATTTTACGAACTAAACATAATAACAACAAGAACTGTCAGAACAATTATTATCGACTATAATACCATAATTGTGAACCCACTTCCAATAAAAACAAAAATATTGCCAACGTTTACTTTGATTTATAAATATGTTCCCAAAAAAAATTATAAAACACTTAAATGACGGAGAAAGTAAGCGTACAATTATTATTTTTAGATGGATTTCGAATGAGGAAAAAATAAAAACGTAACATCATCTAAAAATTAAAAACATAGCTAATCTAATGTAACCACATGTAATAAATGACGCATCTTTCATGAAAAATTTGAAAGATATGATAACAATTTTACATTCCGTAAGACTTGATAACGATGACATCATTGCAAGCTTCGACGTCAAATACCTTTATCGGAGCGTACCGATAGATGGAGTAATGAACCAGGTCGCTCCGAGAAAAGACTTCGCAAGTCACATTATGGACTTCAGCAATTGCCTTAAAAATACATATTTCTTAATTAATAACCATGTATACAGATATATATATATATATATATATATATATATATATATATATATAAAATATATATATATATATATATATATATATATATATATATATATATATATATATATATAAAATATATATATATATATATATATATATATATATATATATATATATATATATATATATATATATATATATATATATGGCTCTGCAATGGTCTAATCATTATCTCCAGTTATTGCAAATATGTTCATGATAAATTTCGGAAAGAAGCTCTTCAAGAATTCCACCTTAAATCAGACTATGATTTATAAACATTAAATGAACGATGCATCTGTGATAAACAACAGTAGAAATAACTTCTAGATTTGCTTAACTCTATCTATCCTAATCTACAGGTAGCTTTGGAATTTGAAGGAAACAATCAGCTCCTATTCCGAGACGTCTTAGTGATAATGACAATGGACACCTGCAACATACACAATAATAGAAACCAAGCCACACACCCAGATCAACAGTCCAAACGGACTAGACTGGGTCGCCTGCCGGACCACGCCTTCCTGGTCTGGCAATGTAGGCGAGGCTAGGCTTGTCTGTTTATGGTGTTTCACCATACACTTCCTTCCTTACGTCCTACCCCGCTAATGGCCAGCATTGCCGAGGACCCTTGTAAGAACGGGCAATGTTGTGTTACCTACCGTCGCTGCCGAGGATCCTTATAAGAACGGGCAGTATCGGTTCCTTTCCTAATTTCGTACCGCTATTGGTCGACATTGTCGGGGACCCTTCTAAGAACGGGCAATGGCGTTCCATCCTGCCGACGCCATCGAGGACCCTTATAAGAACAGGCAGCGTCAGTTCCTTCCTTTCCTTCCTACCGTCACCTATACACACACACACACACACACACACACTGATGCCGTCAGTTTAGTGTTGTTTTCGTATTGACCAGGAATGTGTACTATCGCCAGGTGCCCTCCAATGTTCGTTGATAAGGGCGCTAGACAACTGCTGCCCCGACGTTTATCGCCGCCACCGCGTGTAGAGATCGCCGCCGTGTAGAGACGGGTTATTGTTACCGCGTATACCGCCATCGGTCGAATTTTAATACGAAGCGCCGTGAACAGCGTCCGCGGATTTTAGATACGAAACGCGATAATTTGCGTTCGAGCCGTCGTGAATAGCGTCACAACCGTATAGTACGAGGTACGTAAATAGCGTCGTGAATGATATCGCCACGTTACCGTCTTCAGCGCAACCGACCAGTACGAGCTACCTTGATCAGCTCTCCATAACATACTCTTGTCCTCCAGACGGTTTATTTGTTTATATTATTATCCATCTTAGATTGTAAGTTAAATTTAGGCCATGTTTTTGTATAAAAGAATCTAATAAAGGATACAGGATGTTTTAAAACCGTTTGTTTCATTACCTAGTCCCATACGCCTCACAAATTTGGCATCTAGTCCCATTTTTAACATTACATATAACAATTGGCAGCCGGCAACTAGCACTAATACACGCAATTGATCCCTGGCTTGCCGTTTCTCTACTGTAACAAGCTGTCCGGTGCATGAGTGGGCTCTCGACCACATGAATCCCGAGGGTGGTGCCCGAGAACCGACCACCGAGTGGATGTTTTGACCTTCAAGGAGTCAAACCGTTGATCAGTTCAGAGAGCAGGGATATCCCGAATATAAGTAGATACCGTCAAACCGATACCCTTGCGCTGAACATTTGACCGATGACTGTCTGTACCAGAAATATCCACTGACCGATGTTCCGCTGCCGTAACCAAAATAGCTCCGTAGAGCACGACCTGCTCCTCTGCTCCCCTCTTATACGAAAACGCGTCACAATCTTCAGGTGTAAGTGATACATGATGTAAGTCCCTATTTATAATAAATAGTATAAAGATGAATAGTTGATAAGCAAATCTATTGAAACCGTGGCAAAATTTGTCTTTCATCATGTATAAATCTAAGAAGAAACACAGATAACAGAGTATTGAGTATTTGAAATACGAATTTACTGTCTTCTACAATAAATCGTTACTTATGTGTTTAATTTGCTAATAGTTTTTTTTAAATAAGGCCTTCAAACCTTCTACGCTACAAAAGCATTTCATTAAAATATATGGCGATAAAATGGGCAAGGATGTTTTTAAGAACTTGAAAAGAAATATTTCATGCGGCCAATCGTATCAAACCATTTCACGTCGTCCTCTAGACAAAGAGATGATGAATTACGGATTTCATATAATATTTCTTTGTTAATCGCAAAAGAGGAAAACGACACATAATTGATCAAAAATTAATTTTGCCGGTAGCTAAAGACACTTTAAAAATTTTTCTTCATTATAAGAACAAATGAGATATCTTCAAGAACATTACCTAGAGCAATAATTAATTCAATGCAGAGAAAAATTGATGAAATGCCTAAAGACATTGTAATGTCATTATGTTACTTGAAGACTTGCAAATGTTCTATTCAACTAGATAAGTCAACTAATGAAGCACTACCATTCATATAAAAAGAAAAAGTTTGTCAAAAATTATTATTTGCTAAAAATTTGGAAGCCGATATGAAGGGAGAATCGATATATAATACTTTGAATATTTTTTTTCCAAAAAAAGCTCTATTCATAATATTTTGTCAGCGGCTACTCATGGTGCTGCGGAAATGACGGGGCATTACAAGGGTTTTATGCATATTTGAAAAAACAGTGCCAAATGTACCCGCAGTACATTGTTTTATTCATAATTAGCATTTAGTGGCGAAGAATCTGAATGAACGCCTGTATACGTCGCTCATTTATGTTATTAAAACAGTCAGTAAGATTAGAAGCAATTTATTGAGTATTAACCAACAAAATATTGAAAATCGAAAATGTTTCAATGGCTCACTTCTTCATAAAAAAGTTCGCTACAAAAATATTTATCTGAATAATTTTTATAAATCGTTTGACTCGGTGCTTAATTTTTTTGAGAACAGAGATGAAAAACTGCACGTGTACTTAATTACAATAAAAAATTACATTGCTTATTTAAATGGTCTGTATCAAATATTTAATAAGGCAAATTTGATTAAAGCAGAACATGCCATAGCCGTTTTTATAAGAGAACTTCTTTTGTTCAAGCGGAATTTCGGTAGAGGTAAATATAGATACTTTTCAACATTATCAGCAATGCCAGCAAAATAGAAAGATTTATTTACTTAGTGCAGACACTTGAAGATTATTTTATGCTGATTTCACAGAAAAATTCTAGGATATTCTAAACACATTTATACCAAATTGATTTTCAGATGCTTTCTCAAATGCAGATACAGCAAACTCAACAAATTAAGGGAAATAATTGGTAGAATAAGCAACATACGAAGAACTTAAAGTAAAATTTAGAAATGAATACCCAAAGTTGTGGCTCCAAAAAATCAATACCGAAACGCTAACGTAGATTGTGGAAAATAATTAACCATCCCAATATTTTTTTTTACTATTTATTACATTTTATATCAATCCTCTAATACATTTTATGGTATTTTAATTTTTAATACATACGATATTTTAATATTAGGTACAACTACTATGAGGGAGGGGGATATTTATTTTTTCTTATAAAGCGGTCCAAAAAAGGTCGAAAAACTATAAACTATAATTAATTAACATTCAGAAAATAATAAATACATTTTTCTGCAGCCAACCTACATGTAAGTGTCGCGATCGAACAAACATTTTATAATATTTTTTTTTTCTAGTTTAGTCATATGCCAGTGTACCAGCGTACTCTAATTGGTATATAAATTCTTATTTCTTTATTTTCAGGGCTATTCAAAGTAGTGGTATTGTATATATTTGTATATAGCTAAAATTAGATTGAATTTTATAGTTATAGTTTTGTTTGAGCAATGTATTCCAGTGCAAGATCAACCTTGGCTGGAAATTTTGATTTTGGCATTCTACGCTCTTAGTTGCTAAGTAATTTAGCGACAAAACCTACCTACTATGCATATATTTTATGACATCGAGAAAATAATGGAGATATTTTGTTTATTATTTAGAAATGTTTATAAATTTCTCTGTCAACAAAAATGTGAATATTCGTGGAGACTATTTCTGTAGTTAGGTAGATCTAGATCTTTCCCACTTTAGTAATTTCAGTTTTTTTCCCACTCGGATGGCCCAACCTTAAAGTTGGTGGTGATTTTTTCTTTATTTCATATATTTTCCCCAAGCGCCACATGAGCTAATGGAATGGTCAAATTTAGGGTTTAATAAAAAGCTGAAAATAGTACCGTATGTAAGGAAAAACACCAACTAATTGTGTATTTGCAAAAAGTCTGTTTCTCTTTCCTTTCAGTTTGTAATAATTTGATCGGTATAATTTTGTTTTTTATTCATAAAATTTGTTTTCATATCTATCAATTTAAGTTAATTTTTCTTTTTAGTTTATAAATTTATAAACTGTTTTTTATTGCGGCAGAATAATCTTTGTAATTTGGCGCCTTACAGTTTTTTTTATACTTCATTTAATTTTTTTTGGGTATTTGTAAAGAGATAACGGGGGCAGTTTTGTATCCCTGCAACGTCTAAAAATATGTAAACAAGACATCTCTGCAAAACCCACCCAAAAAAGAATTTTTGATATTTGAGAAGCTAATTTATTTTATTTTCTCTGGTGGTTCTGGAAAGGTCTCTTCCTTTTAGGTTGTCCGGCCAGCTCCAAAAAGGGCGGAAAGTGGACGAGGTAAATTTATTTCTTTAGCGCCACCTATTTTGGTGCCTTAATGATTATGGTCGAGACCGGTATAACATAAAACAAAACAGGAAATGCACTGAAACAAAAAAAAAACACCCAAAATCTAAAGACACATTATCTATATGTTACATTTTATTTGCAATGTAAATTTGACTAAACTCTCGAGAGTAGCTCAGCAGCTCTCTGTTACAAAAAAGTGCCTGGGATGATCAGCGGGTTATTAAGTATTTTGATAGTTTAATAATTCGTTTACTCAGAAATTATACCCTAAAAATTATTTTTGGCTATTATCAAATAATATGTGATATAATGTTAATAAATAAATATACGCACAAAGTGAAATACGGAGTGCACTTTACCCAAGTAAATAGGCCTATTCATCAAGTTAACAAGTATGCCCCTTACATAAGTGAAGATATCAACTACACAGAGTTGCATGATTTAAATAATTGTCCCATATGAGAAACTACTTACAAGTCCGTAAAAAAGTAAGTACACTAAATATCAGTTAATTATATATACAAAAAGAAACTATAGGATGTATCGAGGGCAAAAATTCAGCGGATTAAAAGTCTGTTTTTCCTTGAAACGACACACACACATAAAACCTGAATCACAGAGGCTTCAGTCCTGACATTGAAGTAGACCTTGGAAGGCTCCCGATCATTCGATACTAGAATGGGTTCTGATACGTACAGCATATGAAGCAGGTGCCGGAGAGGAATCAGCAAAAAGCTCGATGATAAGCAAAATGGGGGCACAACCGCAGGAAAAAAGGAGAACAAACTGAAAAAAGGCTTACAACAAAAAATGAACTCAGAGCGCATGCTACTTTTGGATTTTGAATAAGGAACGTGCGTTGAATTATATTCTTTTTCCCCACATATGCATCTGTGATAAACAACAGTAGAAATGATTTCTGGATTTGCTTAACTCTATCTATCCTAATATACATTTAGCTTTGGAATTTGAAGGAAACAATCAGCTCCTATTCCGAGACATCTTAGTGATAATGACAATGGACACCTGCAACATACACTATAATAAAAACCAAGCCACACGGACAGACATCTCAATGCCGATGTATAACATCTCTTCTTATAAATACAGGGCGTAGACAACGTCCGAAACACAATCATTAGTATTGTAATAATAGAAATAATACTTGATCAAATTAAAATCAGCCGAAGATTTTAAAGATATACACAACTCTCTAAAATTTGGTCTAGGATTCGAATTATCCCCATCAATTAGCAAAATTGCCACACGACTTTTCTCTGTGCAACCCTGAAAGAAAATATCTTCTTACCAATCTCATTATTTTTTTTCTCCCTAGAAAAACATCTAACGAAACGGCGGGAAAAGATACAAGGACTCAACGCCATGACAAGTAACAAGTCTTCAAAATAATGGAAAAAAAGAATACCAAATTTTAAAACTATTTCAAGAACGTATGCCATATATTAAGCAAATTGGGGAATACTCAAAAATTTATATGGATCAAAATAGCCTTATTGAGGTAAAATTCATTTGCAAGAATCCAAGGTGGAACCCAAAATACAATTTAAATTAAACTGAGAATTATGTACCGAGGCACTCTGTACAAACTAATAATTCTTTATATTTTACGAACTAAACATAATAACAACAAGAACTGTCAGAACAATTATTATCGACTATAATACCATAATTGTGAACCCACTTCCAATAAAAACAAAAATATTGCCAACGTTTACTTTGATTTATAAATATGTTCCCAAAAAAAATTATAAAACACTTAAATGACGGAGAAAGTAAGCGTACAATTATTATTTTTAGATGGATTTCGAATGAGGAAAAAATAAAAACGTAACATCATCTAAAAATTAAAAACATAGCTAATCTAATGTAACCACATGTAATAAATGACGCATCTTTCATGAAAAATTTGAAAGATATGATAACAATTTTACATTCCGTAAGACTTGATAACGATGACATCATTGCAAGCTTCGACGTCAAATACCTTTATCGGAGCGTACCGATAGATGGAGTAATGAACCAGGTCGCTCCGAGAAAAGACTTCGCAAGTCACATTATGGACTTCAGCAATTGCCTTAAAAATACATATTTCTTAATTAATAACCATGTATACAGATATATATATATATATATATATATATATATATATATATAAAATATATATATATATATATATATATATATATATATAAAATATATATATATATATATATATATATATATATATATATATATATATATATATATATATATATATATATATATATGGCTCTGCAATGGTCTAATCATTATCTCCAGTTATTGCAAATATGTTCATGATAAATTTCGGAAAGAAGCTCTTCAAGAATTCCACCTTAAATCAGACTATGATTTATAAACATTAAATGAACGATGCATCTGTGATAAACAACAGTAGAAATAACTTCTAGATTTGCTTAACTCTATCTATCCTAATCTACAGGTAGCTTTGGAATTTGAAGGAAACAATCAGCTCCTATTCCGAGACGTCTTAGTGATAATGACAATGGACACCTGCAACATACACAATAATAGAAACCAAGCCACACGGACAGACATCTCAATGCCGATGTATAACATATCTTATTTTAAATACAAGGCGTAGACAACATCCGAAACTCAAGATCTCTTCACCTAACTAACCAAGGAAAAGAAAAAGTACTATTGATAATAGAAAAACCTTTCAAACAAAATTACTACGAACCGTTAGCTATAAACAAAGCAATAAAATTCTAGCAAAAAGCCATGCAAGAAATGATCAATTCACTGATAACAGACAGATCACCCTACTTCCATATATTAAGAATATAACCGATAGAGTGCCTACAGCCTACAAACCACATAAAATAATAGCTTGATCGCATCGCTTAGACACCTAAAGGAGAAAAATATATTCATTTTAAAATAGAGAAAAACTATATATATATATATATATATATATATATATATATATATATATATATATATATATATATATATATATATATGAAGTAAAATGCGAAACAGTGAATGCAAGCTTCGCTCCATCATATCCTTTTTGTGTTAGAGGTTGCACAGTTGTTAGAATAAATTGTAATAAAACACAATTCATCCTATTCCACCACCATCGAGATGGTGTTGTTTCGCATTTTACTTCACTTACATACGGAGTTGCATATAGTTGTACGTTTGCTGAATGTGATTTCAGCACTACAACAGCATAATGTGGATATAACCACTGCTAATGCATCTCACACGGAGGAATCCGTGAAAGCCGTATAAACATATATATATATATATATATATATATATATATATATATATATATATATATATATATATATATATGTATATATATATATATATATATATATATATATATATATATATATATATATATATAATCACTATTAGATACAGAACTAATGTTGCTAACCTGTTTTCCATGAGGCATAAATACCTACTTACCGCATATCTTTTAGGATTTATTGATCTCTAATTAAATCTACTGCTCTCGTCTGTATTTGTGTTATTTCACTTCCTTTAGATTCATTGAAATAAAAAATTCAAACGATTTGTACGTTTTCTATTAATATTTTGGATTATCTTTTATTTAATGTCAAATGGAATGAAGATATTTTACTATTAAGCTTATAGTTAGTTTTATCACTTCATTATTCGACAGCTTTACCTTATAATTAACCAAAAATCATTTGGCAGGCTATAATTAAACGCTCGTTAAAAGTCTAGAATTAATTTAGAAGTTTATGTGGTGAAAATGTCTGTCAATTTGCGGGGAAAAGAATCCAATTAGACTGATTAAAGCTGTAACGTGATTAAAAAGACCCTTTTTTTAATAAATGAGTAGCTTGCGGGTGGTCGGTAGATTACTTAGTTAATATTATATTTTTTATTACTAAATGTAGTAAATCATTTTCTAAGATTAATTTGTTTTCCTTCTTTTTGCTCTGTATCCAAAAAAAGCATTTTGAAAATAACATAAATATCTATATATTAAATCCAAGTAATATATATTTATTTCAATATGAAAAGCAAGAAGACATATTCAAGTTGAATAATTCTTTCTAGAAAATGTGGAAATTTATTTTTTTTAAAAGAAATATGTGTGTCCTATTAGTAAATGAGCCAAGTACAGATTTCTTAAGTCCTTTCCTCTTGAAAGATGACTAGTTAAATGCTTCAGATAGTTGTGTCATGAAGCCTCGCGAAAGGTGGTACCGTGGGTGGATTGAGCAGCGGTTGCCTCCCACTCACGTAGAAAAAAAATATTTTTAATCATTTTGTCGCTAGTAAAAATTTGTCAAATGATACAATACTTTGAAGAAAAAAGTCAGATAGGTGTATGGTGGTGGATTATACGTCAGCTGGTCACATGAACATGAAAAAAAAAATATATTCAGTAATTTTATCTCAGTTAAAAATTTGTGAGATGATAGTTTACATATCACTTTGAATAAATAAAAACGCCAACTCGCTGTATCTTGGTGGAAAGGTTGTCTGCTGGTGCAGATCGTTTATTAATATACACCAGCTGACGGGTTTTACTTCGGCATATTGCAGGTATTTTTTTTTTACTTTGAGTATTCTGTCAACAATTACCTGACAAATTTCCAACTGGAAGAAAATAACGTATCTAAAGTTATTCGATATCACGCTCTATGCACGCGCTGAAAGAAATAATTTTATTGTTTCATTTCAATCAAATTAATATTATTATTAATTTTAGTATTTTATTATACGCATTTTTGCAAGATCTTAGTCAAATTTGTGACGCGTTTTATATAAGAGGAGCAAGTCGTGCTCTACGGATCTAATTTGTTTACGGAAGCGGAATATCGGTCAGTGGATATTTCTCGTGTAGGCAGTCATCGGTTAAATGCTCAAAGCTGGGGTATCTGTTTGACGGTATCTACTTAGAATCGGGATATCCATGCTCTCTAAACTGATCAACAGTTTGACTGCCCGATAGTCAATACATCCACTCGGTGGTCGGTTTTCGGGCGCCACCCTCGGGATTAAAATGGTCGAGGGCCCCTTATGCACCGGGCTTCTTTTTACAGTGGATAAACGGCAAGCATGGGGTCAATTGCGCATATTAGCGCTGGCTGCCGGCTGCCAATTGTTTTCTGTAATGTTAAAAATGTGACTAGGTAATGAAACAAACGGTTTTATCTTGTAACCTGTATTCCATACTTTTATAAAAGGACATGGCCTAAAACTGACTTACAACCTAAAATGAACAATCATATAAACATTTAAACTGTCTGGATGGCAAGAGCTGTTCACGGTAGCTCGTACTGATCGCTAGCACTAGAGATGGTAACCCGCTGGTATCATTCACAATAATATTTACGTTACCCCGTACTACATGGTTGCGACGCTATTCATGACGGCTCGTACTCAAATTATCGCGCTTCGTGTCTAAAATCCGCGGATGCTGTTCATTGTGCTTCGTACTAAAATTCGACCGACGGTGGTATACGTGGTATGTCTAACAGTAACCCGGCCTCGATTGGCGATAGGCGGCGTCTCTACACGGCGGCGACGATCTCTACACGCGGCGACGGTGATAAACGTCAGGGCGACAGTTGTTAAGCGCCCTTTTCAACGGACATCGGAAGGCACTTGGTGGTCATATTCCTGGTCAATACGGAAACATAAACAAAACTTACGGGATTCAGTGCTTGTGTGTATAGGTGACGGTAGGAAGGGAAGGAAGGAACCGACGCTGCCCGTATTTGGAACGGTCCTCGGCAGCGTCAGCAGCATGGAACGACATTGCTCGTACTTACAAGGGTCCTCGACAATATCGACCAATAGCGGTAGGAAATTAGGAAAGGAACCAACACTGCCCTTACTTATAAGGGTCCTCGGCAGTAACGGTAGGATGAAACAACAATGCTGGCCATTAGCGGGGTAGGACATAAGGAAGGAAGTGAATGGTGAAACACCATATCCATACAAGTCTAGCCTCACCTACATTGCTAGACTAGGAAGGCGCGGTCCGGTAGGCGACCCAGGCAGTCAGTTGAGACTATTGACCCGGATTGAGAACATGCAGTTCTTCGCGAAATAATGGTCGTAGAAACGGACATGTCGGTACATCTCACCGACGTGTTTCGATCAGATTTAAATTCAAATATTAGTTCTAAGTATATAGAAAGCATGACAAGGGTGTCAAGGGTGTCTGGATAAGGCGCCGATGGACCCACTGATGAGTTCAACCGTCGGCGTTATGGACGAAACATCCAATTTTTAGTGACTTTTCAGTTCATATATCGTGGTAGCGACCCGCGAATACGACACGGCGACCGTGACAGGACGGTGTTCAGCATAGGGATGCTGACACCAGGGCGGCTCTTGCAGCGCCTGGATCTGGAAGCCGCTGAAAGATGTCCGTTCCTACATTACTATCAGTCACCCGCTTTCTATATCGACACTGTGGAGTATCAATAAGCGAAAGCGAGTGCCTTAGGGGGGGGGCATGTCGTAGAAACGGACATGTCGGTATATCTCAGTGACGTGTTCCAATCAGATTTAAGTTCAAATATTAGTTCCAACTATATAGAAAGCATGACAAGGATGTCAAGGGTGTCTAGGTAAGGCGCCGATGGACCTACTGATGAGTCCAACCATCGACGTCATGGACGAAATATTCAATTTTTAGTGGCTTTTTAGTTCGTATATCGTGGTAGCGACCCGCGAATACGACAAGATCGAGCTTAAATAGTCGGCCCTAGCTCCCATTACGCTGACGAGTGACGGCGTGGGGTGATCGCGTATACAATACTACTGTATACGGTGCGCAATTACTATGGACGAACGCTCTGAAAATCATCGGAAAATCGTTTTTTTCGGAATGGCGCGGCAAATCTAATTATATACCAGTAATATTGAAACTTCAAACAATCTTTTCCCGCAAGAATCAGATTTTTCGGATGTAAAATATATAAATAAAATCCTGGCCAACATATTCATGCCCAAAAATTTAGTAACTTCGTTACACACTTTACAGGGTGATTGTACGAGGTGAGTAAACTAAGAAAGCCTAACACATAGATCTGATCTAGTTGCCATCAAAATTAGATCTTCTAGCTGGTTGTTATAGTGGTCCACAATATACTATTAATTAGGAATATTTAAAATTAGACTGATTTTTAATGTACCATTAATATTTCTTGAGATAAAACATAAAAGAAATATCAACTTTTGTTGATAGCATTATTATTTTTTGAAATGCAGAATCAACTACATTTGACGATTATATTGTAAGCGATTATCCAGTCGAGAATAATTGTAAAATTACTTTTAAAGACGATGGAAGTAATAGAAAAGAGAATAATTATGATTATGATAATAATGATGATGCTGATGATAGTGATGAGAATAATAATGATGTCTGTATAAATCGATACAGACAGCAATTCCTCTTGCAACCGCGTGAGCCGTCCGAAAATTCATAGGAAATACAGCAGACCACGTCACCTAGGACCCGATAACATAGAAAGGGTTCGCACAGAGCTTCATACTTTTAGTATCTTTGTGTACCTGGTATGAGTCAATATTCCCTGGACGGAGTGTAAAGCCCTTTGGTTTGTAAATCATTATGATGATTCATTATTATGAAACCGAAAAGGGTCTTGAAAATGAGTGTCCATTGATGTCTAAGAAACGGAGAAGGGAATAAATATTTTGTATAGATTTAAGCAAAAAATACGTATGTTGGCAAAAAATATTTTATGGAAAAAATATTCCTCTAATAAAATAAAAAAAAAATTAGCATGTGTTATCTTGTACAACCAATAATTTGGCGGCAAATGACAGTCGCAATTTGTTTCATGCTATAACTCCATACATATTAACGGTACATTAAAAATCAATCTGATTTTTAATATTCCTAATTTGTAGTATACTGTTGACCACTTTTTCACAATTTGAAAAGCACGTGCAACAATTTGTTTATTGCTATGTTTAACAACAATTCGATTACAAGAGCATATCATCCATTGTTCATATCTCATCGAGAATATTTTATAGACTTATCTAGCACCTGTAAAACTAATGACGAATCTATATGAAAAAAAAGAAAAATCAAAGTTGCTCATATTTTTCTCAGAAACACAACACTCATCAATTAGATTTTGCCAGAACACATATTCAGTAAAATATGGAGAACCGAAGATGTATTTTTTTTCACGAATGAGACTGGACTTCAATTATGGGAACCATAGATATGAAACTACGTCTTTCGAAGAGTTGGAGCAGTACTAGCTGTAATCTCCTAAAAGCATTAGTTCTGGTCAGGTGCGAATCCAAGCAGGGGGGGGGCGATGGGGGCGATATGGATAATTTTGAAATATTTAATACAAATCACAACTGTGTTTTTATTATTTTTAATTTTGGCATAAAAACCGTATTAGGCACATTCAGACCAAAACGTAGCCTTATTCTCTCAAAAAATTTTAAGTTATAATTTAAATACTTACAAAATAACCATTGTCAAAAATACAAGAAGTTAAACATATATAAAAAAAATAAATTCGTCCATATAATATTAAATATTTTTGGGGCTATTGGTCATTTTATTATTAATTAAAAACATTTTTTGGAGATTCGACGTTTCAGTTTAATTATTTCTTAAACCATCTGCAGAATTACAATTAAACATTAAAAAGTAATTAATTTTTATATTTTTATATGTTACAGTTAAAATTAAACCTACTTATTTTTATTTTTATCCGATAGCCCCAAAAAAATAAAATAAATGTGTTAATTCTACAAATAAAATAATAAAAAAATTACGGCTAATTGGAATTAAATATATATAAAGTTAATGAGTGGGACACACTAAAATAAAAATATATAAAAAACATTCAACAATAAAATACGACAAAAACAAATATTTAAATAATAAATTGTGTTTACACGCTCAAATTAATTATAATTGGTTCTTCTATCTCACCGATCATGAGATCGAGTTTCCACATTTTGTTTTATTCTTTTATTATATGGATTTTTCCCAATTTTCCGCAGTAACTTTATTTAAAAAGATCTTTTAAAAGTTTAATTAAATTAATTATTTTGTAAGTTGTGTTATTTCTAGCAACGCTACCGTATAGTTGAGAGAGATATTTCCTTCTTCAAATGACAGTTTTCGGACGATCTATAAGAACAGATTTCCTATCTGGTTTTTCTCAACAAAAATTAAGTTCTTTGAGCAATTCCCAAAGGTCAGGTCTTTCACGTTCAGGTAAATCCCAATCTTCATTGATTTTAGTTAGAATTTTTTTAACGGTTGGGATTTGCTTCTCATAATAAAATGTATGTACAACTCCTTTTATTGCAGTTTTCATCTCTTCTTCCAAAGAGGTTTTTCGTCTGTCTGTGATCGAATGTGGCCTAGGAGTACTAACAATTTCAGTCGTTTTTTCTCCTTCAGTATTCGGTATATAGTAGATTTTCCAACTCCTGTCATGTTGGAACACATCTTAACAGAATTTTTGACATTATTATCTAGATATTGATATTTTAAGGCATCATAATCATTCATAGTAATAAGTTTTTCGTTGCCGTGGTTTAATGATTTTGGAATAAATTTAGAGGTGGAAGCCATATCTTTTGGGTATCTTACTAATCACAAATAATATAAAAGACAAGCGGAGACAAGATAAATCACTAAGGAGACGCTGTAACGTGTACTTTGCTCACTGACAGAAATTAAATTAAACTATCAGAAATTTTATTGTTGCAGTAAATTTATAAAAACTTATAATATTTTAATATAATTAAATATAATTAGATTTACGGCAGTCCTCAGTTACCTGCAGCACTAGAGCAGGTACGTAGGCGGTTTCAGTAACAGTTTTATTACTCTCTCTGGTTCTTGAATAGACTATAGGAATGTGTATGTTTGTAATCGCCCCCTTCCCTGTCCCAAGAACTCAAAGTTCGGGAAAATAGAACCAATTCTGCCTTTTATATTAGAAATGTGTATGCTGCTGGCACTTCCCCCTTTGAAAACTTGTTTTTCTTGCTGTTTTCCCCCAAGAGCTTCGAGTTCAGGAAATAGACTCGATTCTGCCTCTTATACTAGGAATGTGTATATTGCTGGCATCCCCCTCTTCTCCAAGAGCTTCTAATTCAGAAAAAAAGACCCGACCCTGCCTTTTACACTAGAAATATAAGAGTTTCCGGTGTCTTCCCCCCCTGTCGAAACGTGTTTTCGCTTGCTATGCTGTAATTTCATGATATTACTGCCCCCCCCCCCAAAGAGAGAGGCTGAATCCGCCCCTGGGTCTGGTACAATGCTTTGGAAAGGGACTATTTAAATAGGATGGACCAAACTAGTGAAAGTGATTGGACGAACAACTTTTATATTGAAATCATGCTGTAAGATCATTTTTACCATATGTTGGACATATTTGACACGAAATATGCGTATTAATATAAGATAATGCTCGACCACATGCAGCTGGCACAGAAACTAATTATCTCGAGGCGGTCCAGATTTAAAAATTAGATTAGCCATCGTATAACCCAAACTTATATCCAATAAAGCACTCGTGGATTCAGCTAAAATGCTGCATGCGATGAAGAAATCCAGTTTAAAGTATAATAGAAGTGCTTCAGTTGGCAAAACGATATGACTGGAATTAAATTTCTCAAAAATATTTTCAAACCGTACTTAGCCGAGAAGGATGCAGGCGGTAACGAGATATCGATGGGGAAATACTCATTATTAAATATTGTTACGATTTTTTTGTCTTTCTCTATTTTCGATCGCTGTGTTCGAATAATAACTCCACTTTTCACTAGTTACATTGAATTATTTAACAACTACTTGTTTACACTTTCAGAATTAAATTATAACTAACTCATAGCTTATACCCGACATACTTATATTAATCTATAGAAAATACTAGAACAGTTTAGAATCTTTCTAAAAAAAATTACTCATAAGGCTTCAAAATCGCACTTCTACGAAGGACAGGGTCATATCAGGTAGTCCTCATTATATTGCCTACTCCCTCCTAATTCTGATCGTACCGATTAGCTTCTATAGTATGGTTTCAATCTGAAGAAATATACTACTTTTCATTTTGACCTCGAGACTTTGTCGTTTTCTATAAACAACGTCATCTCTTGAAAACAGTATATGATTCTTCCTATGCTAGCATTAGCTTACATGATTTGCCTAAGTTCTTCTTTCAATTCCGTAGTCAAACTCTGTCTTTTTGAAACTCTGCTGAGTTTGCCTTGATGTTATATCTTTTCTTCATTCTGTCTGTGGCCAGATTTATGCTTTCTCTAACTAGTTCATGAACTTCTAGCAACTTCTCTGGTAAGACACCCACACAGTCTTCAATCTCCATACTTTCATCAGTTCAACATTATGTCGCAAGGGAATCTAAATTCCTTTCCAATGTACCTCCGGTAGTGTCATAAGCTTCAAATTGCTGGCCCATTAAGAAGACTGGCAAGTATTTATCCCAACCTTTCTGATATCTGTTTATCAGAATGTAGCTTCAAAGAAATTCGAAATGGACTGAACACATCGATGACTAAGATTTTAGCTACTGCTGAGGTTTCCTGTTTAGGAAAATACCTCAGACCATTTGCTGAAGTAGTCAGCAGGAACCAAGATGTATTTGTTTTCTTTAACTAATCTTGGAATTGGTACAACCATATCAACAATCATCCACTCAAAATGTACTACAACTTCATACTTGTTCATTTTGTGATTGCAGCTTGGATGGCTGTACATTTATATCACTGTATGCAACATAATTTTATGTTTTAGTAGTTAATACAGTAGAATCTTTCCTGAAGTTTGTCTCCTCTCTCTCTCTACCTCCCATCCCTCCCTCCCTCCCTCCCTACCACCCTCCCTACATACCTCCCTCCCTCCCTTCCTACCACCTTCCCTCCCTACCTACCGCCCTCCTTCCCTATGCCCTTTTTTCTTGAAAAATTTACATTTCTTCGGATTGAGCTTTAATTGTGCACTTCTCAGTTTTGAAATACATCTTCCACATCTTTCAGGTGATCGTCAAATATTTTTTCCACGATTATTATTTTATCTAGGTATATTACGCACGTTTTCCAGGTTCGTTCCATTTTAGGTTGTGAGGAGATACCTCTAACCATCATGTCGACAGGTTGACAGGTGACAATCTTGTCACCTCTTCTAATCTGCTGAACTTTCAAGTTCAGCATTTTGACAAATATAGTGCTTCTTTTATTCTGGATCAATGTTCTTGCAAGAAAAATTCCTTTTGCATACATCCAACAATCTTGAATTGGTTCAAACAAAACTACTTCATCTTTTTCGGAATCATCAAACTTTACATTTACTATACATTCTGAACTTGGCGGTAACATTGCATCTTCAAGAAGTACAACTTCCTCGATCAACACGTTATTATTTTTTGGTGGATTCATAATAATTTCTTCACTTCTAGTTCAGAGTACTCGTTGAGGGAGATCAAGGTCACACTTCTGGCGTTCCATGGCATTTAGACGAGTATTACTTCAATTTTACAATGAGCCAAGATGTTCGGTTTTACAATGGTGTGAGTAGAACGAGTATCTAAAACCGTTTCACATTTCCAACCGCATACCCTTTCAGGTACTACCAAGCTATAACCATTGTTTTGCAGCCGTGATACCATAATTTTTATTGTTGGTGGTGCTTCGTAGCACCTAGCCAGCTTTCGCTCCCTTTAAGCTGGCTATTGAGAGTTTTCCTTATTCTGATCATTGTCAGGAGCCCACACTTCCAAAAATGAGTTCTATTTCTGCTATGAAAAATTGTATTTTTGTAGTCATGTGTATTGCATTTCCCTTATCAGCTTCACGAAGAATTCCTCGTTGGTCTATACATATATATATATATATATATATATATATATATATATATATATATATATATATATATATATATATATATATATATATTCGATAATTTTATTCATGAGTGCATGTCTTGGATACTTAATAAAATAACACACATATCGTTTAATCTCTATTAATGGAATTTTAGCATATTCTTAGTATTAATCAAAAAGAAGACTACACCACAACAAATGACAGAAAAGCTTTAAAAGCGGCCAATTATAGATTGCTCTTGTTTTCACATTCGCCATAGATGTTTCTCATAATGATTTTTTGGAAAAAATTGTGAAAACCTTCCCAGTTTTCTATACTCTGCAAATGAAACAATTCCGATCCAAACTTACTTGGTAATTAAAAGAAGTTTGTGGTCTACTTACAATTAGTTCCATGTTGAGAAGATGTATGTTTTCCCAAAATTCATAGGCATAGTTAATCTTTAGGACCTATAGTGAGTTATATAGGTTCTTCAATATATAACCATTCAAAATGGATATGAGCTGCTTAACTGGGCTTTTCAAAAAGATGAAAAGTAAATATAAAACTCCTCTTAATTTGAATGCATGTACTGTCTGATGCGTACATCTAATGTCAGTAGGTGCAGAGTCACTATTTACTAATATTTCCATTGACAACCAAAAATATATTTAAAAAAAGGTGGAATATGATTTAGAAACACACATCAAAGTCACTGGATAATTTTTTGAAACTCTGTGCTTCTGTATCCATTAGAACTATTTTAATTTTAATCATCAATTTTATAAATAATCATCGGGACTAAGTATGGGCAACTGCATGTCACTAGTCTGTGCTGATGTAGTAATGTCAGAATTACAGAACTGAACACTTCCCAAATACTATAGAATTCTCCGTGCCTTTCTTTAAAATATATATGTAATTCCTATAATGAAAGATTAAAATTTACCCTTGAAACCGAGATAAATAATAATATTTTCGTTTTACATACTAGAGTAATTAATATGTGTAATACTCTCTTGGTTGATTAATGCTATAAGACAACTCTCTCAGAAAGATTCCTAATTATCATTTTATCCATAGTTTTAAACAAAATTTATATAATTATTAACCTAAAGACAAGGAGACTACATATTTCCAGCCCTAAATTTCATACAAAAAATCTAAATTTAATTGCAAATCTTTTACGTCGGCATAATTGCCTCATTTTATTAATTAATAGTATATTAAATAAACAAAAAACTAACACACCAGTGATACAAATAAAAAAAATCGTAAGATTCTATATGTTAAAACCTGCCGAGATTTTCGCAAGAAAATTTAATACAAAAGAAATAAGAGTGGCTTTTAAAAACGAAAACACAATTGGAAAGCATTTTTTAATATATGAAAGGCGAAAACGTCTAGCGACTTAATTTCCGGGGTGGCTTCTAGAAATCCATGCAGATTATGTAACAAGTCTTACATAGGCTCAATAGATCGTTATATGGAAACAATTTTCTCTTAACACAAGAGGGACTCTCAAAAGAAAAATACCGTAAACCCCACGGCTTTAGCAATTCATAGCCCTGAAAAAGACAATATTCAACCTAACCACAATAAAAGACTAATTTAAGAAATGATTTGCATTAAGAATTATGACTCGGTTAATACACGTAAGGATGTGGGGAATCTCAGTACTTCTTATTTTAACATAATCGCTAAATTGTCCAAATAGACTAAAGAGTTTTTCTACCCTTTACAAATTTTAATTTCCCTACCTTTTGTTTACAATTTGGAATTTTCGTTCCCCAAACTTAAGTAATTTCATGTTGTAACCAGTTGTTTTTGCGTTTTTTTTCTGTTTAATTTCTTTTATAGTGTGGTAAATTGTATATAAATACAATTTTAAATCTTTGAAATTCTAATAATTATGTTTTTCTTTTTCTATATAATTTAATTTCAGTTGTTATATAATAAAAGTTGTCGAAACTTTTATTATAGTATTGTTGCCCTCGCTAGCTGTTACGCCTATGTCAACTTGCTGTAAAGTTACACCGACGCTGCGGTCATTACAAGCTGAAAGTGCACGCCGAAGTTTCGCGAAGAAAAAATCATCAAAAATGCTTTTTAAGTTTTTAATCAGCCATAAATGGCTCAAAAAGAACACAACATTCGAGTAAAGTTATTTTTTTTGTCAATACAAAATTCGGTTAATAGTAAATTAATGTAAAATTCTTAATGCATTATTATAAACAAAACGGGGTTCGATTTATTTATTCCATGATCCGAATAATCGGGGGGATTCACAATAATCCCAAAAACACCGTCGAAACTACGACAAAAGTAAATATACGTTTTTCTACTATCAAACAAGAGTAATAAGATAAAACAACTAAAAAATAATATGAACATCGAGCTTAATAAATCCTATTCATTACCTTTTTTTCGTAGCGATGGAGGAAGTCCGTTTTATATCTTGTGTACCCTTGTCTGCTTAAGGTTATTGGGGAAAAGTACTGTAACTGTTTTCCTGGTACGCTGCAATGTTCATTTTTTTCGGAGGTTTAACCGTGTCGTTACTTTATGACAAGTAAGTTTTTGTTATATATATATATATATATATATATATATATATATATATATATATATATATAAATATATATATTTACAGGTGTAGAAAATCCAGAACAGAGCCTCTAAAAAAAGGAATGTAACAGAAAGCGACGGACAACCCGTTAAGCCATGTTGAAGAAGTGAAATAAAGCATACTGTTGTATCGTAGCTTGCCTGGCTTCCAGCAAAAATGGTGTCGGGCAAGGCATTTTCGCTGATTTCGGGTCGTCAAAATACAGCGGGTCGAAAACACGCACAATAGCAGACTGAAACTTTAAAATCATGAAAATAAATTCGAAAAACATCTAATGTGGTTCAACGCTTTAAATATAAAATAAAAAGAATAATTTTATTTCCATGAATACAATATTGCGCTTGACTTCAAAGTACATTTTAAATATAATTCTATAATAATAAATACATGGATATCGATAATCGTTAAAAAGGCGAAAGTACTTTTTCCTCTATGCTTAAGACTTCTTAATAAATGCCAATGCGAATAATTTGCAAGTAATATAATATTTATTGATTCACATAAATGAATAAATGATACGCCTGTAATAAAAATAACAAAAAGAACTTTTTAATCACTGCCTTCTTTGTTAACAGCTCTTTTCTCATTCTCCAATACGTATGAATTGTTATCCGAATCCTTACTATGTCAAAAACAGTGTAAGGATCCATCGACGCCAAAAGTTTTGGTACACATCCTCCATATTTTTTCTCGAGAAGATATTCGGGCAAAGTCTAGGCGATAGTTTCTTATCAACTTGTCCGTTGATTTTTGTGCATCTTTCGATAGTTTACCTATCGGTAATATTGCAAATGCTATGATGTCTGGTCAATGGAGTAAGTCATTTGTAGATTCCTGTTGGAATGTTGTATCAAAAATATAATTTGAAGAATAATCTTGCTATTTGAAGTTTGTATTTCCAAATCTTCTCTAATGCAGTTTAATGTCCGCTTCCAATAGTCTGCAAAATGACGGGAAACCGGAGGATCAGTTTTCGCTTTACTCTTGTTATAATGGCTGACTCATCATTGTTCTCGAAGAAACGTCGAACTATGTTGCCATCGTTAGTGCTTCCTAACTCTTTCGTTGGCATGTCAACAAGTAGTCCTAGTCTGTCTCCTTAAAGGCCTGTTGGATGATAGCCTTTGTCTGTGCTTTCACCTCTTTGTCTTTCTGCTTACGAGCTTGCCACTGCTATGTGTCACGTTGATACGACAAATACAAGAAGCATTCGAAGAATCTAATAGATGCGTGTAGACCTAACAGTTGTAGCTTGAAATACTCTGTATTTACTGGGACACAATATCAATGTTGTTGAACTGAGATGTTGTTTGGCAGAGGTAATAACGTTGGACCGATTTCGCTCTGGTCAAACCATTCACCTAGCTGTCTATCATCGTTATAGATAAGTTGTACTGTACTGAAGTTGGGGTGGCAAAGAGAACTCTTATATGGTGCACGTTGTCTGGTTCGAGTTCATAATTTTCTATTTTCGTTAAAGACTTTTGTTCGGTTTTCTTAATAAATCAAATTTCAGAGGCCCGCAATTCATAGTAGAGGAGGATTTGGAATTGTACAACATAATCTGTTCTTGTTGAGTTTGGGTGTTAATACCTGCTAATTGAAGTGAAATAAGAGAGGTTAGGAATACGTTTGTATCAGAAATATTCGGATCAGTGAATTTCATCTTGTACTGGCTCTGACCTGACGTTCCATCGAAGCCCAATTTGCAAATGAAACTCATATCTACAAATCTAATTTATCGATTTGTTCAAGGGCGTCTAATTGTAGCATTATAATTCGATCCACTGTATGATCCAGTAAGCCTTGGAATTTAACCTCTGCTCTTGATTTAGTAAAAGTTAGATACTCGTCATGTGGATAACATACTTTTTTTGTATTTTACACACCAGAGTAAGGCGAAAATATATTACTGCCTTTCTGTTTAGCCCAATTTTGTAATCGTTGATTGTAACTGGGCGCGACACAACTATAACACTGTTACCTTTGACCTGATACGAAACTTTAGAAAAAATAGACTGGCCGTTCATATTACCGAGGTTCAATAGAAACGTTACTATAGCTAATTTTCTATTCTAAATTTCTTAACTACAAATTATTCTGGCCGTTTCCTCAAATTCTACCCCACTAAGCCCGTCCAACTTAGTTCGAGACAGAAGATCGTAGGGAACGCCTACCGCAATATTACCCCTGCTAACTTCCATGCGACACGAAGACTAGCAGTACCTTGAAACGAATGAGAGGGTGTATTTACTTTTCGTCTAAACTTATAACGTAATCTATGGAATTTGGAATATTTAATGACTATTTGATACATTGATTGTTTTAAATACATCAAATAGTCGAAATACAAAAAAAAATAGTTTTGTTGGGCATTGATCGTAAAGAAAATTGATATTTCTATTACAAAATAAACATTTTTTTCTAATAAAAATAGTAAGGAAACGCAACGGTAATTTCTAAGTAAATAAGCTAATAGACCACTTTAAAATTAAAAATCATTCTCAAAAATAAACTTTTATTCTAGTAAAAAATAAAAGTAACACGTGTTTCCTGGTCTTTCGGAAAAATTTCTTGAGTTATTCGCAATTTGAAACAGCGATATTTGTTCCCCTTTAAAATATTCCGAACTGTTCGAACGTTTATATCAAGTTCTTAGGCAATTAAGGTACTATTGCAAGGAAAATTAATTTCTGCCAAACTACAAACGTCAGTCTCCCGATTTGCTCGTTCTTCAGTAATTTGACGAACCGGTTGCTCCTCATTATTATCAGTGCATTTTTTACAAATTTTTAGACAACCGATTGTCCCAAATTTTTTAATAATTTCCGAAATTCTAAATTTTCAAGGAACAGGATGATTTTCGCACGTAAATACAAAACTGCTGATTATTTACCAGAATAGTGTACCACTTAATAATCTGTTCTTTTTGTTCCGTGGAATAACCTACCATTGTAACAAAAAAATTTGGCTGGAAACACGGTACTTACGTTTCGACGGCCTGATTGAAAGCAAATAACTTGGAATCCTCTTGTTGTGCTAGGGCATGGCGTATGCTGCCGCACGCTCACCGCGCCAGCATTGTATTACCCTTCACCCTAGCGCCAAACTGGTAATTTACACGTATGTCGATGCTTACGACCATCTCTCTGATTTGATGAATAATATAGTATTTTCTTTATCTTACTTAAGAAACGTCCAGTTTCTGGTTTGGATTTTCCAGACCTGTATATAATATATATATATATATATATATATATATATATATATATATATATATATATATATATATATATATATATATATAATGTATTTTTCTTGCTATAAATTTATATAATTCTATCTTTCATTACGGAGCTTTGAAAATTTTTAAAAATTAATCGAAACGTCAGCAAAAGGGAAAAAATTTTTTTTTTTGGTTCACGATATAAATTCCAACTTATCTTGGCTGAATACTTACTTTATAATTCCAATGGAATCACAGTGTAGACATCCTCGGGTTTTCGTGACTGATTGACGTTTATGGGGTTTCAAGATTGATTCCTATGTCTTTTAAGTTGTTTAATCGGAATCATCAACATTATAATTACTTATAACGCCATAAATTTGTTAATGAAGTATCGATTTCACACTCAAACTATTTTTTTTTCAAAATTAAAGATAAAGACGTTAAATTGAAGAAACCTAATAAAAAGCTAGTATTTTGTGGTAAACTTAATTATGAATAATTTTTTATTTGATAGTTGCTTAAGTAAGTATGAAAAGTGAAATTGTAAAACTAAATGTATCTATTATTTGCCAAGAAAGAAAAGAGGGTCTTGGAACCACCACAGAAAAAGGACGTGGAAAATTGAGGATCGCCACCTATTCGTCAAAATAATATCCACCATCGTTTCAAATTAATATCACGCGATTTAGTCTTAAAAAATTGAAATAAAGTACAGTTGAAATGTACAATATATTATTACAATCAATATTATTTTACATAATTTGGAGCGCATAATACGCTATATACGTTAAATAATATTGTAATTAAACTCTTACAGTTCAAAAGCTGCATTATAAGATGATGGGATTGAACGTTTTCAACAAAAGGAGAGAGTGCACCGCAAGCTCAAGTATCCGCCATGCCTCTATGAGTGACGCAGCGCTATTAAATTTTAGTTAAATCCGATTTTAGCCTATCTTTTGATTTAAATTTTACGAGGGATATCTTTATCCTACTGTCACCCATTCTTTCATAAACAATTGAGATTATAAGAAAACAAGGAAACTTTCATGTTTTTTTTTGATTGTTTATTCTCAGCGATCTAGAGGTCGTATAGCGGTAATAATTATGATTATGATAATAATGATAATGATAGTTATGTCAATGATGAGAGTGATGATGATGATGAGAGTCATAATAATCATGACGATGAGAGTAATAATGGTGATGATAATTTTAATGATAATAATGAAACCGATAAGGTTTTCAAAAGTGAGTGTTCATCGATGTCTAAGAAACGGAGAACGGAGTTAATATTTTGTATAGATTTAAGCAAAATATATGTATGTTAGCAAAAAAAATTTGTATGTGAAAAGTGTTCGTCCAATAAAATAAACGAAATAGTTAACATGTGTTTTTCTTGTATTTGGCGGCAAATGGTTCATGTTATAACTCCATAAATACTGATGATACATTACAAATCAAACTAATTTTTTACATTTCTAATTAGTAGTGTAATCTTGACCACTGTATAATTTTTTTCGTTATTTGAAAACACGTACAACCATTTGTTTATTACTATGTTTAACAATAATTTGAATACAAAAACATATCATCCATTGTTCATATCTCATCGAGAAACTAAAAATTAAAAAAATAAAGATTCTACCACCAATATCGCCGAGATAATCCATATTCTTCCGGCGAAACGAATGTGAAGCGTTCGAGTCACATTTTTTTCCTCGCCTCGCAGGCTGAAAGAACGCACCTTTCCACTGCTCACTTTCTGACTCTTGGAGTAGGTGTAACTTTACACTAATGCAACATTAACAATTTTGAAATGATTGAGTTGAAAACTGTTGCATACAATAGTTTCCCCATCTCCCACTTAAATAATCTGTTAGTAATAAACAACGCAGCAGCCATTTTTTTTGAAAAAAAATTCTATCTCAGCTTCTAGTGATCGTACAGAATTTGTTTTTTTTTTAAAATATGCTCCAAAATCTCACATATCACGTCCACTTATCGGCATTTCAATATCAATAATTGTCGAAGAGATATCACTGTACGATCATTGTACGATCTCTAGATCACTTACTTGAAATTTTACATACTTGTTGTATTCCACAAGAGTCTTCTATCGGAGTAGTATAAAGTTAATACGATATATTTTTCTATTGTTTAATAACAAATGAAAAAATAGCCATTTTAGCAGGTTTTTTGCAATAACTAACAAACAAATTATCCTATTTGGATGAACTCTAGCTCGTTTTGTAGGTATTTTCATATCGCAGCTTTTGTTTGAAACTTTTTTACCAAAAAATATAGCTTTTACTAAAACTCGAGAAAACTGTTTCTTCATACTTTCTACATAATTATTATTATCATTGTGACGGTTTCTACGTAGTCAGAAGTCTACTAAAAATAAATTTTTTCCAGATGCTAATTCCGCTGGCCTATAATGAATTATGCAAAAAATCTTCAATTAAAATAAAATTATTAAATTCTATTACTCACACATATTAAAAGTATACATAAGTTGGTACCAGACAGTATTTTGAAACCAATATCTAATAAGTTTGATGTATTTTGTAACTAAACAATGCCTCTAGTCGCATTCAATATTATGAATATAATTAAAAACTGGATTATAGATTATTTTTGAGTAAATTTGTGTAGATAAATAATTCTTACTTGTTTCTAAATTAATTCTAATACGTATTAAAACCTGTTGAATTTTGAGTTTACCATTACTTAGAGCTATAAATTATTGTTTGGAAGGAAATTGAATAATCTTTCACTTTAAATATAATCCCTCGTAAATCTCCGATATTGTCAGACAATGTTTATAATTAGACAGGTTCGAAATATTGCTCAATTTTACCTTTGTCTGTGTTAAGGGTACTCAGTGAAATTTTATTTTATCTCTTAAATATATCAAAACCTAATTATTTATAATTATAAAATTTTGAAACATCTTAAGTTATCGTTACCTATAAGTGGCAGATTATTGCTTGCAAGAAACTTGCCTAGTCTTATCCTAAATGTAATCCATGTTATACATCACTATTAGTATCAGATGGATGTCAATTTACTCATATCATTATTTGCCTTTTTTAATTACTGATAAATCAGTAGTGTTAGTTTAACAGGAATAATTTTCCATGCAAAGATATTATCTCGTTTTTAAATATAATTCTTATGAGAATTCTTTTCCATTACAGAAAAATTACCGTATCCATATTACTCACTTTAACCATGTCCGTTTTATTTATTATAATGCAGAGTAAAATATTGTCAATAATAAGTCTGGCTGGCAAAAGGCCTAGGTTTTAAGTAAAGTGTAAATAAATTCTGTACCAGTTCCAAATTTTATGAGCTTTTCGAATTTATAATGGATTTGTCATTAGTTACAGCTGACAAATTATTGCTTGCAAAGAATTGCCTAATCTTACACTTTAAATATAATCCCGTGTAAATCTCCGTCAGTATCAGACAAAATTCCTAATCAAATAGCGCCTAAAGATTGCTTGATCCAGCTTTTGTCTGTCGCAAATGCATCCGACCGTAATCTGTTTCATTCACAGCCAATGACGGTCCTTATTGTTCTCCCGCTTGGTAATTTAATTAGCCGGTTACAAACGGAATGTGTTCTTTTATTTGCCACCACAATGCGCGAATTAGAGCAGTTATAAACGATGAGCGGATTAGACTGGGCAAAATGTCGTGAAGATTTGAGGAAAAGGGTTATTTATGTTTAAATGACTAGAGTTTATGTAACAGATATAAAAAGTAAGTTGGTAATTAGCGAGAATATTATAATTGCTACAAAAATATATTTGTTATCCCCAGTAGCAGCTTAGCCCCCTCTAGTTTCGGGCTTGCACTATATTTTCTAATAATAAAATCTTTGAAAAAAGTCTCCGGGTAAAAATGATTTACCGATATTCAGGAACAACTGCGAGAGTGGCTTGCCAAGTAGAGATTTCAAAAATTCACCAAATTAGATTTTAGTTTCTTCAAAATAATCTTATACCCGTAAATTTTTCTCCAATCTAAATTATATATTTATATTTTACAAGAAGGTTTAAACTCGAAACAAAACATGACGAACGGGACTGACGGTTGTTTTGGTTTGCAGTTTTAATCTCTACATTGCAACATAATTAAGCAACACATTTTATCTTATAAAGTCATTTGTTGTACTCAATAAAGTGTTACAAATAACAAAAGAGGATAATATCATCATACTAACATAATGAAGCAAAATGGTACTTGCCCATTTACTCAGTAGATCCGACTGTCGGTTACTATAAATGAACAAATTCACGATCCGTGTATTTAAAAATGCTGTTTTATCTTTCTTATGATAGTTAAAAAAATGAGACAGACAGTATATCCTCTGTGAATTCTACTCTGGTCCGCTTTCCGTACTAACTTCGACCACCTAATGGTCTCATCAGTGAAGCTGAAACGAACCGAGAGTAAAATGCATAAAAAACAACTATCTACTTAAAATCTACATATCGTTAAATGCCGGCAGGATATTACACGCAGAACTTGTTTCCCGACTGTTATCTTCAACAGTAAAAACGAACATTCCCAGAGCAGTAGGATAATTATTAAAAATTGACAATTTCACGGTCTATGTATTTGGAAAAGTTATTTTGTTCTTGACAGTTAAGAAAGGTGGCCAGACAGTATATTCTCTGCTAATTCTACTCTGGTTATCTCCCCATACTGGTTTCGATCATCTACCAGTTGTTTTCTATACAATTCTTTATTTTTAAGAATTTCCTGCCAATCTGGGGTATGTTTGGATGTTCGTTTGTACTGTTGAAGATAACAATCCGGCATCAAGTTCGGTAGGTAAAATTTTGAAGACATTTTACGATAATTGGAATTTTAATTAGACAGTTGTTTTCTATGTATTTTACTTTCGGTTCGTCGTAGCTCCATTAATGAGACCATTAGGCGGTCGAAACTAGTATGGAGATTGAACTTCTTAATGGTAGTAAAGGGAATAAACTAACTTTCCAAATACGACTGTTGGTTATTCTCCTCAATATTTCCCAAAATTATATTTTTCTCGAACAAATTTTCCTTTTTTTCTTTTCTCCGAAGAACTTCACAAATGTACTTTTTTCCAAAAACTGCGGAAAAACACCCTAATCTCGCCACTCTGGCTCGTTATAAGAAATTCTCATTAGAGCTTATCGGCTCGCCATCTAGCGGTCGCTAGCTCGAAGCTTTTTATCATAGCATATGATACTTCTGAATACATTATAAAGGTGCAGTTAAAATTTGATGATAATTGGTTTAGTAGTTCTTGAGATGTCTGCGAACATACGAACATAAGTTTTATATAATAGTAAGATATCAGTTTGTTCCTCCACCTAGAGGAAAGCAAGTACACTAAGCTTTGAAGCGTCATTTATGTAAAGTAGTTCAAGTGTTATAGAAGGGACGTAACTTGTAAACATCGCTTTTGATTTTCTATGTCATCAATGTTATGAACTCTATGTATTTAGAAGATTTTTTTCCTCTTGAAAAACTTTCATTGGATGAGAGGTTTTGGCAGGAAAAAAATATGTTCAATTACATGAATACTCCAATTCTCTGTAATAAATAATTTTCAAAATAAATGTTGGAAGTACATATATGTATTTTAAAAAGATTGAAAAAATTAACCAAAAAGAAATTATTAATTAAGCAGATGTGGAAAATGACCGCCACTGAATACACTTATTAACACTTTTAAAAAAATGAAATTTGAGTCTATCTAATATCTCAATTTTATTAAAAAGTTTGCCAGCGTTTAAAATGTGCATCAATAATTCTTCGCGGGTGTGCACCGGAATCTTTTATATTTCTGTTTTACGACCACTCCGCAAAAAGTAGTCACACATATTTAACTCTGGAGAAGGTAGTGGCCATATTTCTGTTGCCTCATTGCCTCTTCTAATCTATCCGTTGGGATATCGGTCGCGTAAATATTGCCGAACAACAACAGAAAAGTCGATGGGGCACCATCATGCATATACTATAGTTCTCGCTGAAGTAAAACAGGGAAAATTTCCAAAACTCGTAATATGTTTAACAACAAATTTAGATAAATATTTCCATTTATCCGTTCTAGAATCATAACAGGTCTAATAAGGTAGTGATCAATCATACATGCTCAAGCATTTGTTTTAAAGTTATGTTGACGGTGTGCAACTATAATGGTATATGGATTTCCATTCGCCGAAACATATTCGCTGTGTAGGTTGGTAACTCCGGATCTTGTAAAGCACGTCTCGTCAATAAACACAATTATACTACCAAAATCTCTATCACGATTTTTTTTTTGTTTCGAATACATTTACCAAATGTAAGACGCATGGGGGATCAATCCGTGAAAGTTCCTGAACCTTTGAACGTGATATGGCTGTAACAGCTGTTCTTTGAAAATATAATTTACATCCAACAGACGTTCTAATCAGCGAGTACTAACACTTGGTTCTTCTTCAACTCTTTTCAAAATTTCCTCTTCTTTTTCGACCCTTACTTTAAATTTTTTTTTTCAAAACTGCCCGTTTCTCGGAGATGATGTTCAATATTAGTAAATGTTCGATGGTTTATTATTCGGCAGTTAGGAAATTTCTCGATGTAGACTGTAACACTTCAATGTCCATTTCCTTTGGAACAGCAGGAACATGTTAACCTTCTCGGCGTGCGTGAAGATTTCCATGCTTGATAGTAAAATGTGCATAGAAATTTAGTATGTTGATCTTATTTAGTCAACTACTTCAACAGTTATGGCAATTTGTCAAAAGTCAAATTATTAAATGTGTATGCATGTAATTGAAAATATTTTTTTTCTTGGCGGAACCGCTCATCCAAAAATTTTGCAACAGGTAAAAAGCTGATAGAAATAGAAGAGACGTAATAAATCAGAAGCTATATTCATAAGCGACATCACTTTTATAACACCTACATTATTTTATAGCCAGTCGCTACACCTCAAGAAAACGTCAGGTTGTGTCTTATAGACCACACACCAAAAATCATTAAACTCAGTTACCACTTTTCCAAGAAATTGAGAAAACATCAATATTTTCTTAAGACTCTGACGTCTTCTGCCTCCTAAACGAAGCAGTATCGGATATATTTAAGTTGGCTTAAATCGACCTATTTTGACGTCAAGAGTCTGTTATCAAATGTTGCACACAACATTCTGTATTAATTTGGCGATTTCTTGCAATAATCTAGTGGTAAAATTAGTAATTTTAATATATTTTTAGTCCAGAACCATTTTCTAGTATATTTTTAACTACAAAATTTCACCGAGAATTTTTCTTCTTGTGATACCAATGGAAAAATTATATAAATAATTTAAATTAGGCTGCAGTCTCTATAAGTTGATTAATGGTGAATGGAAGAGCATTTTGTTCTAATATAATAAGGAAATTATGGCATTTAAAGTTTAACCGAAAAGGTAGCATATTTAATTGTAAATCTAATAAAAAAAGCTTAAAAAACAATTTAGTGTAAAGTCTAAAATCTACTTACTTACACTGGTTTAAGTCTCTAATAACTTCTATTTTGTTCGACATTTGCGATATTAGTAATCTGTCTTTCGAACCAGCTCAGTCTAATGTCGATTTAAGATTTCTGTTGATTTTCATCGCTGAAGTAACTATTTGCAATAAATATTCAGTATCTAGCAAAGTACTCATATACTGTACAAAATATATTTATTATGGTACTTGTAATAAGGAGAACAAAGAACAAAAAAATAAAGTTATGTAATAAAAAGCTACTACCTCAGTCAGAATATATTAATAATTCAAACAATAAAATTTGCTAGATTTTACAGAATCTTTTCACTTTTAGATATTTCCAATACTATGGTTCATATTTTAGGTTTTTGGATGTAGCAGATACTACTAAAATAATTAATTACACCAGCTATTTAAAATGTATTAGTTATTAACCTATCCGAAATTCATATAATATACTCTATTATTTCATATAATACAAGGTAAATGACACGATAAAAAATATATAAAATATAGGAAAATTTACAAATTTTTATTTTTATAAAAAATATATATCATAGATAAATTATTATTATAACATTGCATCTGAAGGAAGTAAACTAGAGTATGACCATATCCACATAGCATTAGAAAAACCATTTATTAAAAATTGGGAATCTTAATCTTTCTATTTAATTAACATTTAAAAAGAAGATAAATTTGACGAATTGTTTTCACGATTAGACGAACAACTCACAGACTTTTCTCAACGATCATGCAGGACACATCAAATTTTCAATGACGATTTAACAAATTCTGGTAAATTCGGAGCAACTATAATAATTGTTATCAGGTAGTGGTATGCTGAATAATATTTTTGCTTGTATAATACGAAGTTGATAAAATGACTATATAAATTGATTCTATACAAATAATATGTTTCTAAAACAGAACTTTATACTATATTTTAATTAAATAATTATGTTTTTTACAGAAAAAATACTCTCTCCCTTATTCCTACATTCCTGGGTATTTAAGGTAGTTTACTTGTGAAACGGTTTTTGTTAGGAATATGATCAAATTTGAATATATAGTTTAAAAAAGAGTCTTTTATTTAATTAAAAAAAAAAGCGAAATTTTTTAATCGTCTATGAGACGAAATATTAACAATTAAAATATACATCATTAACATGCTGGTGACCTCCAGCATATTGATTATGTATTAACATATAACAAAATGACACTATATTTTGGAATATATCAAAAACGGTTTCTACCATATTTTTTAAAAACTAATGCAACGTAGATCCAAAAATTAAGAATTTTTTATAAAAAGAAAATGGAATTTCTTGCTCGTTTTGTTTGGGAAATACAGATTTTTTAAATAAACATAATTTGAAAACATCTGATGCGTAGTGCCGTACAGTGATCACAACTTGGCAACGCGCGATAATTCAAACCTAAGTTAGTTAGGTTAGTTCTTCAGAATGTGATTTTTTTTAATCTATAGTTTTATTTATTTTGTCAATGTGTTGGGATGTCAATATAACAAACTGTATAGGTATGAGATTCACATTATGTGAACGTTACTATTCACACGTTTACTCTATAGACCATTCAATCTTGACATTTGCGGTGCTGCCAGATTTATTATATTTAAAGTTATTACTGTATAAAAATGTGTCTGTAGATTGAAAGTTGACGTGTGTTGGGTACAGTCTCGTACAAAAACAAAATTCTTTAGGCCTGAGAATCTTTAACTTTTGGTTCTTAATTAAAGGCTATACTTTTGTCTACGACTGTCGCGAGTGAACTACCTTAAGAAGTATAAAATTACTTGAATTGAAAGTTCCAGTGCTTTTTAGAAATACGTTTAATATAATTCAAATTTATAAACTACACCAAATTGAACTACAGGAAACTAATTGATTCCTTAAGTCTGCCATTGTAGACCTGCTATCTCTTATGAATTTTAAGAAATTCATTTTAAATTCGTAATATTGGTCCCCCAAAACAACCCAATATCGACATTGAATGAACTTGAGATATAAATTATTTAGTTCGACATATTTTATCCAATATATTGAGTTAATTTAAGATCCGTAGTATACACCTCAAGATGCTCATTTTATATTTGCCTAATTTAACTTAAATTAATTAACTTGACATTAGTAGCTTATATCCTCGAAAACTTCCTAATACCAATTTTGAAAAAATGTGAATAACGTAAAACTTTCAATCTATCACTTTAGTTGCGCCATTTCGAATTCAAAAAAACTAATTTTAAACTTTAATACCAGATTCACTAAGAAGATTTAAGATTTAAACCGGCCCGTTTTCTTTGCTTATGATATTGTCATAATTTATATTACACAACAAATATACACTTATATAGGGATACTAAGGATAAGAACCTTGCGGTGTTGTCCTGAAATATTTAGGAAAAATAGTTGTATCCCGAAAACAAATAAAGTTTTCCATATTTGCCGGTTTAGTAATAAAACAAAATGATTTTTAATGCTTTTATTTGTAAGGTTTAAAATTTGCTTGACTTACTGTTGCTTTTGTCAGTTTAAGACCAGAGCTGTTAATTTAGGGTGGTTTTAAATTTAAACCATGTTAGTGAATCCGGCTGTTAAAATTTAATCTTAACCTAGAACTGTTTTTATATAAAATTTTTCCTAATGAAAAAGAAGTTTTCCCAAAGACCCCGAATCTCCAGCGGGTCAGGTGATACCAATCAAGACAGCGTCAGTGGTTGAAGAATATCGGGAACCAGGAATGCTAAGAATCACCGGGTTTGACGAAGCTACCAAAGGACAACAAAATTAAACATCGGAATGGTTAATGTAAGTAGACTCCCCGGAAAAAATAGTTTATTCGGGTTGTAACATGAATTCAATCATTTCATGTGGGATATTGTTGGGTTATCAGGAGGGGAGAAGAATGTACAACACTGAAATTGGACTCTTTTACCATTAAGATCCCAAAGACAGTCAACGAGGTGTTGAACTTATCATTAACAAAACACTTGCACCGAACATAATAGAGCTGCATAGTAAAATGAATCCCTTTTGTTTGGCAATTGTGTCAGATTTCATCTGAGTGTACAATAAAAATGATACAATGGATATAGAGGTTGGCGCATAACCTCGATATCTACTGACGAGGAAATGGAATCATTTTATAAAAGTTTGAACAGCATTATGGAACGGGAACAAAATGAATAGTGGACAACTATGGTTTTGATCAAAGAAATGAAGGAAGTGAAAGAATGATTGAATTTTTAACAACACCGCCTAAATGATGCGAATTCGTTCTTTAAAAAGAAAAAACAAAGAAAATGGACCTGTCTCAGTGTGAACTTCCAAATGAAAGAACTAAAAACAAGATCGAATATATATATATATATATATATATATATATATATATATATATATATATATATATATATATATATATATATATATATATATATATATATATATACTCAAATAGTGAACAAATAATACAGGCTGTAGCAACCCTGAATAGGTTTACAATAACGACTATTGAATGGTTAGAAGGATTGTTAGACTTAATGAAAAGAAACAAGCACGGGACAGGAAAAGTTATAAAAATTGATGGTGAAAAACTAAAACAAAAATCCGAACAGTAACAAAACGATGATAACAATTTAAATAATATGAATAACACAAAAGTGATATCTTAACTTATACTGCAGAAAAAGAGGTTATAAAAGAACAGGATGGAAAGAACATACTTAGTCAGGAACGAGAAAAAATCAAGCGAAAACGGTATTATTTAGAGACATAAAATACGAAGAATTTAGAAAGGTGGCTATAGGGACGCGAATATTAATAATAAGATATCAAAAAGTACACTATGATGCTGAAGTTGAAAAATTAATCTAAAAGAACAAATTAATAAAAAGCTTAAGAAATAAAAACAGAAGCTAAATCTTCATACTAAACGACGAAGATGAAAACGAAACCAAAGAGAAACAAAATCGTTAAAATATCAGAACAGTTTTATGGGGACCTCTCTGACGCAAAGCTAGGAAACACTGAACACAGACTAAAAAACACACAAGGAGTACTAAATATGAGTTCCAAGCAATTTCTTCATTTCCCTATATCACCAGGGAAGAACAAGACATGCACTCAAACAGATGCAACATAAAAAGCTGTGGGGGAGGACCCGACAGTAATAGAAATTATTAAAACCGCAGGAGAAAAGATACTCGAAAGAATTTGCGAAACCCTTACTAAATGCCTTATAGAAAGACAAAAATGGGAACATTTATTCATTGTGCTATTATTGAAGGAAAGAGATAAGAAAGAGGAACAATTTTTTATTAAGGTTATAGGTAGACCAAAAAAAAAATAGAAGAATACCAGCCTATAAACAAGCTGGAATTAGAAAAGATTATAGTAGTAATAAACATTTATTATCGATGAGAGTCCTGATGAACAAATTCGTAGAATATAACTTTTAAATTTATGTTGAGTTCGTAGACTTCCAGAAAGACATCTTTAAAAAATATATATATACGCTACGAATTGAGAACCTACTTCTTTTAGAAATCAGTTAAAAATGTTCACTGAGAGGATAAAGGTATATTTATCAATAGCAAAAGCCTAAACCACCTCAGATACACCGATAATAATTCACTGCGAAAAATGTACAATATTTGCAAAACATGCTGACTAATCTTGGTAGAAGGGCGACGAAGACTGGTCTTAGAATGAATATCCAAGATCAAAACTTTGTTCAGTGATAATCCTCTCATTCTTTAAGAGACAATTAGAAAATATAACTAGCTACATATATTTAGGCCATCAAATTACAGTAGAAAGAGACAATCAGACTACTGAAATATATCGAAGGAGACTTGCCTGAGCGGCATTTAATAAATTGGGCCACACACTAAACAGCAAATCTATTCCAATGTACCTTCGACCTAAGGTATTTAACCAGGGTGTCCTACCAGTACTGACGTATGACGTTCAAACATGGACGGTGACTAAACAATCTACAAGTAAACTTAAAATAACCCTTAGAGCCATGGATGATTGGAGTAACCCTCTAATAATGTAGGGGAAATTGTTTGATGCGAGGACACCGACGTTTGACAAAGCTGAAAGATATGGCAAAAGCCTTGGCAATACTATATCCTATGTTCAAAATGGATTGACGGCTTATACTAATGATGATGAATTTACACCCTCAAGAACTGCGGAGGATATTGAGGAATTGAGGATATTAATGCAAGTGATAAACAACCAGTAAGCACAGCAGCTGCCGAATGACATTTTGGCAAAACGTCTGCAAATTTCTATAAGAAACCAAACGAGCAAACGGATATATTCCTGCGTATTTACATAAAAAAAATCAATAAGTAATAATTCAGAGTGGTAAAACTTTTAGTAATCTAAAGTGAAAATTAGTACAATTTTTATTTTGATTAATTTGTTTTGATGTTATTTCTGTAGGGCCCGAGTCCAATAAATATTGCTAAAAAATAATACAAAACAATTCAGAAATTCAAATAAAAATAAATAAAATGTCCTTAATTTAAATTGCGTTTACTTTCTCTAATACATCATTTTGCTGTTCAATAATTTTCATTTAATAATTGAATTAGAGAGGGAGTAAATTCGCATTATTTGTGAATTTAGGAAGGTTGTACTATCCTTTCTAGGTGATCCTTTCTCGACTTTAACTCTCCATGGACGTGTACACCAATCTAGCATGCTACACAAGACTTGCCACTTGCAAGCAGGTTGCATTCCACTAATTTCAAACTTAATGTAAACAAGTGCTTATGTTAATACTAGAATAGTGTAGCATCCTAGGTACTCGAATTGCACGACGGGATACGTTCGTTTTTATAATTATTATTTAAAACGCCGCTCTACAAAAAGCTCAGCTTTGTTCACCTAAAGAATTGTGGTTCATATTTTCTCAACATAGAAGTTAGGTAGGACTAAAAGTTTGTAAAATACGTTTAAAATGTGGGTCCCGTTAGAAATAGAGTTATTTAAAAAAAAATGATGGTTTTTAATTGGATATCAAATGTTTTCACATTTTTTTATTTCATTAGTTACTTGTGTATTAGTAGAATCTATTATGATGTTTATGCATCCTCTTACTTAACCTAAGATTTCCCTGTATACAATTACTGTAATTTAGTTTAAATAGCTTTGGTATTTTTTTTTAAACTTTATTTTAAGAAAATAGTTTTGCCCTGCCTAAACTATAAAATGTAACAGTGGAAACTCGAGCTCGTTTTCGAGCTGATTTTTGCGAAAAGGTGTGTAAACGTAATTAGATTAAGGTGTTTTACAGCAGTATTTTCTGGTTTTCATGTTTTCGTGTGAAATGTCCAAAATATAAAAAAATGTCGATGTATAGGTGATTTATTATTTTTAGCCGACTTCTAAAAGAAGGAGGTTCTCAATTCGTCGACTATGTATTTTTTTTTTTTTTATGTATGTACACCGATTATTCCGGAACGGCTGCACCGATTTGAATGAAATTTTTTACGTTATGTAAAGGAAGTTGCTGCGGTGGTCCCATATTTTTTTAGAAGAAATTGGTGCAGTAAAATCCAAGATGGCGCTTACAATATGGCGGCCAAAAAAATTAATTTTGTCCGATTTTCTCCAAAATTGGTATGGAGGAATTTTCGGGATTGTACCCAACGAATCTGAAATTATTTTTCAAAAATTCAAAATGGCGGATCCAATATGGCGGACAAAAAAATTTAATTTAGTCCGATTTTCTCCAAAATTGGTATGGGAAAGTTTTCGAGGTGCCATATAACGAATCTGATATTATTTTTAAAAAATTCAATATGGCGGATCCAACATGGCGGACGAAAAAATCAATTTTGTCCGATTTTCTCCAAAATTGGTACGGGGGAGATTTCGAGGTCGCATATGACGAATCTAAAATAATTTTTAAAAAATTCAATATGGCGGATCCAATATGGCCGATAAAAAAATTAATTTTGTCCGATTTTCTCCAAAATTGGAACGGGGGAGTTTTCGGGGTCGCATATGACGAATCTAAAATAATTTGTAAAAAAATCAATTTGGCGGATCCAATATGGCCGACAAAAAAAATCTTTTTTTGTGCGATTTTCTCCAAAATTGGAACGGGGGAGTTTTCGGGGTCGCATATGACGAATCGAAAATAATTTTTAAAAAATTCAATTTGGCGGATCCGATATGGCCGACAAAAAAAAATCTTTTTTTGTGCGATTTTCTCCAAAATTGGAACGGGGAAGTCTTCGGGGTCGCATATGACGAATTTAAAATAATTTCTTAGAAAACTCAATATGGCGGATCCAATATGGCCGACAAAAAAATTGATTTTGTCCGATTTTCTCCAAAATTGGAACGGAAGAGTTTTCGGGGTCGCATATGACGAATCTAAAATAATTTTAAAAAAATTCAATATGGCGGATCCAATATGGCCGACAAAAAATGGATTTTGTCCGATTTTCTCCAAAATTGGAACGGGGGAGTTTTCGGGGTCGCATATGACGAATCTAAAATAATTTTTTAAAAATTCAATTTGGCGGATCCAATATGGCCGACAAACAAAATCTTTTTTTGTCCGATTTTCTCCAAAATTGGTACGGGGGAGTTTTCGGAGTCGCATATGACGAATCTAAAATAATTTTTAAAAAATTCAATATGGCGGATCCAATATGGCCGACAAAAAATTGATTTTGTCCGATTTTCTCCAAAATTGGAACGGGGGAGTTTTCGGGGTCGCATATGACGAATCTAAAATAATTTTTTAAAAAATCAATTTGGCGGATCCAATATGGCCGACAAAAAAAATCTTTTTTTGTGCGATTTTCTCCAAAATTGGAACGGGAGAGTTTTCGGGGTCGCATATGACGAATCTCAAATAATTTTTTAAAAAATCAATTTGGCGGATCCAATGTGGCCGACAAAAAAAATCTTTTTTTGTTCGATTTTCTCCAAAATTGGAACGGGGGAGTTTTCGGGGTCGCATATAACGAATCTAAAATAATTTTTAAAAAATTCAATTTGGCAGATCCAATATGGCCGACAAAAAAAATCTTTTTTTGTGCGATTTTCTCCAAAATTGGAACGGGGGAGTTTTCGGGGTCGCATATGACGAATCTCAAATAATTTTTTAGAAAATTCAATATGACGGATTCAATATGGCGGACGAAAAAATCAATTTTGTCCTATTTTCTCCAAAACTGGTATGGGAAAGTTTTCGGGGCCTCACATAAAGAATCTGAAATTATTTTTAAAAAACTCAATATGGAGGATTCAATATGGCGGACAAAAAAAATCAATTTTTTCACCAAAATTAGTACGGGAGAGTTTTCGGGGTCACACATGACGAATCTAAAATTATTTTAAAAAAATTCAATATCGTGGATAAAAAATTAATTTATTTTCTTTAAATATCGATATTGGAAGGTTTTGGGACCTATATTACCAATCTAAAAATTAATTTTAAATTTAAGATGGTGGATTTTCTATGACAGACTAAATATTCGTTTGACCCAATTTGATTGGTATTTGGAAAATTCTAAGAACTAAAGAATTTTTAGTGGTTCATTTTAGGGTGATTTACAACTTTGGATAAAATTTGTATTTTTTTGCCACTTTGGAGTCATTGCGAAGTACACTAATTTCGATTAGTACTTAGTTCACATAATTTATGAATATCATAATGAATTCTAAAACTAAAAATAGAAAAATAAAATTTTTATAAAAAAATTGAACCGACTTCTAAAAGTGCCCTAAAAAGTGAAAAATACCAAAATTTTTATATGAAATTGAACTTTTTGAAGTCGGCGCCAAATTATTTCTAAATGAAATAAATAACTACTAATATATACAAATTATGGTAAGAAAGCAGTTACAAATGAAGTATTTTTAATCTATTTATGCAAATCACATTTCGTCAAGTATTAGTTTGGCGCCGACTTCAAAAAGTTCAATTTCATATAAAAATTTTGGTATTTTTCACTTTTTAGGGCACTTTTAGAAGTCGGTTCAATTTTTTTATAAAAATTTTATTATATTATGAAGATATCTAAGCTTAATGTCCCAAGACATTTAATATAGTTCAGTGATTGAATGAATAAATGAATAAGAGTGGTGATATTCGATTTTCGATACTAAGGCTACGTTGGGCCCATTACATACCAGCATAACCATAAGTCATTCGATGCCCATCCAAGCTGCCCAGTTGCTTGACCTTACCTAACTGTTTCGGGTAATCTTATTGTTTCCCCGAAATGTCTTCATCTGAATCCGTTGAGTGGCGGGCACTCTATGAGAATATAATTAATGGTTTCGTTTCTCTTCAGACCACATCTACATACCGGATTATCCACAATGCCAATCCTATGAAAAAAGGTTTGTAGGAGACAATGATTTGTTAGTAATATCATCACGATCCACAGTTCATTCCCCTTCAGGAAAAGAAGCCCACTAGTAAGTCGCACAGTTGGTTCAATTGTATGTTCCTTAGTTAATCTCATTTCAGGGGTTTTCCTGAAGCTTTTAATAAATTTATATTCTAGCAACAGTTTTAGTTCTCCTGTACCAACATGAATTGGAAGAGTTATAATGGGATAAGGCCAGCATTAATCAGCCGCAGACTTTCCTCCCAATCATTTTTCTCGTCTTCGTCTATATCCAAAAGACTCAGGATTGTGTATCCATTCTTTACTGGATTATCAAGTAACTCCCTGCACTCAGACATTAGTCGTTAAGCTGCTACAGTGGATCCCAAAGCCAATATTCCAGCCCTATTGTCTAATATATCTCCTATTTCTGTTTATGCCCCTCGTACCCATATGGTCACATTGCAGATTAACATATATTTTGGCGTAAAAAAATATTGCGTTTTATTCGAAGAGTAAAAGTCTCGGACTCCCGTGCTTCTATCGAATACTCCACTTCCGGCTCTTTCATCTTGTAGAAATTCGTTCGTAAATCATCAGGATTCATTTCCGGGAAAAGTTTGGTTTTCTTACAATTCTCTCTGCTTAGTAAAAGTATCTCAATAGAATGGTTTGGTTCCAAATCCGGCGCCATGTAATCTACTTGCTTAGGGAGCGATGGGTGTCCTTCCACAAAGCTTTTCCAGCTAGACAGGTAGCGAGTAGTTCCTACTCTGAATAAGTAGAGTGGAGGAGGATTCATTAGAACGTCCTGCGCACTATTGGGAGCAGTCCACCTAGCAGTCCTCATTGTTACACAAGCCATTCTTCGAACCTTGTCAAGTTGTAATTGGCGTCCATATGGTAATGATGTACATAATCATAGAATGAATTACCATAATAATACAGAACATTCGATGTCAGTCCCTATCTGAAACAAAAGGCTTGTTTATAAGCCCAGCAAATAGAAATGGCATCCTTATATGATTATTTCAGCTCAGCAGTAAATCAAGAATTACTCCCAGTTATTTACCAGTTTCTTTATATTTTAGAATCATTTCCAAAAGAATAATTGTGGATTGTAATTAATAGTATGACTACTTAATTTTAACATGTCAGTTCTTGAGGCAAAAATTGGTAAATGTGAGAGTTTACGGTTCGTTCGCTAACAACCGTAAATTGGCTTTTGCAACTACTGTCAAAATGGAATCCTCCTGTCAACAACTAGTAGATTTCATTTAATTTACAATTCGTAGGTTTAAGTATAATATTATTTTTTATTTTATACGGGAGTAAGCATTTTAGGGTGAAAAGGATCGGCTACAAAAAGGACAACCAAGAAATATTAAATTTCCGATAAGTTAAAATTTTCGAATTCCTAAAATTTTTTTAAAGAAATAAAGTATATTATGAGTAAAATTTTAAATAATTCTATCGGAACCTCTAAGAGTTTTATTGTGCGAGACCTGTTTGAATAAGAGAAATAATTTTAATAATACGTTAGCTAAATTTAGTCTACATATATAATAATTCTATAAGGGTTAAACATTTTTATCCCATTTCATTTGTAGTACTGGATGATCATCTTTTGCGTACATACTTAAAAATTTTCGTAAAATATAAAGTCCTTTGCAAGATCAAAATATAGGTTATCCTACAACTTTCATAATAAAAATGTGAAAAAAATGGGAAAGAATTTTAAATCCTGTAAAATAACTTTTTTACAGTTGGTGTTAAAAATTCAAAAAACATGTGTTTACTTATTGATTACAAAGGGAGTAAATGTCAATGTCCAAGTCGCCGTTCATTTTCAGTTCAAAATTCCGTTTGTGGCAGAATTTTTAAAAACGTTGAAATCGTGTTTATTTATAATTAGAAGTATATATGCTGGTTTTTGTGCCGCCAACATTGCCTGGCGTTTCACAAATTTAGAAACTGGCAAATCAGAACTTGTTTTTTATATACTCATGTATAAATTCCAGTATCATAATTTATCAATTTTGTATAGATTTTTACCTACACGAAAAAACAAAAGAAATAATGTCCCTAAAATTATAGATTCAAAATGAAGGAAATGATCTTTTTTCAATAAAAATGAATACTCTTGAAAAGCAAGGGACAGATTTCCAGAAGCAGGTCGAAAAAATATTATTTTCATCAATAAATGCAAAAACTTCTTGTTCACAAAGTTTCATCTCTTATTGGTTAATTATTTGAATATCAGGTGCGGATACTCTCAATAACTCGATGGATGAATTTCCAAACCAATCCTGGAGATTCGTCAGCCTCCACATTAGCGTCTGCCACTCGATCGTTTTCTTGAAACCCTGTCCTACATGACTAACTAAAAAAGGTAATATCCTTCTTCTCCATTATATATATGGCCAGAATATTTCAATTCATGTTTTTTAATGTTGAAAACATTTTTTTTTTCGTTAGATGAAAAAATCTGCATTGGAGACGCGTTCTGTCCATTATCTGCATTCGTTTGTATAATCAAAATACAAAGTAATATGTTTTCTTTATGTTCTGTCATCTCAACGTCTATATAATAAGTTTGAGACGACATATAATCAAACAACTCTCATTCTCGATCCTAGTTAAATTTTAATTACAATGTTTCAGATTTCTCGAACCATCATCAACATTATTTTTCTTATGACAGCCATATTAGATGTTATACTCATCGAAAATACTTAAAAACAACAAAATTTTAAACTATTAAGAATAAATTAATAATAATATTTCTTTATCTCAGTGAAAATCTGTCAAAATTATTAAAAAATCCTAACACGAAACTTAAAAAGTGAGTCAAGCAATTAATCGATCTGGTTATTGTAATATTTCTCTTTAGTAAGCTTTTAACCTGAAATAAATGAAATTCTTTATTCTGTCATAAATTTAACTTTTACGTATGTTTTCAAGTGAGCTTTTTGACGTTTTAATAGACATTTTTACAATGGTATTAAATTTTTCTAATGAAGAAAAGTTTAATATGCCAGTGTGTTTTATCAGAAATGAAAGGAATGTTATCAAAGCTATATATAATTACTTTAACATATGCCCCGAACGACGACAACCCAGAGGAACTTATTTTCGTAACCCAAATATAAACCTATTTGAATTTGGTAGTTTCAACAAATCTAGTTTGAGAAATTATATAAAAAAAAAATGAGAAACTTAATAGAAATATTTTTGAATATTTTAATGAATATCCAACGCTGTCTAAACGAATAGTTGACATCAAGCTTTACATTCAAAATCAACTGTTCCTAATGTTTTATGAATTACTAAGTACCATCTTTATAAACCAACAATTGTATAAGGACTCCAAGAAGGTAATTTTGATAGAAGAGTCGTTTTTTGCAATTGGTATATTGGTAGATATCAAGAAAGCTCGCCTTTTTCGGTAAAGTTTAATGATCAGATGAAATGCATGTCAGTAACTGCGGAGTTTTAATAAAAAATTCACCATCACTGGCCTCTTGAAAACCCCAGTTAAGCGAACCACTAAGATATCAAGTACGATTTGCTGTTGATGTGTGGTACGGAATGATCTGTCAGATATTTCTTATTTAGGTTTAAAAGATTAGCATTTTTCTGAAATGATTCAAAAATGTATTTATTAATATTGTAATAATTACGATTTACCTTTTTTAATAGTATACATTATCTTTAGGAAATCGCCGAATTAGTCCATTTATTTATTACCAAACACTGAAAGGTCAAGGAAACCTTACAATGCTACAAAGTCAAATTATTCCTATCATTCGAAAAGTTCGGCCAAATGATCAAATTGATAATGTGTGGTCTCAGAAAGATGACTGCCCCGCACATAACTTCAGGGAAGAAATAATCTTCATCAGTGATACTATACGCTGGCCTTCTAGGTCTCCAGACATAATATCTTTAGACTTTTATTTATGGGGATATATGGATTATGAGGTATACGAATTTGATCGCCCTGAAAGCAGGAAAGTTTTTGAACTTAGCCCTTGCAATATTCTTGGTAATCGGAATATCATTCATTATTGCCGTTTCGAAGAAATGTCAACCGTATGTTGCAATGAATGGTAGACATTTTGAATATTATTATGACTATGTACTTTGTAATTATTAAAGAAAATCTTTAAAATAGGGCTGTCTTATGGAGAGCTATTGTTAGTTTGAAATAATTGTTAATTAAAAGAATTATTTAAAATTTCGGTGTTGTCAAATATCCTAATTTTTATTAGAAAAGTGTTTTTAGTCATTTTAGGTTGTAAATTTATTGAGTTAGCGTTTCACATAGTGTTTAGAACATATTAGGTACTTTTCGATGAGAAAAAATCGAATATGGAGGTCATAAGGAAAAACAAAATTGATATTGGTTCCAGAAAACCGAAACGTTGACTGACAGTTGATTAAATAGATGTATTTTGAGTAAAAACAGCTATAGCCGATCTAACAAAATGTAACCTTATTTTATTTTAATATCTGCAAATCCCTGAAAACTACAATTGATGCACAGGCACTAATAACCTACTGGCAAAAGTATCTAAAACTTTCCGTGTTTATCTCCCTTTATATTTCTGATAGTTTTCGAGGTTGTAATGCTGTGATCACTTACCTCGGACACCCTGTATATACGGGATGTCTAATTTTCGGTATTTTTAGGGCCTATTAGAGTTATTATCAAAGATACAGTGTTGCAGTTTTCACTTTACCGTCCTACTTTTTAACGAAATGAAAGATTCCGGTGTCAAATTTGTCATGGCTCTCTTCGTTTTTAATACCCAGGATGATTTTGAAAATCTTCGCTTTTTAGGCATATCTCGTATTTTCGTTACACGTTAATTGATCAAAAAAGTAAAAACTGACTTTTATAGAGCTTTTCACGTAGAATTAATTGGTGCTGTTAGTTTTTCTTTTCTAAAAAGTTTAGTTTTTGAGATATTAACCAAACTTAAAATATTTTAAATAGAGCACTCTGTATATTATTTTATTTTCGATATTGATTAAGTATAATGTAGGCTTTTCAAAAATATGTAATGTGTTTATTTTATTTTGAAACACAAGGTCAGAATTTGATATTTTCAATAATTTAGTTCATTTGTAACAGTCCAGGCAGATGTTCAAAACTTCACAGTTTTGTCAGATTGTTATTATTTATGAAATATTTTCGTTACGTAGATGTTTTTATTTTACTTTTTATTTATTCTATATTTACAAAGGCCATTTGATAATTATGAAAAATATGAATGTATAGTATGTGTTATACAAAACCATGAAAGTCCCCAAAGAAGATTCTGAATTATATTTCAATAGATAATGTATTTAAAGCGTTATCATTAGAATAACTTCCCTTATGTGGCGATCGTTTTAATTCATGTTAGGTATCCAGAAAGAAGGCAACCGTTTCCAAAAATATTTGCTCATTTAAAAGGAAATCTAGTTGAACACGGAACTTTTAGTCAGCCGCGTCCCGAAACATATGTCAAAGAAGTCAGGGAGAGAAAAGAAACAAATATGTTATTTTACGCAGCAGCAACAACTTCATCGTCCTATAGAAAAAATAGAGGGAGAAGTTGGCGTAGTAAAATCTGATGCTGAAAGAATTTTGAAAAAGTATAAATATCATCCATATAAATTTAAAATAGTGCAACATTGACACCCCAGAGATGATGAGCGCCGAGTAACATTTTGTCAATGATATTTAGAACAAATCCGCACCAACAAATCTTTTGGCAGATTTGTTATCTGGTCTGACGAATTTTATTTTTCGAGTGTGGGAATTTTAATTGTCACACGAGACATTGATCTGCAGAAAGTTACCATTTAGTTTTCGAAAGGGCACAACAAGGGCGCAACCGAGTTGGTGTCTCGTGTTTTATTTTGGGCCGACGCATAGCCTACAGGGTGTATGAGAGGGGTCTCACAGCTCACAGCCAAAAATCCTTGAGGAAATTATTCCAGAATTACTTAAAAATGTTCTATTGGCCCATCTCAATTTCAATTATCTTTAACAGGACGGTGTCACGAGTTACAACTCTGGGCTCTTAAGGCCATTTCTGGACAATAACTTTCCTCAAATCCTCCCAATCTTTCCGTTCTGGAATTTCATTTGTGAAGTTTTATACGAAATCAAGTATATGAGACACGACATAAATCTACAGCGGAACTTCGTGAGGCAATTGATTTGGCCTTTCAAACTCTTCATAATAAATCTATGATTCTTTTAAATGCAATTAGAAAAATAATAAAACTGCCGTCATTTTGAAAACCATCTTTAAAACAAGTCTTGGTCGTTTTTAGTTTCAGTGTTTCTTTTTGTTTCTGTTATTTTAGTTTTCTGAAATAGTGGTGTTCTTGATTTTTTTTGCTATCAAATTTCAATATTCTGGTTTAATAATAACAGTTTTGTTTAAAGTAAAAAATGTAATAATATTTAAGTGATGAAATGTCTGGCCGGCAGCCAGCAGTATAATTGTCGCTACTGTAATGCGTAGACAGTACAGCCAGCAACACCAGCTATCCGCTGACCTTTAACCATATCCTTTCTCTACCTTTTAAACATTCCTCTACCCTGACCCACCTAACCTCAATTCCTAAATAATTCCTACATAAACACTTTCTTTCAGCTTTCCGACTGGACCCGGCAACGAATAAATCCAGGATTTCCCTCAACCAATCATAGGAGGTGATTACATGGGGAGAAGTTTAAAATTTTAAATAATGAAATATCGGCTGTAAAATATAATGTACCCCAGGTGGATAGGACCCATGGTTGAGAATCTTACACCGGGAGCAATATTTCGACATCCCAAACTTTAAGTAGTTGGGTGTTGAGGCGGCGAACAACATGAAAGCCAAACAACAACGAGAGCTCCGCTCTCCGAAGATGCTGCGCAGGGATCTCAGCTAGCACTCACTCAAGCGGGACTTCCAAGACAGCGCGTAAAATGGACAATATTAATGAATAAGATAATAATGAGCATTTTTTATAGGGTGACTCATTTAGGACGGGAAACGATCGGCTATAGACAATAGCTATATACCGAATTTTGTAGGAAATATTCAAACGTACAGATATCACAACAGAGAATAGCTGACCAATACAGAGTTATTCTCCGAAATAAGCTAATCTCAGAAGCGCGACTCAACATCATCAAAGCGAAAATAGAACGAGCAATAAGAAGCATCGACGATAATAATGAACAAACCGCGGAACCTGTGCCACAGCCAGACCCAAAGACTCAAGAATAATCAAAGAAAGGCATGAGAGAGGACATCGCTGAGGACCGGCAGCAATAACAGCAAGGAGTGCTGCGGTGTTGGAGTATGATGGAAGCAATCCGTTAAGAAGACCGGCACTCCAAAAATTAATTCATTTAAAAAATGGCTTATGTTTCAGATGTTTACACTCCGGAGTTCTTGCATATGACCATCTACTGTGCCGCGACTGCTATAGCTAGAACTTTAGAAATTAAAGTTACAACAGGGCGCCGATCAGCAAGAAAAGATCCCAAGACACCACCATGAGATAGACGTCTAAATAAGCAAATTGAAAATCTTCGAAAAGATATAGGACAGCTGACGGAGTACATCAGGCACAAGAACAAGTAGACTGCAAAGGCTAGTTGAAGAGATCATGAATCGTGTCCGATATCATTCGCAACACGATCCAGTGAATGTTACTGCTCAGCAATGCCTTGATACGCTAAAACAGAAGCTCTTTGTTATTGCAGGACGGCTAAAGAGATACAAGATCAAAAAAGACTTTCTACCGCAAGCTAAACTCTCCACCTAATATGACAGATAATAGATATCCCGATAGGGAGCAGGTAGAAAAGTTCTGGGGAAACTAACTTTCTACACCAACCTATTGTACCATCGCAGCTGGCTAGATCAATGAAAAATACAAAATCTTCCAAGGCTACAGCCAGATACAGTTTGAGCCATTTACTACCGAGGAAATCTCAAAAATAATCAAGGAATCCTATAACTGGAAAGCTCCAGGTCTCAACAGGACCCAGAACTACTGGCTCAAAAAGTTCTGGTGTATGCACCATCAGCTGGCTAATAGTGTTAATGATGTTTTTCTTAAACTAGCAAAAATGCAATTGTTCTTAACCGAAGGTATTACGTACCTCCTACCAAAGAACCAACACAACACACATGACCCAGCTAAGTATAGGCCAATCACCTGTCTACCCACACTGTATAAGGTGATCACCTCTTGCTTAACCTAACGCATCTATGCACATTGTGAGCAAAATAACATCATTGCAACTCAACAGCAAAGATGCACGAGGGGAGCAATGGGATGCAAGGAATAATTGGTTGTTGACTCTGTCATATGTAACCAAGCCTGTATCAACCGAAGAAACCTCTTTGCTGCCTAGGTGGATTATAAGAAGACCTTCGACTAAGTGCCACATGAGTGGCTTAAAACTATACTGAGAATGTATAGAGTCGATAATAATTTTGTTTCCTTTTTAGAACGTATCATGTTAACCTGGAGAACTAGGATCCAATTGCAAGTGCCATCTAGTGACACCATCGAAATTAACACTATTCCGATACGAAGGGGAATATTTCAGGGCGATTTACTTAGCTCATTGTGATTCTGCCTTGCAATAAACCCACTATCACTCCGTTTGAACCCCACCAGATACGGCTTTAGTATTAGAAATAACAACGAAGAGGTAGTAAGAGTGAAGCATCTTCTATACATAGGTGATCTTAAACTGATGGCTGCTGCCAGAAACCAGCTCGAACAGATGTTTAAAATTGTAGAGGAGTTCTCGGGGGATATCGAAATGCAATTTGGACTTGACAAGTGCCGTATTTTGAACATCGTTAAAGGAAAGATACAACCAGGGGCTTTTGAAATGCAGAACGGTGAATCTATAGGTGCAATGGAAACAGACCAAACATACAAATATCTAGGTATGAAACAGGATAAAAGAATTGACCATCGCATTATGAAAGCCGAATTGACAAACGAATTTGTCAGGAAGGTAAGGCGGGTATTATAAACTAAATTAAATAGTATAAATTTGTTTAAGGCGCTCAACACGTATGCTTGTTCTGCGCTGAGCTACTCCTTTGGAATTGTAAAATGGTGCAGGACGGACACCCAAAACCTGCAAAGAAAAATAAGGATACTCCTAACAAAAGCACAAAAGCATCACCATCGGAGTGCAATTAAACGTACAATGCTTCCAAGACACTAAAAAGGAAGATGATTGGTTGATATTGGTAAGCAGCTCGACCCACAAATAATAAACTTATGTTCATATTTCCACAGGTTAGCGAACTCTTCCACGCTACATCGAGCAATATGCGAGGGAGACGATTCCACGCCGCTACAGTTGAGGGAACAAGATATTACTTCTCACTACCAAACAGACCAAGAGAAGTTACAAAGCTGGCTACAGAAACCACTTCATAAAGGGCATCCAAATGAGGTCAATCAGGAAAATGTCGACAACTCAGCACCGAACTACTGGTTGATTTCAGGACAGATGTTTCCGGAAACGGAAGACTTCTTGTTAGCTACCCAGTGCAGGTTATTCCGACGAAGAACTATCGGAAGTCCATCATTAGAGATCTCTCCATAGAAAATGGCAAATGCGGATATGGCTGTCGAACATCAGAAATAATTCAACACATAACTGGAGGATGCCAAACGTTTGCCGCAACCGAGTATAAGGAAAGACATGACTTAGCCGCTAAGATACTCCACCAAGTGTTAGCAGAAAAGCTAAAACTATTACAGGTAGGAAAAGTGCCTTATTATAAATACAATTAGGAGCCTATCCTTGAGAACAACCAGTTCAAGTTATATTGGGACAGAACGGTTCTGACGGATCAGACAATTGCTCATAATAGACCAGACATTATACTAATAGATAAAATTTCTAGGCAAACTACACTTGCTGTACCTAACAACAACCTAAGGCCAAAATACAACGAGAAGATCGCCAAATACAGAGATCTGGAGGTGCAAATCCGAAGACAATGGGCAATGAACAGCGTCCAAACGATTTCCATAATACTGTCAACAACTGGATTGATACCAAAGAACCTTCAAGGGACTGGACCTTAGTGAGCATCTGTATAAGCCGATGCAAAAAACAATTCTGCTTGCAACCGTGCGAACCGTTCGAAAGTTCGTAGGAAATACAGCAAATACGTCACCTAGAACCCGATAACATGGAAAGGGTTCCCACAGAGCTTCATAATTTTACTATCTTTGTGTACATGGTATGAGTCAATATTCTCTGGAGGGATTGCAAAGCCGGCTGTAAATCTAATAATAATTAAGTAATGACAATGGAAAATATAGAAAAACATTAAATTAACTTGCGTAGTGTGTCTATTCCTTGGTACACTCATTATTGTCAAAATTTTGAATTTGTTTCTTATAAATTGGCCATGGCCTACTGTTACAAATAAAGTAAATTATTAAAAATATCGAATTCCGACTTAGTTTTTCGAAATAAAATGAACACATTATATATTGTTTAAAAGCCTAAATTATACTTAATCAATATCTAAAATAACATAGAGGGTGTCCTATTTAAAAAAATCAAAAATTTGGATAATATATCAAAAACCAAACCTTTTAAAAAACTGACTACGCCACTAAACTCTACGTAAAAAACTTTATAAAAATATGTTTTTATCATTTTGATAAATTACCGCATAACGGAAATACGAGATGTGTCTAAAAAAACGAACATTTTCAAAATCAGCTTGTAGATTAAAAACTAAGAGGGACATGACAAATTTAACACCGGAATCTTTCGTTTCGTTAACAAGTAGGGAATTAAAGTAAAAACTGCAACACTATATCTTTGATAATAACTCCAATACCCACTAAATGTTTCGAAAATCGGACACCCTGTACATATAAGACGATAACGCCGTGAGCGATTACAACAGACCTACACAAAGAGCGTCCCTACAAATAGTACCTCAAACAGGAGAACAGGAATTTCGATTTCTTAATAAAAAATTTTTATATCCTTCAAAAAGCATTAATACAGTTAACTCGAGTGAAAATAAATAAATGGTCACAAAATCAGATTAAGGGCGTGAGAAATCCTGCGCTACAGTTGGTTAATTATAAAAATATAATGAATAAGTTATTATTTTAATCAATATTTGGAAGCGTTATTTTTACCCAATCTTTAGTGGGCTGTGAGCAGAAGTGTATGGAGTTTAATTAAATATTTACGCAATTTTTTTGGGAGCTCATATTTTGAATAAACCTAAAATATTCACGAGCTAAATTTATGATTTCTGAAAAACTTTTTATTACAATACTTGTAAAGTATTAATAATTGGGAATGTCTCTAGAATAATAAATTGCACTATAAAAATTTATTAAATAATAAAAATGGAGCATGTGACGCATATAAGTCATCTTGCAGTTTAGTCTTTCTAGAGGTTTACCAAGAAAATTGGAATCATATATCTTAAGGTTTAGGATTTGTTAAAATTCAGGGCAGGTTTAGATTTAGTAATGGCGTTTGTAGATTTATTACTAGGTGGTTTAAAAAGATTTTGTATTTATTTAACAATATTAGTATCATTTTAGAAAAACTGAAAAAAATAAACAAAAATAATCAAATAAGTTACTTTTACTTTTTATTATCTCACACCCGTTTCGAAGAAAATTTGATTGTGTGGTTATTTTTTGTTTTCAGGATTGCGTTTCTTAAAATGCAATGGCCTGTTTTCACTTATAACCTGTTTTCAGTACGGGATTTTTCACAGACGATAGAAAACTGAGACTTTTGGTTCACATTTGTGCATCATGACTGTGAATGAAAAAGTCGGGATGCCGAGCCTTGGGTGACATTTTTGGAAAAAATCCCTACAAAATAAGCTGGTCAGCCTGAGCCATAAACATAAAGATACCAGACAGCGGGTCCTATAGAAGAAAGTTGGGTCACGTTCAGAAAGAGACATAGCACTTTCGATGAGTAGTACCCCTCTTCTAATGGGGGAGCTAAAAAGGATACTTTCAACGTCATTAGATAGCCCTATTTAACAGACCAAAATTAAAAAGTGCAGTACTATCCATCGAAAATGCTCTAACTCTGTCTAAGCATGAACCAACTTTCTTTTACAGATCCGCAATCTGAGTAATATTAATTACTCTTACATCTATGACTATTAATTACCCTTATATTTATGGCCTGATCTCGCCATTAACTACTAACATTTCTAATTAATAAATAAACTAATCAAAAAGAACTAACCAAAAATGTTTGTTGATTAAAATTAATTTTACTCTTTTTTCTGCATTACAAATATTAAACTATGTTGTTAACTGTAATGGATAAATTTTATAGCTTATATCAGGAAAGTATAAATCTACGTCAATCTAGATTAGTTCGGGTTAGTGTCTGTTTTTTAAATTAACCAAAATCAAGATAAATCTGAACCAACAAACATCGATCAAAAATTTTTAATGGTTAAGGTAATTTTTACTCAGAAACTATATTAAACATTAAAAAAATTAAACTATGTTGTTGACTGAGTTGGACAAATTTTATCATTTACATCACGAAAATATTTTACATCTGGCAACGTTGGACCCTTTTTCGCGAATCTGATGATTAGTTTGGATAGTCTGACGGTTGATGGCATTTCCGGGACGTATTTTTGTTTTTTCGTTGATTGGTTTGCCAAAATGTGTGCAAAAATAATTTAAATATATTACATACAATATATTTGAACTAGATTCATTGAAAATAAATACCTAAGTTCGGTCTTTTAACCGAAATAAAAGTGCTTTGTGAAGTGACGCTTTGCATTTTTTGTTTTCCGAGAAAGTGAGGAAAAATAGTGAAAAATCAAGATCAGTATCGTGTTCTATTTCCTTATTTTCCTACTTTTTACTCAATACGAATGATTACCGAAAAATATTATGAGGAGATTTAATTTTGTATGAAGGTATTGAAATAACCCAAGCAATTAGAGAGTCATTCCAAAACTCTAACTCAGAAATACTTTGTGATACCTCAATGGAAGAACTGAATATGGATACAAGTTCGACATGTTCCACGGCCTCTATAACAAAATCAAGATGTAATATCCGGCACAAACAGTAATAAGCCATGTAACTGAAATGTTATAAGAAAATTGTAGAAGAAATGACCTCTATAGGTTTTCAAAGTACTCTTGTATTTGTATTTATTTCTATGGTGAGTGGTTACCAACATTTAAAGTTTTTATTTCCTTCAATTAGCTAATTGTTGTTTCTTCTTATGATTGTTTTGTCAGTTCCAATCGTGCATTTTCAATATACAATATAACAATTTTTAGTATCAATTTCTGTGGTAACATAATCTCTAATCTCTTTAAAAAGAATTTTTGTAAAACTTAGAGATGAATATTATTATCAAACTGTGCAATCGTTAGTTACGTAATACTTTCGTCTATGGTTACATCAATATACCTTTATAAAATATGCTTCTACTTTTATAAAATATGAATATATTTTTATTACATATGCACAAATAGTTTGGTATTTTTTTTTTCAGATTAATCAAAGCTGAACTTTGAAAATAAAAATGGGCTATGAAAATTGAAATGAGTAATGATGAATTCCATTTGTGAAACACAAGGAGGAGAAGAAGTAAATTAATTTTTTTCTCAAACACATATTAATTTATTTATTAATACAGATGCTATAAAAGTTACTTAGCCTACATTATATACATTAAGTAGTAAAGTCACTGGCAAGGTTTTTTATATTTAACGCCGCCCCTAGAGAATTTATCATAAATCGAGGAAAAAAAGCTTTAAATACGAAAGGTATTTTATGTTTTCTGTATTATCTTTTAGATTTATTTGAAAAAACTGACACATCGTAGATCCTATATATTTCTATTAATTTTTTGTTTAGTACGTTTGCTACTTTTGACAATATAAAGATCTCGTAACGCGTTGGTGAACTATTTGTTTGCTGTATGTATTTTTGATTTGTTTTAATAAACCTAAGTAATGTCAATGTGACTTTAAAAGATAAATGGACGTAAAAGAATTAGTACTTCTATCAATGATTTGTGGACTAACAGTTCCTCTTTTAGCCAAGCAACGTTTGTAGTGGGTTCGTTCTTTGCTGTCGTAGAACACAAGCAATTTGTCTTTAATAAATAATGAATTAGATGATAGTTCTGAGAAAAGCTTTTAGCCAATGGATAAAGCCACATCTGAAGATTTGCTTAGGAAAATTAAACTCTAAACATTTTGGCTGAATTGCCACATAAAAAGTAATTAAAAAAAAAACAAAAATTTTCAATAACACCTTTTTTTAGACAAGCCATTTCAGCTTGAGAGGGACCTTAGGTATTTTGCAAGGCCTGCAATATTCATTTTCAGTTACTCGTTTAACTTTATCAGATTTATCAGACTAACCTGCAATGACACTCGAGATTCAGGATTTGTGTCTTGTGACTTCTCAGTATGGATTGCACTTGTTTTGCAAGCCACCTTTTTGATTTTTAAATCAATTAATTGTTAATTCAGACTGAAATAATGACTGGCTTAAACAGCAACTATTAAACATTTTTGAAATCGGGTGAAAAAGGGCGGTTATTCTATCAGATAATATACAAGATGTCCCATTAAAAGAATTTAAATTGCTTTTCAACTTTATGATGTGTCAGTTTTTTCAAATATATCTAAAAGATAATACCGAAGAAATAAAACACCTTTTGTATTTAAAGCTTTTCTCCCTCCATTTATAATTAAGCCTCTAGTTACGATGTTGGATATAAAAAACCCTGTATATGCCAGTGGCTTTACTACTTAATGTATATAATTTAGACTACGTGATTCCTCTTGCATTTGCATTTTGGGATATTGTTAAATTAATAAATAATTAATATATGTCTGAGACTGCTTTACTTCCAAAAACCAAAAAAAAAAAGAATTTAATTTACTTCTTTCTCTTCTAGTGCTTCAAAAATGAAATTCATTATTACTTGTTTCAATTTTCTTAGCCACATATATTTAGACTAAAAATTGTTATATTGTAAATTGAAAATCCAAGGTTAGAAATGGCATAGCAATCGTAAAAAGAAACATAGCAATTAGTTAATTTTAGGAAATAAAAACTTTAAGGGTTGGTAAGCACTTAGCATAGAAATAAAAAAAATATATATAACAGTAATGGCGGATCCAATATGGCGGACAAAAAAATTTAATTTTGTCCGATTTTCTCCAAAATTGGTATGGAGGAATCTTCGCGGTTGCACATAACGAATTCGAAACATTTGTAAAAAATTCAATATGGCGGATCCAATATGGCGGACAAAAAAATCGATTTTGTTCGATTTTCTCCAAAATTGGTACTGGCGAATTTTCGGGGTCGCACATGACGAATCTAAAATAATTTTTAAAAAATTCAATATGGCGGATCCAATATAGCGGACGAAAAAGTCAATTTTGTCCGATTTTTACCAAAATTGGTACGGGAAAGTTTTCGGCGTCACACATGACGAATCTGAAATTATTTTTAAAATATTCAATATGGCGTATCCAATATGGTGAATAAAAAATTAATTTGGTCCGTTTTTTTTTTCCAAAATTGATATGATAGCACATTACGAATTTGATATTATTTAAAAAAAATTAAATATGGCGGATCTAAGATGGAGGGTTGAAGATTCTACATCTCTCGATTTTGCCTAAAGTCAGTATTGGAGGATTTTTATTAGTGTTAATTACAAAATTAAAATATTTTTGAAAAACTCAATCTGGCGGATTAAATATGGTGTCCTAAAAATTTTACATTTTTTGACTTTCTCCAAAACTGATATAGAAGGTTTTTGAGGGTGTAAATTATGAATTTAATAGTCTTTTTACTGGATTCAATATGGCTATAGCAATATAGCTGAATAAAAATTTTACATTTTTCCATTTTGTTCAAATGTGGACCTGAATCGTTTTTGAAGATGTAAATAGCGAATATAAAATTATTGTAAGAAAATCTAATGTGTCAGATGCAATATGACCCTTTAGAAATTTTAAATTTCTGGATTTCATCTAAAATTGGTACTAAGGGGCTTAGAACGGTTTAGATTTAGATTAGATTAAGACGTAAAAGTTATTTTTTTGAAATTCAATATGGCGGATCCAATATGGTGGGTTGAAAATTTTATCTTATTCAAATTTTTTCAGATTTGGTATTAGGGGGTTGGGAGGTGATGTATTACGAATATGAAGTTAATTTTACAACTATTAGGTTGCTAAGATCCAATATGAATGAAATTTTACATTTTCCGGTTTCATCTAAAACTGATTTTGCAGGGTTCTTGGGGCGTATATATGCAATATGCAATATAAAATATATGAGGATAAAAAATTTACGTCTCAAATTCTTTAAATATCGATATTGGAAGATTTTGGGGCCTATATTACCAATCTATTATTAATTTGAAATTTAAGATATTGCATTTACTATGACAGACTAAATATTTGTTTGACACAATTTCATTGATATTTGGAGAACTCTAAGAATCAAAAAATATTTAGTGTTTAGTGTCAGTTTATTTTAGGGTGATTTACAATTATGGATAAAATGGGTACTTTTTTGCCACCTTGGAGTCATTGCGAGGTACACTAATCTCGATTAGCACTTAGTTCAGATAATTTATGGATATCATAATGAATTCAAAACTAAAAACCGAAAAATAAAATTTTTATAAAAAAATTGAACCGACTTCTAAGAGTGCACTAAAAAGTGAAAAATAACTAGAAATTTTTAAATTAAATTGAAATTTTTGAAGTCGGCGCCAAATTATTTCTAAATGAAATAAATAACTACTAATATATACAAATTGTGGTAAGAAAGCAATTACAAATAAAGTATTTTTAATCTGTTTGTGCGAATCACATTTTGTCAGGTATTAGTTTGGCGCCGACTTCAAATATATCAATTTCATATAAAAATTTCTAGTTATTTTTTTACTTTTTAACGCACTTTTAGAAGTCGGTTCAATTTTTTTATGAAAATTTTATTATTAGATAAAGTTCACTAGTCTAATTATATGGAGAACTAGGTCATATGCATATAAATAAACAAGAATTATTTAATATTTATATTTTTGTAATCCCTTGAGGTTCTTGAGCTCATCATCAAGTAATAACTACTGGATAGAACAATAAACCTCCTACTTATGATACTCGAATATTTTGTATAATGCACAGACGTCAATTTGAAGTTGCCGCCAGTGCAAATAACGGGAATAACGAAGAGATGGCTACTGCATTAGTAATTGCACTTCGTGGACCAGCATTAGAGTTGTTGCAAACAATTCCTATAACCCAACAAAAAGACTATAAAATCTTTAGTGCTGCGCTAGAAAGAAGATTTGGAGATCAGGATCGACCCCAGTTATAACAGTCACAGTTCAAATCAAGATAACAGAGAAACAAAGAAAGTTTGCAAGAATATGAAACAGATGTCCGATGCCTTGTGCATGTGTCTTACCCAGGTTCTATGGAAGAATTCCAAGATACGATCCAGTATTTTATCGGTGGAATCAGATACCAGGAAATACAGCATATGTTGCTTATAAACAAGTTTAATTATTGCAGTGAAGCGTTCGATAGGACTTTGGAAATAGAGGCAGCTTATAATGTTTCAAGATTAAAAATAAGAGCTGTTACCATAAAGAAAAATAAAGACTTACCAAACCGAACAGTGAGGACTATGTTATCTGAAATTCTTAAGAAACTAGACACGTGAGGTGGTACTTGCGTTATAGAAGAAACCAGGAAGAACTGAAGACAGGAGGTGCTATTCTATGTTATACCAAGAACCAGATCGAGTGCTACAGATGTAGACGAACTGGATACACGAAAAGGCATGTCGGGTGTAATTAAGAAAGCATATGCAATTAAAGACCAGATAAAGTGCTAGAGATGTGGATGAACTGCGCACATGAGAAGGGACTGTTGGATGGAATTAAGAAGGCATATAAAGTGCTATAGATGTGGACACACTAGATACATGAGGTGGGACTGTCAGGTGCGTTTAAGGCCTAGTTCACCATCCAAAGACCATACAGAAGAGAACAAGGAAAAATTGCTGCAGTACAATTTTAACATTAAATATAGACTAGGAAGACTATTTAACAACGCAGATGCCATGCCAATAAGACCATATGTAAGGAAGAATACAAGCTTTGCAGCAAAATAGAAGAAAGAGAAGAGTTTACTATTCGGAGAGTCACTTTTGACGTTGATTCAAAGTAGAGTTCAGCTCAGATGAGATAAAATCAACTTCAATTCAAAGGAAAAGTCAATGCTGGTCCTATTATGATAACTGTTGATACTGGTGCTGCAGTATCTCTGATAAAGTCATGCCTTATTGATAGATTTATAATTCTACCTTTGTCCAGAAAAGTAATGTTGAGAACTGTAGCTGGAGAAGCAGCTGATATGATTGGAGAAATGCAAGGTGAGCTTCATCTTGGAATTCTAAAATTAAACCATTGGTGTGAGAGATGGAAGGTGAGTTTATACTGGGAATGAACCTGATTCGTTAACATGGTTCTTCGACAACAAGCTTAATATTCTAAAGCTTGGCCCCGAAGAATTTAATTTGTCCCAGAGACGTTATAGTGAATCAATCGGAGGCATTGCCGAACTTACAACCAGAATAAGGGGAAGCACGGAGAAAATCATTTGCGAAAGACTGAACAAGCATTCTGTCCATCACGATGGATTAGTTCAACACTCCAACAAACCCTGTATGACCAAGGCAAACTCGGCAGGATTCCAACAAGGTGATAGAGTTTGGTTGTGGAATCTACAGAGAAAGAAGGGCATCATGGAAAGGACCATACACTATTCTGAAAAGGATCAATGACGTTGTTTATAAAATTCAACAAAGTTCCAAGACCAAAATAAAAGTAGTACATCTACACAGTTTGAATACTACGGAGATATCGAAGCTGACCGGGACGATCAGAATTAGGAGCGGGGGTAGTGTTACGAACGATTATGAGAAACTTATTGTTACGCCCTCGTATATAAATATTCCGATATGATAAGTCATCTTTATTATAATGTGCCCAAAGAAATATTATATCGATGAGTCATATTTCTAGATAGACCTTAACTTTTATGTTCTAGACTTATATAGGTATAGGATATGAGTTTAGTAAGTTATATAATTGTATTTGTAAAGTGAAGAGATTAAGTAGTAGTAATCAAATAGTTGTTTTAGCTGTGTTAAATAGTTAATGTAAGTATTGGAAGTATTAGTGAAAGGGGTTGTGTCTTATTTTACCAACCCAATGAATGATTTTAAAGAAACAAAATCGTAACAGTACTTTCAAAGAACGTGCTTACCAATTAGTGTGTAAAGCAAATATATTTGGTATAGCTTATGGGTCACACTAGTAAGAATTTTAATTTTTTTGTCATTCCTTTTTTTAAAAGAAACTACACTAGTTGCTTTTCCCGCATCCTATATAATAAAGATCTATTTAACTTTTTATATTATTTATCTACCCTTGCATGTAATTGGATAGGTGAAATAAAAACTTACAATTAAAATTCCCCATAAATGCTTAGCAGTGTGCAAACACACGCTATCAGCTTTTAGTTATTTCTCTTTAAGTATTGACATTTCAATGCCTCAAAAAAAGGAATAATATTTACCGAATACGAGGAATGCAAAAGAGGATAAAGGAAACCGGCAAAAAATTCCAGAGAAATTCGATGTTAACCTAAAATTTTGTTCGAGTCGACATCTAATTTGTTTTATTTCCCGAAATATCACTCCACAATGTCAAATAATAGAATTAACTCCTAATATGTTTAATACGCCATCTTTACGAATTGACGACAGCTGGGTGACTTTTGCCAGAAGAATGTGATATATATTTAACATATTTCTGAAAAAGACAAAAATTCGTTCGAGTCAAAATCTGATTTGCAAGTACTTATTTTATCGATCGGAACATGGTTCTATAATGCCAATTCATAATTTAAATTCAAATGAATGTAATGTAGCCTTTTTATGAATTGACAAGAGATGGATGATTTTCTCTGACGAACACAATATATAATACCTTTGTGAAGAAGCAAAACTTTTGTAATGGCTAGAAGTATGACTGTACAATGACAACACATTATTATAAGTTCTGATATATTTAATATATGTTCGGGATAAATTGGCGATAGTTAAGTAATTTTTCTGTGTCTTTATGAATATGTCCAAATATTACCGTACCTTATTTGTAAGTACTTATTTTAATGATCCAAACAACACTTTACAGTGCCAAATAATAATATTGACTTGACTCAAATCAATTACTAAAATTTTGGAGCGACCGACGGTTAAAAGTTTGAAACGAAAATATAAATTACTGATTTTGCAACTTATATAGAATTACTTGTCCCATTTTTGTTATTTATATTTACCATCCAGTTAGTTTTATAACCAAATTCTAACAATATATGTAATTGCATTCATAAATTTTTTGTAGTAGTTCATGATGAATATGGATCGCATAATCGCCTGAACTTATGTAAACGTATCGAAAAAGATTTTCGGTTTTAATAATAATAAGCAATTATTAACAGACGCTTTTCATAAATAATTATTGTACTCGTAATAAAAAAAAAGTGTATAAAATGTTTCTGTTCAACATATTTTCTCAAATATTTAGGCCAGTTTTTATATACTTTCCATTAAAGAAAATGAGTCTTTATTTTCGCCCTTTTTATCGCTTTTCGTATTTTGTCCTGTACAGCTTTTCACACCAAAGCTCCTTATTACCAATAAGATAGCGCTGCTAGTGGCTTCCCACCTGGTGTCTCTTTATTTCGTTAACGTAAACAATTTTTCTGTCCGTTTTTAACTTTTTTATTCCGAGGGCCAATTGGATAGTTTGGAAATAACAATTTGTGTAAACACATTTTTTTCGGTTATTAGATGATACAATTGCTAAAATATTATTTAGTAAACGATATATGTTATTTGTTCTTTATTAGATAGTTTAGTAAATGATTGAGGAATAGTTATTTAGGTATAAAATGTCACAAATTAATGATTCTAAAATAAATCGAACTAGACAAAGCTAAGTTGCATGAACTACGGTGTAACGCCACTTACATACAACAAAGGACTTTTAATTGATGACTGTTCAACATTGAATGGTATCGTTAAAAGAGTTTGATTTTTCAATTTAAAAAATTTTGACATTACTAAAGAGTAAAACAATATATTAAGTTCGGCAATACCAAAAAAGGTTTCAGGCTTATAGTATTTGAATAACCGATGAAATTTTGAGATATTCGATTTATTCGCCAGGTGCTATTGAGTATTTATGAAGTGTTTCTCCGCAACATTATTCACGGTCTGAAAGTATTTTTCCTGTCCTTTCTTCAGATATTCATAATATTTTTATATAATGTTAAGTCCATTAACTATAAATAATATGCCTGGATATTATATATTGTGCCAAACTGTTATACCTAGATATTATGTTTGACAGGTATTTTTATTTTCAGGTTAGATACATTAACATATGCCTGGTAACATTTTATTTTTTCCAACTAAATTTGTTGTGGATTTCCAAGTTATTAAGAAAGGCGAAATTTGCTTTTTTAACGTTTGGAATCACAAAACAAAAATTTACCTGGAATAATAAATCCATACATCATTTCAATGTCTGTAGTTTTATCATATTTTTATTAAATACAGTTCTCCACAGACTCAAATCTTATATTTTAAGATTGTGACATCTACTAAAACTACCTTCCTTCTCATTTTATGGTAAGATAAACTGTTCATATAATGATGTCTTAATCTGTGTTGTAAAGTTAATATACAGGTAGTATAAACCAATAAGTGTCGATTTAATCTGTGCATGTGGTAATCAAGAAGATAGTTATCATATACTTATGACTCGTTGTAATTAGGTGTGTAGAATTTCCCACAAAATAATTTCAGTTGGTTTTCTAAATTAAAAAAAAATTAAAAATGTGGAAATTTTAATAGTTTCTACTTAAATGACGTTATATATATATATATATATATATATATATATATATATATATATATATATATATATATATATATATAATAGATTGATATATTATCACGAAAGCATCTATAGTTTTACGTTGGCTCGTCAGAATAACAAAGAAAGAAAAAATATATAATAAGAATCGAGGACAAACAAAAAATAAAATACACACATATTTAAAAATTAAAATGCAATAAAATATTTATACATAAACGTAAAAGTGTAAAAAAAATACATTAAAAACACATATTTTTATACAATACATATAAAATCAAACAAAATATTAAGGTTACACGAAACCGCCGTATAAAATAAACATAAACTGATATTAAAAATAAAATTATATTAATAAAATTAGGTTATTCCGATGAAAAACTATCGGAAGTTCATCATCAAAGATCCCTCAATAGAAAATGACCAATGTAGATATGGCTGTCGAACATCAGAGACTGGAGGATGCCAAGCGTTTGCTGCAACCGAGTATAAAGTAAGACACTACTCAGTCGCTAAGATGCTCCACCAAGAGTTAGCAGAAAAGATAAAATTATTGCAGGTAAGAAAATTGCCTTACTACAAATACAATCCAGAGCATGTTCTTCAAAACAACGAGTTCAAGTTATATTGAGACCAAACGGTTCTAACAGATCAAACAGTAACTCATAATCGGCCAGACATTATACAAACAGATAAAATTTTTAGGCGAACTACACTGACTGACATTGCTGTACCTAATAACAACAACCTAAGACCAAAATACAATGAGAAGATCGCCAAATACATCGATCTGGAGGTACAAATCCGCAAAAAGTGGGCAATGAACAGCGTCCACACGATTCCCATAATACTATCAATAACTGGAATGATACTAAAGAACCTCCTGCAGAACATCAAAGAACTGGACCTTAGTGAGCATCTGTATAAACCGATGCAGAAGGCAGTTCTTCCTGAAACCGCGTGAACCGTCCGACAGTGTGTAGGAAGTGCAGAAGACCACGCCACCTAGGACTCGATAAAATGGAAAGGGTCCCCAGAGAACTTCATACTTTTGGTGTGTTTGTTTACCGAGTATGAGTCAATGATCCCTAGAGGGAGTGCGAAGCCGTTTGGCTTGTAAATCTGATAAGTTAGAAAACTTAAAAAAAAGGAACAACAAACTGAACAAAGCCTTATCATATAAAATCAATGTAAAAAAGCCATTAAGTAATAAAAATATTTAATTCTCCCAACAAATATCTCACCACATAGACCTCGTAGCTCAAAAAGCATTTTATTATAAAAATTAATACTATTGTTGTATTGTATATGTTATCAAACATTAGTCTGTTACTGTTTACATATATTAAATATTTCAGGATGTATACATTACGGAATGTTCCCATTTTCTTTAGGATAAAGATATTTTCATGAAAATACACATTAAAAATCAGTCGCAATTTTCTATTTTGTAATAAAAATATAGTCTATATATAAATATCCTTCTTTATACCAATACTATCCCACCAAACAACATTATTTGACATATAACAAGACAACGAATAATTAATAGAAATCCATGAGTACAATATAGCCTATGGACCAAATCAAAAATGGCGGTCATATAGGGCGCCTTATTGGCAAAAAACCATTAAAAATGTTTGAAGCATCTCTGTTCAAGCTCCTTAAGATTTCAATTCATGAATATTTTACATTAACGATTGAAAACTATGTAACCTAATATTAGTCAGATCATTTAAGTACTTAACTTTAGACATCTAAGACTCCATAACTCCATTATAATGGGGAGAGGGGGAACAGCAATGTGGAGCTAACACGAATGCTTTTAACTACTTCCAAATCTAAGACAGCGGATCAAATATGGCGTATCTTTTTTGCTTAAATTTTTTTATTATCATATTTTTCGTGACATTCTTGTTACTTGCGGATTTTCGGGATGGCTGATAAAAATCTGAAATTGAAAATTTTCAAATTCAAGATGGAGAATCAAATATGGCTGATATTTTTTTTGATTACATTTTTTTATTATCATATATTTCATGCTATTTTTCGGAGTCGCTAAGGACGAATCTAAAGTCAGAAATTGAAAATTTTTAAATTCAAGATGGCGTGTCAAAGACGACATATCCATTTTGTGGGAAAAAATGAGAGACTTCAGACCTGGCAATGAAGTAAAACTTTGATAGGCTCTTGAATACTCGACATTAGAATGCGATTTTTGACTGGTACGTCGGTATGAGAGGCAGATGTCGTGGAGGAATCAGCAAGAAAGACGGTGTTGAGAAAAACAGGAGCAAAAAAAAAGGGAGAAAGAGAAGAAAAATATCTAGGCTTAGAACGCATGTAATTTTTGGATTATGAATAAGGTACGTACGATAAATTATATTCTTTTTCTAAATATATTCATAATTATTAGTATTTAAGAGAGTAATAAAGAAAATTAGGATCCACCAAGGGTGTTGGGTGGCCTTTTTATGGTGAACAAGAAAAGAGAGAAAAAGCTCAATATCTAATTTATTCCCAGTACCGACCAAATTCAAATCATCACAACATTTAAGTGGTATAAAAGTAACCTGTACCCTAAAATTTGGTCTAAAACCCAAATTATCCGCATTAAATATAGCAAAAAACTGAACAACTAATCCGAATGAACTCTGCAAAGAAAATATCGTTCTTATAAATCAATTTTTTTCTCCTCCTCAGAAAGACGTCTAGCGAAATGGCGGGAAAAAATACAGGGATATTTACTTCAACAATATGATATGTGACAAGTCTTCCGAACCAAGGAAAAAATACCAAATATTAAAATTATTTAAGAAATTATACAATTTACTATGCAAATTGTGGTATGTCCAAAAATTTATACCGATTAAAATAGGTCTTATAGAGGTAAAACTCTCTTACAAGAAAGTTCGAGTTAATTCTAACCTTGAAGTTTGTTGTTGTTGATACCTACATGATCTTGCTTTTTTAGCCTCATAAAAACCTTAATAGTTGCGAACTAACTGGCACAGTGGGAAGATAAAAATGCCCAGAAGACTTACGGAAGATCTAACAGGATCCAGAGAGTTTTGACTCAAAAGTCTGCCGAGACTGAAGCTGTTGAATGTTTTCTTGCCAACTCGTGGTCTCTAGAAGAAGGTAGTAATACATTATTTAGTATAGACAGGGTCATGAGAAGTGGTAAAGAAGTATGTTCTACCAATTGAACCCAAAATCCAATTTAAATTAAGACTTTCTGTCTTATATACTGAGCTTCTCAGTACAAAACTAATATTTTTCTAAATTTGAGATACAGAGGGGAAGTCTTAAAAGCCAAACATGACAACGAAGAACTGTCGAAACCTTTTCTATTCATTATGTCATAATTGTGAATTCAATTTCAATAAAGACAAAAATATTGCAAACGTTATTTGTAAATATGCTTCCAGAGAAAAAAAAACAAAAATACGTAAAATGTGGAGGAGGCAAGTATAAAATTGTGATGTTGACTATATTCAAATAAAAATATAATTTTGCAGCGAAACGATAGTTTCTATAACACAATATTTTTCCTTATTTTTAAAGAATTTAATTTTTATTTAATAATCAAAATGTACTTAAATCTCCTTCAAGTCACGTGACAACAAACACCATTCAAAGTGAATGATGTCACTCCATACCAACGTCATCGCTGGCATTCCGTCCTGATACGGTAATTCTTTTGATTCATTATTACTTTCAGTCCTATCACTTACAGAAATCATGATCACTAGGACCTAACGACAAGTAAATGCATATTCAAAAGAATATGAAGTTATCAGTTTCACTTTTTTTACTTTAATCATTTGGTAATTACTCTAAAGAATACGGCCAACGTCATCGCTTTCACGAACGTGACATATTTTTTTTTAATTTTATGTCACATTGGTGATCACTGTCAAGAACTACGTTACCCAGTTAATATTTTATAGTCATTTTCATATAATATCTTCGAAATTTGCTTATTTCTCCCTTTGAAAATGATTTTAGAGAATTTTTTCATGAAGGGAAGTGGATTTATTAAGGGAAATAATTTGAATTTACGGAGAATTGATTGTTTTATGGTGGCCAATTTCTTCACAACAAATAGAAACTTCTGCTCTGCTGAATTTAGAAATGTGAAGACCTCCACGTAAGTAATTTTACAAGAATTATTATTTCCGCAACCGATAATGAACACATAAAAGTTGTCATAGGTATTCATAAGCTCAAAACTAAAATAAAACAAGTAGTGCCGAGTCATTGCGGGTTAGCTGAAGAAACATTTTCCGAAGATGAAACCTGAATAAATAAATATTCAAGTGTTTTAATTGTAGTATTTTTATAGTGAGGCACCACACAACACTTAAAATAACTTAAAACTCATCTTTTATTACAAAAATAAATTTTTATAAAAAAATTGGACCGACTTCTAAAAGTGCGTTAAAAAGTGAAAAATAACTAGAAATTTTTATATGAAATTGAAATTTTTGAAGTCGGCGCCAAATTAATACCTGACAAAATGTGATTCGCATAAACAGATTAAAAATATTTTACTTTTAATTGCTTTATTACCATAATTTGTATATATTATTAGTTATTTATTTCATTTAGAAATAATTTGGCGCCGACTTCAAAAATTTCAATTTCATATAAAATTTTCTAGTTATTTTTCACTTTTTAACGCACTTTTAAAAGTCGGTTCAATTTTTTTATAAAAATTTTATTTTTCGATTTTTAGTTTTGAATTCATTATGATATTCATAAATTATTTGAACTAAGTGCTAATTGAGATTAGTTTACCTCACAATGACTCCATGGTGGCAAAAACGTACCCATTTTATTCAGAATTGTAAATCGCCCTAAAATGAACCACTAAAAATTCTTTGATTCTTAGAGTTCTCCAAATTCCAATGAAATTGTGTCAAACAAGTATTTAGCCTGCATAGTAAATCCACAATCTTAAATTTCAAATTAATTTAGATTGGTAATATAGGCCCCAAAACTTTCCACTATCGATATTTAAAGAATTTCAGATATAAATTCCTTAGGCCGATATATTTTATATTGCATATTGAGTTTGTATACGCCCCACGAACTCCGCAATGTAAAATTTTTAGTCCTTCATATTGTATCTTATCAACCTAATAGTTGTAAAAAATTAATTTCATATTCGTAATACACCACCCCCCAACCCCCTAATACCAAATCTGAAAAAATTCGAGTAAGGTAAAATTTTCAACCCACCATATTGGATCCGCCATATTGAATTTCAAAAAAATAATTGTAATGTCTTAACCTAATCTAAATTTAAGCCCTTCAAAGTTCCCTAGTACCAATTTTAGATGATATCCAGAAATTTAAAATTCCCAAATGGTCATATTGCATCGGACATATTAGATTTTCTTAAAATAATTTTATATTCGCTATTTACATCCTCAAAAACGATTCAGTTCCACATTTGAACAAAATCGAAAAATGGAATATTTTTAGTCAGCTATTTGCATTCACCATATTGAATCCTGAAAAAATAGTATTAAATTTATAATTTACACCCTCAAGAAGCCTAGAGGAAGTCGCAAAATGTAAAATTTTTAGGACACCATTTTGAATTCGTCAGATTGAGTTTTTCGAAAAACATTTTAATTTCGTAATTAACACTAATCAAAATCCCCCAATACTGACTTTAGACAAAATCAAGAGATGTAGAATTTTTAATCCGATATCTTAGATCCGCCATTTTAATTAAAAAAAAAATAATATCGGATTCGTAATGTGTTATCCCGAAAACTCCCCCATATCAATTTTGGAAAAAAATGAGAGAAAATTACCTTTTATCCACCATATTGGATAAGGCATATTGATTTTTTTTTTTAAATAATTTTGGATTCATCATCCAATTTTGGAGAAAATCGGACAAAACTGATTTTTTTTTCCGCCATATTGGATCCGCCATATTGAATTTTTTAAAAATATTTTGATTTCGTTATGTGCGACCTCAAAAACTCTCCCATACCAATTTTGGAGAAAATCGGACAAATTTAAATTTTTTTGTTTGCTATATTGGATCCGCCGTATTGAATTTTTTAAAAATAATTTTAGATTCATCATATGCGACCCCGAAAACTCCCACGTACTAATTTTGGAGAAAATCGGACAAAATTGATTTTTTTGTCCGCCATATTGAATCCGCCATATTAATTTTTTTTTAAATATTTTGAATTCGTTATGTGCGACCTCAAAAACTCCCCTATTCCAAATTTGGAGAAAATCGGACAAAATGTTTTTGTCCGCCATATTGGATCCGGTATTTTCAATTTTTTTTTTAAATAATTTCAGATTTGTTGGGTACAACCTCGAAAATTCCTCCATACCAATTTTGGAGAAAATCTGAAAAAGTTAATTTTTTGGTCGCCATATTGTAAGCGCCATCTTGGATTTTACTGCATCAATTTCATCTAAAAAAATATGGGACCACCGCAGCAACTTCCTGAACATAACGTAAAAAATTTCTTTCAAATCGGTGCAGCCGTTCCGAAGTAATCAATGTACAGGGTGAGTCAACGATTGGATGAAGTAAGTTTGTGCCTTTTCGGTGAAATTAACAAAGAAACTATATTTATTGTTTGATACAGTTTATTTTTACGCAGATTTTAAAAATACTTAGGACTCTACAGGGTGAGCCAAAAAACTAGGACAGCATAAAGTTGTATTTTTTTAAATAGAATACCCTATATACGAATCGTATTTTCGATTTAGCTTATAATTTTAAATCTTTTTTATCAAGGGTAACAAAACTCTATAGTTTCTGAGATAATTAAGTTTAAAGAAAAAAAGTCACATTTTCAAGCATCAATTCAATCCTAAATAACGTTTTCAATTTTGTGACAAATATATTCAAATTTGGAATTTAGCAAGGCCAAGGACAAGTTAACATAATTTTTACCTAATATTTGCAATAAAAGCTACAGGGTGTTGAACACATCGGCTCAAATTTGAACAAGTTTAAATGAATAAATACCTTTTTTTTTTAAACGGTACACCCTGTATATTTTCATGTTATTTAATAGAGTAATAAAAACCCTAAAAGTTTTATTCAATATATCCTATACCTATTTATAATAGTTTTTGAGATATTTCAGTTTTTCTTATTTTCCATACTTTTTTACAGAAATAGTCTTCATTATCATAGTAGCCATGGCAAAAACAATGTAAAAGAACATTTTTCTGTGTGTCAAATTTATAACCGCAATCGCTTCTTTTGGTTTTTATGTAGTGAATGAGTTAATAGATATGATTTATACAATAGGAGAGGCTCAAAAAATTGCCGTTTTGCTCAAAGAATTTACAAAATGAAGTATCCTGATCGACGCCAGCCTAATACCCATACTTTTCAAAACTTAATGCAAAGATTTGATTCTTCTGGTACTGTTGATTATCCAAAACATAAAGTGGTCAACAAACCAGTAACTAATGAAGAAAAAGAACTACAAGTATTGTTAAATGTTCAGGAAAATCCTTATATTGGTAGCCGTCAATTAGCAGCATTATGTGAAACATCACAATCCACCGCTAATCGTACTACCAAGAAATATAGGTATCATCTATATCACATGGAATTACACCAAGAATTGCATGGACAGGATTTTGAAAGTCGTGTAAACTTTTGTCGTACAATAAATGCGGAGATTCAATTAAATCCAAATTTATTATGCAAGGTAATGTTTAGTGATGAAGCTACTTTTAGAAGTAACGGTGCCGTAAATAGACGCAACATGCATTATTATGCCACAGAAAACCCATTTTGGATTAGAGAGGTGCAACATCAAAACCACTGGTCATTAAATGTTTGGTGTGGTATTCATCATAATCGAATTATTGTACCCCACTTTTTTAATGAACCACTAAATGGCCATAGTTACCTGAACTTTCTACAAGAAGAACTACCCCAACTGCTTCAAGGTCTCGATAGGGATGAGCTCGACAGTATGTGGTTCCAGCACGATGGTGCGCCTCCGCATTACCATCGTGAAGTTCGTGCCTTTTTGGACCAACGATATCCGCAAAAATGGATTGGACGTAGGGGTTTCATTGAGTGGCCACCAAGGTCTTGCGACATCACCCCATTAAATTTCTTCCTATGGGGTTATATTAAAAATAAGGTGTATGTTAATCCACCAAAAACAGTGGAAGATATGCGAAACAGGATTAGGGATACCTGTAGAACAATAACGCCACTAATTTTGTCCAGGGTCCGAGAAAATCTGCAAAAAAGACTAAATTTGTGCATTGCACAAGAGGGTCGTTTATTCGAACATTTATTAAAAAGAAATAATTAATCTCAGTATTTAATAGGTAATTTTTTTGTTTCAATTTACTATAAAAGTAAATATGTATTTGCCTTGTCGTTATTGTTGTGTTAATTTTTTCACATTATGTTTAATTAAACTATTGCCGTTGTAATATAACGAATAATGTATTTCATCATATTTAACCACTTTCTGTTTGTTTCTGTAGTTTCTTTTTATTATTTTACATGGCTACTATGATAATGAAGACTATTTCTGTAAAAACGTATGGAAAATAAGAAAAACTGAAATATCTCAAAAACTATTATAAATAGGTATAGGATATATTGAACAAAACTTTTAGGGTTTTTATTACTCTATTAAATAACATGAAAATATACAGGGTGTACCATTTAAAAAAAAAAGATATTTATTCATTTAAACTTGTTCAAATTTGAGCCGATGTGTTCAACACCCTGTAGCTTTTATTGCAAATGTTAGGTAAAAATTATGTTAACTTGTCCTTGGCCTTGCTAAATTCCAAATTTGAATATATTTGTCACAAAATTCAAAACGTTATTTAGGATTGAATTGATGCTTGAAAATGTGACTTTTTTTCTTTAAACTTAATTATCTCAGAAACTATAAAGTTTTGTTATAGTAAACCCTTAATAAAAAAGATTTAAAATTATAAGCTAAAACTATAAAGTTTTGTTATAGTAAACCCTTAATAAAAAAGATTTAAAATTATAAGCTAAAGCGAAAAAAAGATTCGTATATAGGGTGTTCTATTTAAAAAAATACAACTTTATGCTGTCCTAGTTTTTTGGCTCACCCTGTAGAGTCCAAAATATTTTTAAAATCTGCGTAAAAATAAACTGTATCAAACAATAAATATAGTTTCTTTGTTAATTTCACCGAAAAGGCACAAACCTACTTCATCCAATCGTTGACTCACCCTGTACATTCATAAAAAAAAACATAGTCGACGAATTGAGAACCTCCTTCTTTTAGAAGTCATTTAATTACGAAAAAACCATATCTCCTTTTAAGTTTACCAATGTTTATAGGATAGTGACTTCACAGAGATAAAGTGACAAGTGTCGGCATTTTGGAGGGAAACTTGAAACGGAAAGTATTAGTTATATTTAAAAAAAAATTAAATAGTTCAGGCTACATTTTAAAACTATGGTTTTAAACACTTTCCAAAAAATAGACAACATCCCCAATGTTATTTTTTTACAGGTTTCAACCCGGAAAAATAAAAATGTTTTCACACAGAAGCGGAATTTGTGACTTTTTGATACAATCAACGACTTAATATCGACCATAAAAATATCAGCAAATATGATAGAAAGAAATAAGAACTTACAAAATATATAGAATATTTCTCCAAATTACATAATATGTCCAAAGCATTAAGATGTAAAAATGTTAAAATATTAAAACAGCAACCTTTTTTAAAAATAGAAAGAAAATATTGAGATTTTCTAATTCACTCTTTGGATATGTAAGTGATTTCGAAGTTATAATGATACAGTTTAGTCCCTTGTTTATACAAACAGAGAACGAAGCCATAAGAATTGATGGAAATCGAATTTTATATTTTAATTTCCCTGTCTAGCAAAAAAGACTCCCTGACTTGCATCAAAGATTTTTCACATATTTTTCCCATTAATTTACAGGGACAATTTTAATCCCACAACCAGTTAAATCGACAAAGTTTTTAAAATGATACTATCCTGATCTGTAGTTACTGTAACTAAAGTTTATAGTTGGTTTTTGAGATTTCGTTGCCAAAAAAATGAATCTGAAATGAGAAATTTTGAAAACAAAATGAAGTAAGTAGTGAATGTGCGATTAAGGAATATTAAGATACTTGGCTTAATATTAAATATGATACATAGTAGTTTTTAAAACAAGAAAAAAGCTCTTGAAAAATAGATAAGAAAGGTTTTAACAGTTTAATACTAGTCAATAATATAATTATCTTTGCAATTTGGCTTATTTTATTTATTTATTCCTTATTTTGCTTAGCTCTACTTTAGCTTTTAGTGTATTAGAGTATTAATAAAATATTCACTGCATACTTTAATTTATCATGAGTAGTATCCGAAATTTCGAACCGAATGTTTGCATGGACAGAAACTTTGTTATTAAGTTCAACATTGTATAACTTATAACTTAAAATAGAGGTTAATTAACAGATCAAACGAACTTACCTGAAGTGAAGTTCGATCTGGATTATATGAGGCCTCGTTGAAGTAAATAAATTGAATAGGTAGTATCTCCGCTATGCGTTGAGTCTCACACAATTTTAAAGCAAAACAAACAATCCTACTGCTCTCCCTTCGGGACCTGCATTCCTGGTCTTCTCCAGTCTTCTTTAAAGCCTAAGTGTTGCAACAAATGGGAACAAAATGGGGTAGGGAGGGACTTATTTACTTCAACGAGGCCTCATATAATCCAGATCGAACTTCACTTCAGGTAAGTTCGTTTGATCTGTTAATTATATTTCGGCCTCGTTTCGTAAATAAATTGAATAGGTAGCTGTTTAAAGCAAGTTGCAACAAAATCACTAAATCGTTTATATCTCCAAATATGACAATAAATTAGACATTTTACTAAAATAAATTTGTAATTTAACTTATAGTCCATAAATTAACAATTTAGGACAGAGATGGCAAAATTATTCTCTTCAATAATGGGTCGATTATAAAATCGTGCGAATGCGCTTGATTAAGTAGTCAGTCGAATTGTATCATATGATATACCTTTTCTGACTGCAGCTGAAGTGGACGCACGGAGCGTACTGTCTGCTGTGAATTGATTAGTATTCAACCAGTTCTTTTTAAAATTATTTTTAACCATCTACTTATCGTTTGGGAAGTGGCCCCGTAATAAGGTTTTCTAAATGTAATAATGGAATAGAAAAGTGAGAGTATATTTTTCTCTTATTTTTGCTGTTTTTTCTAAATACTTCAAGAAAGCTCTTGCTGGGTAAATCCATTTATCTAGATTGTAAAAATGCAATACAAGAAGGGATTGGATTCTGCCGATTCGTGAAGACTTCAACCTAATCTTTTTGTCGAACTTAACTATGTCTTTAATATCAATAAGTCTAAAGTCTGTACCATCTGTCCGTCGCAAGTGCTACAAGTGTTACCAAATTGTAGGTTAATTCTTCTAAGGAAGCCTCATCTGGCATGGTCTTTAAATATTTAAAACCACCGCCGGGTTCAATGTATGACTATCCTTTGGTTAGGAGGTCTTAAGCTGTGGACCCCTTCGAAAAATCTGCTTATTTTAAAATCTGATGTAAACTTCGGTTATAAAATTTGCAAGAGCTCGATAAGAATTTAGACTCCCAAAGGAAGCTCCTTTCTTGAACTGAACAGTAAGAATATCTAGAACCCCTGAAACAGAGGCTGTAAATGAATCTAAACCTTTATTTCTCCTAAAAAAACCACCATTGCTTTAAACCAACCTCATACTGTTTAATTGTACTGGTGGTTATGGATACCAAACAAGTTTTTAGGGATTTATCTGGTACGTTACCCAACTTTAATCCTTGTAAGATAAGATTCCGACCACCAGAGATATTTTCTTCCATCGTGGGTGTGGTAATCCGCTGAAAAAAAGCAATTTTTCATTAGGAGAAAAAATAATAGGTTCTTGTTCTAGCATTGAACAGAACATTGGATACGAAAGCTGAGAGGTCCAGAGTGGTACAATCAAAATTCCTCTTGTTTTATCATTTCTGATTCTTTGTAGCACTCGGCGAATTATTGTGACTGGAGGAAAGGCATAAAAGAATAATTTTTTCAATTAAATATAAAGGCATCTACAGTAACACATTCTAGATCTCCTGGTTATGATACAAACTTCTTGCATTTTAAGTTATGTCTTGTAGCAAAAAGATCGATATCTGGCTGCCCAGATTCTTTAACTATCTGGTGAAAAATATTGATATAAATTTCCCACTCCGTTTTTTTTTTTTTTTTTTTTTTGAATATTCAAGTCGAGATTCTGTGTCAGCTATAAAGTTATCCTTAAATTTTATATAATATGCAAAAGTAACAATATTTCGTGATTCACACCATTGCCATATCTTTCAAGATAAAAGGTTTGAAACTGGATACTGTACACTTCCCATTTTATTAATGTAGGCAAATGCTGTTGTGTTGTCCACACGACACAAAATATTCCATTTCAACATGTTGTTAGCGAAAAACCTTAATGCTAAAGATGCTGCTTGAAATTCTAAATAGTTAATATGATTTTCTTTTTCATCTGTCCAAACCCACCAGTGCTTGATATATTCTGTAACCACCAATTAAGGTCTGTTTGTGTCGGAAGATAAGTTCATTTTAGCATTAAAGTTACTTAAGGTATTTTTAAATACTAAAAATGTTTGACTTTCAAACAATTCGGTGTAAACCCACTCATATTTAACTGCGAGATAAACAGAAGTTAGCGTTCCAATGAATCTAGCACAATCTCGAATGTAGCAATTTCTAGAAGCTGCAAATTTCTTTAATAATTCAGTTATTTTTAAAATATTTTCCTTTGGAAGAGATACCATCATGTCCAGCGAGTTATACACAAAACCCAGATAATTTACATATTGGGAAGGCATCAATTGGCTCTTATTAAAATTAATAATAAAACCAAGCCTATTCAAAGTTACTATTGTGATTGATATCATCTCAACATACTTCATAGGAATTTCCTATTAACAAGAAATCGTCAAGATATAAAACGGAAATATGCCCTTTATTTCTAAGACATGATAATACTAGTTTCATTAACTTTGTAAAAGTTAGTGGTGCAAAATTTAGGCCATACAGTATACAATTATACTGATCTAGCTTATTGTTAAACTGCAACCTCAAATATTGCCTCTGAAATTTATAAATGGGAATTAAAAAATCTGCATTTTTTAAATGCAAGGTAGTCATAAAGCTTCCTCTTTGTATCATTTTCGTTACTCTCTTCTGATCTTCAAGATCAATAAATAGTTATTATTTGAAATTAACCTTTGGCAGCTATCTGGCTTTGATACTAAGAATATTTTTGAAAAATATTAGTTCTTACTTGGCTTAACAAGGGTTAAAGCTTTCACTTCCAATAAATTTTGAATACAGTAATTTATTACCTTCTGTTCAGCCAAAGGCCATTTAGGTTCTTTAGGACTAATTTTTTGTTTGGGTTTTTTAATAAGGGACAATTTGTAACCTTGAATATATGGTAAAATAACTTGATTCGATGTTATTTTATCCCATTTGTTTACAAAAAAATAACAGCATAAGGACTAACCTCAGAACGAGTTATTGGTGATGATGATGTCGTTGTCTGCCTACTTTTTGTTTGAAACTGCTCTGAGTTATTGTACCCGGTTTCTTGAACTGATTTGTTTGATGATCTTGCTGGCTGTACCTCTGAGGATTATTCTGACGTTGATAAGGAGCATTTTGGTACTGCTGTCCAACTCAAGCTTCCTTGGCTGGCTGAGATGGACTTCTTATGTTTAAGGTTTGAACAGGTTTCTCTATTAACTTAGGTTTCGACGGTTTTAGCTCCTGGCTTGACTTTTGTATTTTTTTTTTTTTTAGCTTTGAGCCTTTCTTCTAGTGCCTTACCACAAAAAAAACTTATTCGAAGGCACATCACATAGTATTTCCTTAGGCGATTTATTTAAGTTGAGTAAAATCAACTCCCTACGTGTTAATGTCTCTATGTGATGAAAATCACAAAGCATGCGTCCAGCATCGCTGAGCAATGTATAAGTTTACGACTTTCCCCGTTGTTCTTGGCCAGCAAAATAGTTATTGCATTACCAATAGCTGAGATGCTCGCCTCTAAGTATCCTTGCTTATGTGTTAGACATTAACCCCTACATAACAGGAGAGGTGATACAGCAGCATTTACTTTTGGATTTAATATGGTTACTTTTAGGGCCAAAGATTCTTTGAAATTGAATGCCTTTTCATTAATTCCATCTCAATGTCATCTCTTAGGCCATTTTTTGAAATGTCTGTTCAACGTGACATAATGGCGTTGTGAACAGACCATACCTGTAAAGAATCATGCGCTGGTTGAGTTCCCAATAATTGCAATAAGTCTTCACCTAAATTTGAATCTGTCAAATCTTTCGCATGTTTAGTAAGGCTGCTCGTCTCAATAATATTTTCCTAGTTTCGAGAATTATTTTCTTCATTTTCCAAGTCAAGATATAGAACACCATTAGTGTTATAGATATTCATAATGAATAGGCCAGATAACCCCTCCTTCAAAAAAAGGGAGAAAAAATGTGCCATCAGAAACACATAAATTAGGCTGTTATCAACAACGGCCTAAATTCGTATAACTTCCTTTGACAAGAAAGGAAAATGGAATACGAAATTAGTGTGTCATCAAAAACACACATGATTGTTATCAAAAACAATCGAATTATTGTGTCTTCAAAAACACAAGGTGGTTGTTTTCAAAAACAACAGAAGTAGTACTATATTTGCGTGTTATCAAAAACACATACGGTTGTCATCAAAAACAACGAAATTAGTGTGTCATCAAAAACACACATGATTGTTATCAAAAACAATCAAATTATTGTGTTTTCAAAAACACAAAGTGGTTGTTATCAAAAACAACAGAAGTAGTACTATATTTCCGTGTTATCAAAAACACATATGGTTGTCATCAAAAACAACGAAATTAGTGTGTCATCAAAAACACACATGATTGTTATCAAAAACAATCGAATTATTGTGTCTTCAAAAACACAAGGTGGTTGTTATCAAAAACAACAGAAGTAGTACGATATTTGCGTGTTATCAAAAACACATATGGTTGTCATCAAAAACAACGAAATTAGTGTGTCATCAAAAACACCCATGATTGTTATCAAAAACAATCAAATTATTGTGTTTTCAAAAACACAAAAAGTTGTTATCAAAAACAACGGAATTAGTGCGCCATCAATAGCACGGTGTATAAAATCCCTTACCAGTAATATTTTCAATATTGCCATCTTCATTACTTTACAAAGAGTGGCGAGTCGAAAAATCATCCAACTTTAATAAAGCGTCCCGACTGCTTCCAGGCTGCGCCTCTTGAGATATCTTACTTACATTCTGGGCTGCCTGCAAATCGTTTAATTGTTTCTCTTATGTTAAAACGTTTCTGTAGCCATTCATCGTCCATTGAACGGAACGACTTCGCCGTTTTTTCCTGTGTTTGGGCATATTACACTATTTATTTTATATAAACAACACGCGACAGGCGGCGGTATTGTACTCTGGTACTTGCGAGATTAAAAATCGATATTTGACGCACGAAGGGAACTACGTGATCGACTCGGCACACATACGAAGACTGGAGAAGACCAGGAATGCAGGTCCCGAAGGGAGAGCAGTAGGATTGTTTGTTTTGCTTTAAAATTGTGTGAGACTCAACGCATAGCGGAGATACTACCTATTCAATTTATTTACGAAACGAGGCCGAAATATAATTTTATACATAAATTATAACATCAGTGAGAAAATGTTTAGTAAAAGTATTTTGGGTATTTAAAAAGGTTTTCTTAGTTTATCAGGTGATTTGGAATAAACTAAATCCAACAAAGTTAGAAAAATAATCATTTTTATTTTAGCTCTATTTGCAGCTTAATTCTTTTTGAAATAATCGTTACTCATCTAGTTTTAATTGACACCGCTGACAATTAAAATATATAAAATGTATTTTATCTTTTATTTTCAGGTAAAAAGACTGAGACACTTAATAAATACTTACTATACAATCAAAAAGAACACTGATAAAAATAGCCCAATTTAGCACTTGATATATCGCTGGTATTTTAATTATTCAATAAATTCCTTAAACAAAATATTTATTAGATCTGCAAAGTTTAATTTCAAAAATGACAAATATACGATGTTAAAAAGTAAACATAGCATATTTGGGCTTGTGCGTTGTAGAATGTTTAGCTGAACGATGACAGGGCCGAACTTCGAAAATCTATTTGCCTCTATTTTGGCAAACCGTAAACATATACTTCGTGGGTCTCATTAAACTAAAAAAAAAACACACAAAACACAAATAAATATGTTACTTAAAATACCATTAATCAGTCTAATTCGCACGTAATTCCCAAAAAAAAAAAAAACATAATATAAAAATGGCGTCAAACCAGTACTGTTCGTTTACAGGTAACACTAAACTCGTAGGTTAAGTAAGAGAGGAATAGATAGACAGTTCTAATTTCAGTGATCACGTTCTGCACCTTCTGGTGAAATTCTCGTCTACTCGCAGCTACTTACGTAGGGAAAAAATTAGATTTACATTTACGACGTAATGTAAAAATTGCATTAAATACATAGCGATGGGTAAAGATCGGCTATTTTTCGCCCCCTCGGACACAATATAAATAAAAAATTTCATTCAAATCGGTGCCGCCGTTCATGAGTAATCGGTGTACATACATAAAAAAAACATACATACTCGACAAATTGAGAACCTTTTAGAAGTCGGTTAGAAGAAGAAGGTTTATTTAAGACCGACATACCTTGGTATTTATATTTTGTATAACAGTTGTTTCTTGCGAATGTTGCGCTCAGTTTGATACAGCTTCACTAAAGAGATTGAAATGCGTATGGAGAGAGAACAATAGCGGTATTTGCAGGAAATAAACTGTCTATATATATTCTTTTCTTTTCTCTGCCTGAAAGGATAATACATATAAACGATAATTTAAATATGGCAGATAGATTTCTTTATTCTCTACTGAAATTTTGATTTGTAAAAAACTATTAACATGTTTGTGAAAACGTGGTTCTAAACCCCTTTCTTGAAGGCAAATTGGATGGTCAGTTTTTGGTTATTTCTTTTAGTTTGCAAATAGAATGTTCTAGATCTTTGTCGAAAGTTCAGTTCTAGGCCACTTTTTTAATAACCAAATTCTTTGATGAATGCAGTTTTTCACTATTTTTTTAGTTTCAAAATGTGTAGAATGTTCTAGAACTTTGTCGAAAATTCGGTTCTAACTTCTTTATTGATATTCAATTCGAAGGTGAAGTCAGTTTGTCGCTATCTTTTCTAGTTTTTATATAGAACGCTCTAGAACTTTGTTAAAAATTTCGTTCTAGGCTTCTTTTTTAATCACAAATCTAATAATGAAGGTCATTTTCCGATCTCTTTGTGAGTTTTAAAATAGAACGTTTTAGAATTTTATGAAAAATTAATCTTATCTTCTTACTTAATAACAAATCCGACAGTGAGTTTTTCTCTATGTCTTCTGGTTTACAAATAGAATTTTCTGGAAATCTGGTAGTAATCCTCACTTCTGACACCAATTGTTACGATTTTCTTTCCTTAAAACCAATCACTGGATTCAATTAAAAAATAACACTTTTCACTAATAAATAACAACTTTTTAGTAACTACTCCTTAACACTTTCGTATTCAAATATAAACTAAGCTGAACTAATCTTATTCTATCCCTAATTATATACCTATATAACCTATTAGAATATGAAAGGTTACAAGTCTAGAAATTACAAGAAATATGACTAAACAATGATGACCCATCGATATAATATTTCTATAAGGACGCATCAAAATTTTCCTACTCCTTCGATACAATATTTTGTTACTTTATATGCTCTAAATTACCTACATTTCAATAAAGCTTTCATATTTGAAATATTGCTTTCAAGTGAATTAATTAAAAACATTAAAAGATTTTGAACCTAGAGAAACGTTAATAGATAGTTACAGGGTATCAGTTTGATTTCTTCTAGCAAACTGGAAGTATGGAATCAGTTAAATACATAGTTAAAACTATATTTATCTACCACACTATAAACAAACCAAGTTTTTGGTGATAAACTTTTAAAACCGCGATTCTCAGCGAGTACAATATTCAACGACTTAACATAAACTGCCATTTTCAATTATTAGCCCCTCTAGTTACGTATGTCTTAAAAAATTCAGTGTGCTAATTTACAAAAAAAAAGTATTTTAAAAAAATTTATTTATTTTACATTATATCTAACAGCAATGCTCTTACTTGATCCCCTTCTATAATTTAAATATATTGAGTTACAGTATTTCTTGCTTGTGTAATATAAGATTAACAAAAAAAATCTATAGAACATTTCCCAAAGCGTTTGATTATCCAGCAACCAAATTCTTGGAAACACATTCTGCTGTGCAAATACGATTGTATAGTTATCTCTCAAATACAGTAATATTTTCGGTAGCCGGTGAGACATAAACACGAAAGTGGGCCGAACATACCGGATCTCTCTCGGAAACTATCTTAGTGTGGCCGAACGGAAGACTTTAGAGTTCTTATCTGTCTTCCTATTGTTCCCCTAATGAATTCAAATCCTGGAGGCGGTCTGCGAAAACGACGGTTTTGCATACCATTTGCATAATTGTACATATTGATGTTCGTTAACGAATGTTGTTCAACAAAGTTGCACTAAAGAGGAAGCCTAGCAAATTTAAAATTCATTTAGTGTTGCCATAATTTAATTTCAACACGGAATTTAGGCAATTATGCTTGCGGTATTTTGATCCGAAGCTGTTTTTGAAGGAAGGAGGGAAATGCTAAAAAACTTCTTTTAATATGTAAATATTTCAAATACAAAAATACATTTTTGAATTAACTTCAGAAAAAGTCTTTAAGATATAGATATAGAAATATATATTTTTCTCTACTAGTTATTGACCTATGTCACTAATTTTTTTTTAAAATGGTAGATGAGTTTTTGTTTGACAATGTTTCTGACTAGTACTGTAAAAAAAGAACTCAGACCTAGCATTTATCTGGCAGAATTCAAACATCATATTTGAGTATCTTTTCAATTATTATTTCCAAGGCTTTTAATGAAATAAGAAATTACCCGAAAATTTTTTATCAATATCAAATTTTTATTAGTACCTGCCTTTATCATAAAAACAGGTTTCTATTAGTATAAATTTATACATAATCAACAAAACCGTACGGATAAAAATATTAAAAATTAAAAGTAAGAAAAATAGGTTTGTATTTCAACTTATTAAAAAGGCTCATCTAGTGGGTGTTTCCCGTATTTAAGCCCTTTCAGTTAGCTCATGTAGAGTTGGAGGATTATAGAAAATTAAAAGCACCACCAACTTTAAGGTTGGAGTCTTAGGAAGGAAAACTCAAGCTAAAGTGGGAAAGATCTAAATATACTTAACTACAGAAAAAGACCATTGGAAAAGAAACAGCGTATGAGACCATAAGATACTTTTAGAAATTTTACTCCATCTGGAATAGAGATTAAGTGTATCGTTTGGTCCTGTAATAATCCCTAGTAGTTTTTGGTGTTGTATGAAACTTGGTATTATTAGATTTTGGGCTAACTGCATGAAAACCAAGGTTTATTAACCCGCTTTTGGAAATCATTTACACCGTCTCGTCGGCCACTTCATCAAGAAGCACGTTGTCTGAGGAATAATGAAAAACTCGCCAGCTAAGGATAAATAGTTCAGTATTTTTAATTTGCACGTTCCTATAAAAAGGGAAACGAAAGGGAGTAATTCGTAAGTGGGAAAAATATGTGCATATAAATATTTTTTTCATTAATTCATAAGTTTTTGTGGCAATTATAGATATATTTAAATTGTAAATGAATAATTTATGTATTATTATATATGTGATAAAATAAATCATGTATCGGGTACTTAAATAGTCAGTATGCCTTAGTATTTAGTAAATAGGTTTCCTGGATATTTTTGAGGTGAAATTTAATTGTAATCTTTTCAATAACTTATGAATGGAAAAATAACTCTATTTGTGGGAATCGTGGTATTTGAATGTTTAGTATTTTTTTTCTGGGTACAGTTTCTATTATTATCATTTTAATCAAGCCTAATTATGATCAATGTTTTTTTTAAATTATTATTATTATTTACCTAAAATATATTTAAACTTAAATTAAGGCAGGGAAGGTCAATTAATTGTTGCTCAAAATATTTTATTCGACTGAATTCAGTTTTCTTGAATTTTTTTTTAACAAATGAGAGTTAACTGTGAGAGACTCGATAAAATTTCAAGCTTATTTAGTTATTTATTTTTTATTATTTTGTTTTCTCAACGCTAATATTTAATGCTTTATAAAGGTTTATTACTTAGCTCCTTGGGATTATAACTTCTTATTTGGTAAAAGTAATAATAGGATTTTAGTGACAGAACCCAAGTTAACTATCGACTATCGATTGTACACGGGATATGAAGGGTCCTAAGGATTTTATTTTCATCTCAGGGTTTGACGCTCTAATTTTACTTTCCAGTTTTTCATTCCAGTTTTTGGTTCTTGATTTATTTTCTGATTTTGTACCCTATTTTTGTCTGTGTTTCTGATTGTGGAATTTTGAGCACGAGACTCTGTCTTCGTTTTGGGGGTACAGTACTGCTTTGACGACACAGAAACCTACCCGTAGTTAAATCAGCGGGTACCATGGCTCTTGGACCTCAGGTTTCTTATTCTACTTTATAGCCGAAGTGTCTCCCTACTTCTTATGTGTCAATTCAATCATTGACAACTGCTCAGCTTAGTTGCTCTCATGGCCTGAGAATGACACAACAAAACTGCTCGACAGATCCAGAAGGAAATGGGGAGAGGGACTTCTAGTATTTAAAGAAATTAGGAAGATTGTTACCAATCACTCGAGGCGTCACTGGTTTACTAAACCGCCAACATAATCCAGAAAATCATATAATGTTCCAAAGCCCATGGAGGCTCACCTAGAATAGCATTTCATGGTTAGAAATCCAAATAAACGTAAACAAACTATTTCAGAAATATAATTATACACATTAATCGATCACTATCAACATATAACAAATAAGCATCTATAAATATACAAGTAAATGTACCCGTCAACCCTTTGTCCAAGTCAGCTCCAGTCCAAACCCTAGCGTAAGAGTTATCACGCTCACCGTGCGCAGTCAGACGCAATTCCGCAGCACATAAATCAGGGGCTATAATTACGTGTGCATCACCAACCGGATGATTTACAACTTGGATATAAAGCGGCTTAAAAGGTAACTGAATGAAAGTATGACAAAATTATGCTAAATTAAATAAAATATTAAAAAATTATTTGACAAAGTTATAAAGTAAATAAAAAAAAAACCTGAGGTCCGAGCGTCATGGTACCCCTTGATCTAGTTACGGGTAGGTTGCTGTGGTATCAAAAGAACAAAACGAAGTTATCCTTAGAACTCCACAAGCAGGAACACTGACAAAAATAGGAACAAGAAGCAGATATAAAACGAGGAATAAAAATAAAATCCAGATGGAAAATCTCTGAAAAGGAATAAAGTCCAGAGCAAATTAAAAAGTATAAGGCAACTAGCTATATGCCACTCTTGGTGAGCTGACCTGTGATAAAACAAGTAGAAAATATCCTATAAAATGTACATTTTACCGAAACACGCGTCAGTTTATAGTCATGGTGGTCTGTATTACTTGGTATATTACCGAAATTATTACGGTGCTTTATTAAATTAGTAATTCATTAATACTATCTAAATAGTTTATTTCAAAAGATCCAAAACGCTGCTGTAAGATCCAAGCGAGGTCAAGTTTTTAACATAAGTAGAGTTTCAAAATGGTTACACGTTATGGACTGTAGAGATACATTATGACGAGAAGGCAATGAGAGAAAATGAAGAACTAATAGAAGATGGAGGAAATAAGCTAGATGAAAGAAGAAAAAGCCCCGAAATAAAACGTACAAAATTAGTGAGCGTGTTTTTCCAATCCCATGTAAAGAAAGCTTAAAATAAAAATTAGTAAATTTTGTTACATTTGTGGGAAAAAAAGAACCAACATAAGTTTTCAATTATTACTTCCCATGAGAAAACTTGCTTCCAGCTCATATCGTCAAAAAGCCATTACAGCAATGCACGTACTCTTCATACAACAATCCCTTTCGAAAAGAATTGAACCACGTGGTAGTACACTGTTTTGCTCTTAGTAGCAACTACTGGTAATATCTCTACTAATATATCACGTGAGTGAAAAACGTAAACTGTTACCGAAGAAATATTGTGTCGTTCCTCTACATTACAAAGACAATAGGATTTTTGTTAATTTCGGATGTCGACAAGCTGAAAAATACTTCGTTAAAATACTGATAAGTCTCAGATTGACACCTATCATTCGTATAGCTACCAAATGCGAAGTTATCCGAAGAGAATCATTTGTTTACCAGTAAATATTATTATAGAGAATATACTAATTTAAGTCTTCATTATACAGTTACCCATAATTTGTTTCAGATTATGCAAACAACAACTTCGGACAAACGCATCAAAGCTTAGATGTTAGACCTATTTATTACACCCACAGCCAACACTATAGTACTAAAAACAGCTAATAGTCCACAGAACATAACCAATATTTCAACGTAATTGCCACTCTTCTGAAACTTTGTGAGTGGCTTCACTTTGACGAGTTCAATAATGCCGAGTGTTGAACTGGTAAAATGGCGCATACAATTTTTCACGTAATGTGACTACTCGATTGTACAAACATTACGTTAAATAAATGTGAAAAAATTTGCTGGTTCGTAATAAAAAATATGTATAATTTTTTTTGTGTCAAAACGAAGTGTACATGTTTTTTATTACCAACCAGCTGATTGTTTTACAGTTATTAAATTATTGTTTGTTCACTCGAGTCCGAATCGATTGTCCGACAATTTTAGGCGCCATTTTTCTAGTCCGGCTTTCGGAAATTATGAATTGCTTTTGAACGCACCATGTATGAAAATTTTCACAAGTAAAAAAAGTTGTTGGACTCGTTTAAATCAAGCTAATCACAAAGTTTCAAAAGAGTGATAATTATATTGAAATAGGGCTTACGTCCGACGCAATGAAAACGACGGTCAAAGAAACCGAAAGAAATGTTAGACAGGACATCACCGTGATAAGAATAGACATCACCCTTATGGGAGTGGATGACACTCTCTCCCAATATTAGGAAAATGGCAGGCATCAACATCTCCCAAGTAAATGTTCACCATGCCAAGGGTGCCTTAGCTGTAATCGCTAGGACGTTCGCTAAAAACCAGCTGGGGATTGCGCTCATCCAAAAACCCTAGGTCAACAGAAATCAGGTAAAATGATTACACTGCAAGGATGCTAAGGTAATATATCATGTCAATAATGACATACCCAGAACATGCATTATGGTTAGAAAAAATATTAATTGTTTTGTATTTCAAAATTTTTAACGAGAGACCTCGTTCCTATTTGAGCATACCTTGAACTGAAGAAGAAGAAATGGATCATCATAGCCTCATGCTATTTCGCAAGATCTATACCATCGCCAGAAGTGCAAAGATTGGTAGAGTACTGACAGGAAACGGAACTACCACTACAATTGGGGTGTGATGCCAACGCTCATAACACAATCTATAGCAGCAAGAACATCAATCAAAGAGGCGAGCAACTTTTGGAATACATCTTTAAATGCAAATTTGTAACAAGGGTAAGGGAAGAAGTGTTGGACATTACATTAAGCACACCAGGCTTAAAAAAAATAGTAGTAAATTGAACGATATTCAATGAACCTTCTCTTTTAGATCATAGAATAATTGCATTCAGTTTAGAAACAGATTAGGAAAAATACAGCACCAAGTTGAAAATAAACTTAGTACGTATTCAAACCAGAGGACGCGGTAAGCACCATCTGGAGTTAGAAAGTGACTTGAAAGAAGTTTATGAGGCAATACTCAGAGCCTATGAATCTAGCTGCCCCTTACAAACCAGCAAAAGTTGTAGAGATGCACCTTGGTATCAGAGCTAAGATTCGAAACGCGCGAATTTTTTAATAAGGCTAAACGTGATGGAGGATTCTGGCAGAGCTACACCGAAAGACTTAAAATCTACAACAAAGAAATTAGGAAAGCTAGAAGAAATGGCTTCATAAAATTCTGTGAACATATTCAATCTACACCTGCTGCAGTTAGACTAAAAAAAGTCATGGCGAAGGATAAGGTCGACAAAGCGATGACACTTAGGAAGTAGCTTCTCGGAAAGCAAGACTCACTTTCCGGGGAGCAAGTCTAGTATCGTGAATGATGTAATAGAATATCACGAAAGGCTCACCAGAGAAGCTATAACAATGGCCAGACACATGTGCAGTAGCGATCGTTAAGAATGGACAATAAACACCTTCCAACCATTTAAAACCCCAGGAGTTGATGGAATAATCCCGGCCCTGCTCCAACGAGGGCAGGACGAGGTTTTACCACCCATAGTACGCATTAGTCAAAGTAGCCTGGAATCGGTCTATATAGCAGAAATATGGAGAAGGGCCAGAGTCATGTTCATTCCAAAAGCGGAGAAAAGTACACTACATACCCTAAATCCCTGCGACCCATCAGTCTCATATCTTTTATTTTAAAAACGATGGAGTGGATATTTAAATCAAAACAGAAATTCTTGAATAGGCGCCACTGCACCCTCATCAACATGCGTATCAAGCAGGTAGGTCTACGGAAACCGTATTGATACAATTAACGGATTAGATTCAAGAAGCACTGAACTGTAAGAAAACTGTAATAAGCTTGAGTAAATCATCAAGCATTTTTAAGGTAGAAGTACTTGCCATTAGGAAATGTATTTAGTTCAACAAAGAATAAAACTATCAAGGCCAAGAGATCATCAGTTGCAGCGTAATACTGGAGGAACTAAAAATAGAAGAAGAAAGCAGGATATTCAATTATCGGACGAAGCTGCAAGGAACGAGGCAAGCGAAGATACTTCTTGGGAAAAGGAGAGTAAAAAACCAACTCAGAGTTCTGACAGGACACCACAAGAGACTCGAATTGGCAGAAGATGAGTGCAGATTCTGCAAGGAGGAGGACGAAACCTCTGTTAGTGTCCTTTCAGAGTACAGCCATCTAGAAAACTCTAAAATGCGGTTCTTTAAATAGAAGAAGGGGAGCATCCTAGGGTTTCTGAGGGAAATAGGACTAGAGGATCTGCTTTAGCCGGTAAGGTATCTCTTACGACTTGGCACTAGTAGAAGGCACAATTGGCCTATTAGGTCGCAGTGTACAGATCTATCTCTATGCACATACATAGGACTTCTGGACTATAACTAATCACCGTTGAATATGCGAAGGAACAAACATCAATTACCAAACGAATTGTTTCCGATCGCCAAATAGAATTGCAGAGTCAGGCGATTTCAGCTTAATGTAAACTTAATTGATAAGGACTATTGGCAATATTTAAGTGCCAAAATTGCTCTGTTTAGTAATAAGAATTTGAAGTGTATGCCTAATGAAGGTTTTTTATGTATGGTGGAAAATTTATATAAGTGTTTGGACGACTGCACATAATGCATTTGTTCAACACTCAGACTAAAACCTGCAATTTACTGATTATTAAAAAATATTTTTAAAAAGATCATCAAGATATTTTTTTAAATCATACCTAAAACATTACTTGACACAAAACTTTAGTTTTAATAGAGTTATTCAAACTAAATTAGGGTTAAATGTGGCATTTGTCCAGGAGAGGATTTAAATAAACAAAAATATTGTAGGCGAAATAATAACGTAAAAAAATTTACCGGTAATTATATTCCTCTACTCTAGAATATTTTGGCACAACTGATTATAAAAATACCAAATCCTATATTTTTGCTAGTTCATTTATACTGTTGACAGAATATTGATATTTTTTTGCTCAGTTGGTTTTGGTACAAATGTGTCCATAGAAGTATGTCCAACAGGGCAGCGGCTTGTACCTTCTAGCTTGATCATCTGTGTTAATTAAAACATATTGAATGAATAAATGGATGAAACAAAGATAGCGATACTCGACATTTTGCTTACTTAGGACAGCTCAATATTTTTATAATCCAGTCAAATTAAGCTCCAAAGTTCAAAATCTGCAAAGTTTGCATTTAACTTTAGTTCTGAAATGTGCCAGAAATGATACTTAACCCTTGAGCTAGCTTCAAAAGATGAGCTCGAAGCAGGAAATATTATTTTTTGCGACACTTTCAAACTTAGGCTTATTTTTTATCTTTTTCCCGTTATATCTTCGTAAATATCAATGTTGGAGAAAAAATTGCAGGACTTAATGTATTCGTCAGGAAATGACCTTTCCTTATGCTATACTGATTTTTGAAATATGCAATATTGCATTGCAAAACGAAGAAATGCACAACAAAATTTGAAACACTCAACCTTTTTACAAATAAACGATAAAAAGTTTTAAACTCTGCTAATGTTATTGGCCCTTGGATATGTAAAATTTCACTTTTTGATATATAAATCCCCTTTTATCCGGTCTCGATCGGTCAAATAGTTTTTGCATAATAATTTATTAATCCAGCTTGGCACGCGAACAGAGAGTTGCACACAATTGCTGAAAATATATTAACTAATGATTTTCAAGGGTGCTGATTTTTCCGCGTATACTGGACATCACTGATTTTCAAATATTTTTTGATTTGTTACAACTGAACAGTCGAGTTTAGGGAATTAAAAAAAAACTCTTTTTTGCTTAAAAATATATTGAATATCTTGTTTTTTTTAATCCAAATTTTATTAACAAATCTATGGGCTAAAAGTACTCAAAAAGATCTTTCATTAAAAAAATAGTTTCGATATGAAATTAAAAGCTCAAAGGCAAAATCGCAGAAGAAATTTATATTCTTAGAAATTCTAATTTAAAACCTTTAATCAGTTTTATATATGCTTTTTCAAGATACGATATGGCGCTAGCTTTTTTAATCCAGGGAAAAACATTAATCAAAGCTTTCAAAAAAGAACAAACACTGTCTCCAGCAGCTCTGGTTTTTAACAGAGCTGATGCAATAGAAGTGAAAGAGAAGTATGTCAAAATATAGTCACCACGGATTATCCGGGAATAGCGACAGGTATAAAGTTGAACGATTAGAGATATTTATGTTAAATAGCTTAAAAAATCATTGAACTTATCTTCGCCGTCACCCAGTGAGCTGGCCGCCAACAAGCATTCCTTTCGCATATATTTTCTGTTTTAGACTTGGCCCGATAAAGATGAAAGCTGAAAAATCAGCAATGGTTTTCTGTTAGCTATAGCTCTTTATAGACCTCATTTTCCCAATAAGCTTTTCCAAGTTATAACCTGTAAATATGCGGAAGGGTATCAAAAAAGTTGTAGCTGTTTAAGCATGTACAGGTTAATATATGATTATCTTTGTAGCGACGAGCAAAATTGATATAATATAATATTTTATTTTGGTTCTCTAAATGTACTTTTATTAATTTTAAGATATATAACATATGTATTTTAATATTTTTTTTAAATGTAGAATTAATACATTATAATGATAAAAATTTTATACAATATTGCTAAAGTTCCTCGTATGTATCTCTCCTGTCCCGGATGGCTAAAGATCGAATTTCCAGATAAATAAAGATTTTTTCAAATATTTAAGGTATAATATAGGATTCCATGTAGTGAAATGTTGACGCTAAAAATACATGTACCCATTTTAATTATTAATATAGAAAAGTACAATTAATATAGAAGATCGTTTCAGAGTAAAAAATGCTGTCTACTCGGTTCACGACATATCGATTTAAAAAAAAAATCAGCTTAATGGGTCGTATAAATGCTGAGGTAATTGACGCTTTACAACGCGGTGCGATTTTAAATGTTCGTTCGCCTATTACCTCAACCTATAAGCTGCTCCGCTTCAATTCTCGAGTAGTTTTAGATACTTTTCACGAATTTTTAACAATTATATTAAAGCATAAGTCAAATCTAATATTTGTATCAAGAACGTACATGGAAAAACCAATCAAATGGTTAAAAATTAGTTCCTATATGTTGAGTCGTTTAACAGTAAACAAGCTATCATATTGTTACGATTTTCATTCTTTTATATTGGCTCACTGGGTCCAATAAAACTCAATAATTTTCCCAAATAAATACTAACTTTCTAGTAACTACTTCTTAATACATTCACTGATCTAATACTACTGCTCATATCCTATTCCAATTTATGAAACTATAGAATCTACTGGAATATACGAGAATACAAGTATCGAAATTACAAGAAAGATGATGAACAATGAAGACTTACATAATATTTCTATAAGGCCGCATCTAAATAATATTTCTATAAGGATGCATTAAAAATTCTCCTAGTTCTGCGTTACAATATTTTCATATTGAAGTGTTTTACCGTCCAAGGTATTAGTCCGTATGATTTTTTTTCGTAAGGAAGGCATTTTCGACCACTTTCAGCTTATATATTTGTATATAAAATTTGGATAAAACATAATCAGCATATTCAATTTGTTTATGAGCAAAACAGAATTTCTTTTTTTTTTTAATTTTCGGGGCTCTCCTAATAGGCGAGCGGTTTACCCCTAAAATGATATTTAGAAACGCTATGTATCGATCAGTTTTTTCTCACATTTCTAACCCACGAAATCCTTTTTATTAAATTTCTAACTTTTTTCTTAATAATTTTTTTTCTCCAAGCGGATTGTCAATTGTTATTAACAATAAACTTACATTAAATAAAATTTTTATTAAAAAAAAGTTTAATCGACTTCTAAAAGTGCGCTGAAAAGTGAAAAATAGCTATATATTTTTATATGAAATTGAAATTTTTGAATTCGGCGCCAAACTAAAACCTGACAAAATGTAATTCGCATAAACGATTAAAAATACTTTATGTACAATTGCTTTCTTACTATAATTTATAAATAATAGTACTTAATTATTTCATTTAGAAATAATTTGGCGCCGAGTTCAAAAATTTCAATTTCATATAAGAATTTATAATTATTTTTCACTTTTTAGCCCACTTTTAGAAGGCGGTTCAATTTTTTTATAAAAATTTAATTTTTAGATTTTTAGTTTGGAATTCATTATGACATCCAAAAATTATTTGAACTAAGTAGTAATCGAGATTAGTGTACCTCGCAATGGCTCCAAGGTGGCATAAAGAACCCATTTTATCCAAAGTTGTAAATCACCCAAAAATGAACCACTAAAAATGATTTGATTCTTCGGGTTCCCCAAATACCAGTGAAATTGTGCCAAACAAATATTTAGTCTGTCTATATAAACTCACTATCTTAAATTTCAAATTAATTTTAGATCGGTAATATAGGCCCCAAATCTTCCAATATTGATAATTTTTAATCAAAATTTCAGTAGGAAATAAAGAAATCCTTCTGCCGTATTTAAATAGTTAACTAACTATGTAACTGAAATTTTGATTTTTAAAAGTTTCACGTTACTCCGATGATTCATAGAAGTCATTCGACTGGCGATATTTTTCAGTCTGACATCGAAGTTGGTAGATGGCAGGTGCATATCCTGCCGACATACCTTGAAATTTATGGTTCATATATCAGTTATTTCCTGCTAATGTTGCTCTCGGTCCGATACAGCTCCACTGACGAGATCATGAGGTGACCGAAACGCATATGGAAAGAGGACCAGAGCTATATTTGCATGAAATAAACTGTTTGTATATATATTTTTCATATTCTCTGCCTGAAAGGAGAATTAGATATACAACAAATTATTTTATGCTTATAAAAAAAGTAAAATTTTATATCTCCATTTTGTGTTTATATTTTCTCCTTTTGTACTGGTAATTTTCTATGCAAAATGGGTAATTCTCATGTCCCAAGTAGTAAAGCTAAAGGAGGCAAATTAATAACTTATTAATGTTTCCTGACTTCAACGTTATATAGAATTAACACTATTATCAAGAAATAAATTTCATGGCACATTCTAGCTTCGAAAAAGTGACGTACATATATAAAATAAATAAAAGCTCATCGTAACCATTTGGTAACATATATTTAATTTATTTTCGGCCTTAAATGGAAAAAGTCAAGAATTCCAAGTTCATGCAAAGCACGAAACGCAGTCATCATCCAGGGGAGGATTCGATTTAAGTTGTAACCATGTTAAAAGTAAATTATTTATAATACATATAATGGAATTTTTACTAAAAAGAAATATATGTTCCTTATATTCCCTATTTTTCAATTTCTTAATAAGTAAAATCATATTCAAAACCAGATAGTGTAATTACTAGAAGGGGAATGTATTTTTCCGGAGGACGCTGAAACGTTCCGGTAGAGGTTTTAACAGTAACTACTATGCAAATGCCATCAGCTATGTATAATTTAATTAATCTACCCAATTTTCATTTTAAAGGTGTTTATTTTGATATATATATATATATATATATATATATATATATATATATACTTTATTTCCAAGGTTTCATTTTTTTGTCATTCGTTCAATAACCATCAGTTCCAAACAGGGGCGGATCCAGCCTCTCTCTTTGGGGGGGGGGGGGCGGTGATATCCCAAAAGTATAGTATGACAAGCGAAAGCAAGTTTTCGACGGGGGGGGGGGGGGAGACATTAGCAACAGTCCCATTTCTGGTGTAAAAGGCAGAGTCGGGTCTATTTTTTTGAATTTGAAGTTCTTGGAGAAGGGAGGCGATCACAAGAAAAAATAAGTTGTCGACAGGGGGGAGGATGCGGGCAGCATACACATTCCTAGTATAAGAGGCAGAATCGAGTCTATTTTCTTGAACTCTAAGCTCTTGGGGGGAGTAACTATCGCAAGAAAAACAAGTTGTCAACGGGAGGGGAGTGCTAACAGCATACACATTCCTAATATAAAAGGCAGAATCGGTTCTATTTTCCTGAACTCAAAGTTCTTGGGAAGGGGCGATCGCAAGCATACACATTCCTATACTCTATTCAAGAACTAGAGAGAGTAATAAAACTGTTACCAAAACCTCCAACTTATCTGCTCCAGTGCCGCAGATAACTGAGAACTGCCGTGAATCTAATTATATTTAATTATATTTAAACATTATAAGGTTTTATTAATTTACTGCAACAATAGTTTCTGATTTCTGTCAGTGAGCAAAGTACATCTTACAGTGTGTTCTTAGTGATTTATCTTGTTTGTGCTTGTTTTTATATATTATATGAGATTAGTGAGATACCCGAAAGATATGGCTTCCACATCTTTAATTATTCTAAAATCGTTAAACCAAGGCATTTTTTCCTGAACGAAAAACTTATTACTATGAATGTTTATGATGCCTTAAAATATCAATATCTAGATAATAATGTTAAAAGTTCAGTTGAAATGTGTTCCAACATGGTAGGAGTTGGAAGATCTACTACGTACCGAAAACTGAAGGAGAAAAAAACGACTGGAATTGTTAGCACTCCCAAGTCCCATTCGATCACAGGCAGACGAAAAACCTCGTTGAAAGAAGAGATGTAAACTGCAATAAAAGGAGTTGTACCTACTTCTTATTATAAGAAGCAGATCCCAAGCGTCGAAAAAATTCTAACTAAAATCAATGAAGATCGGGATTTACCTGAAATTAAATGAACTAAACTCTGGAAATTGCTCAGAGAACTTAATTTTTGCTGGGAAAAACCTAATAGGAAATCTATTCTTATAGATCGTCCGAAAAATGTCCCTTGGCGAAGGAAATATCGCTCTCAAGTAAAAGGTAAGAGTTTCTAGAAATAACACAACTTACAAAATTAGTAATTTAACAGAACTTTTGAAAGATTTTTTGGAATAAAGTTACTGCAGAAAATTTGGAAAAATCCATATAATAAAAGAATACAAGAAAATGTGGAAACTCGATCTCATGATCCGTGAGATAGAGGAACCAATTATAATTAATTTGGGCGAAGATAGCTTCACTGACATGGATTACGGATTAGATACGTAACGTTTACCAGCGTAAACACAATTTATTATTTAAATATTTTTAACATATAAAATCTAATTACATTTGAATCCTTTTTTAGTGTTTAATTCTAATTCTGCAGATGGTTTAGGAAATAAATAAACTGAAACGTCAAATGTCCTAAAAATGTTTTTAATTAATAATAAAATGACTAATCGCCCAAAAAAAATTTCACATTATATGGACGAATTTATTTTTTTATATATGTTTAACTTCTTGTATTTTTGACAATAGGTATTTTGTAAGTATTTAAAGTATAATTTAGAATTTTTTGAGAAAAAAAGGCTACGTTTTATTCTGAATGTGCCTAAAACGGTTTCTATGCCAAAATTAAAAATAATAAAATTACAGTTGTGATTTGTGTTAAATATGTCAAAATTATCTATATTTTCTAACGTATGTGAATTATTATAAAATCATAAGAAATAAAATAATATTATAAAAACTTTTTATTTTAAGTTTATTACCGAAATAATATTCTATGCCATAAATACTTTGAGATAATAAACCTCTTTCCGACGCCTATGCCAAGGATTAAAATCCTCTTTAACACTTCACGCATCCAAATATCTATTATTATCCAACCCAAATGATCCATTATTATAGATCGGTATTTTTAATTATAAAATTTCTAACCCATTTCTATGAAAAATATATATATATCTAACAAATTTTGCCAAAGACACCGAACTAAAGAACACATATATTTTGCGAAGAAACAAAGGTTAAAAAAATGATTTATTACTCTCTCTAGTTCTTGAATAAACTATAGTATAAGAGGCAAAATCGGGTCTATTTTTCTGAACTCAAAGCTCTTGGGGGGGGGCGATTGCCCCCACCGCCCCCCCCCCTTGGATCCGCGCCTGGTTCCAAAAGCCTTAACTTATTCGAGTTAATAATTATTAAATAGTCACATGATTTAACTTACAACTTATTCAAACAAAATCTCACAATGGAATAAAGGGTTCCAAAATTAGCATGTATCCTGTTGTTAACACAGTGAAATCATTGGGGTCTATAATTACAGGACCAAGTGGTCGTGAATTTAAGATATATTCAAGCTGAATAATCAATGTATTCAATCCTTCTTAAGTTGAAATTTTTTCACCAACGATTCTTCTTATACGTTATTATATAGATTTTATAACTGCTTTTGAAAACCCATTAAAGTGGGAGCGGCAGGGGACTGAAACTTCAGGAGTTTTTTTTATCTCAAATGCTGAGTCCTATATTTCTTTAAAATATTTTCTACTTAAAACAAAATTGATGCCACGATCACTAACAATCTTAACAACTCTTTTTCTTCTCACTATAAAGCTCCAAAGAGCTGTTAGAAATGATTCAGCAGAGAGATTAGTAGTTTATTCAAGGTGTAATATCTTGGTACTTTGGTGTTAAAACGGAGAAAGATACGCCTTCAATATTTTACTACCCCGATCACGATTTAATGATATTAAGGAAGGTTCGTTCATATCAACTCCTATATGAGATAAATACTTTAATTTATTGAAGAGAAAGGCAAGGAGATTGCCCTTTTTAGGGATTAGAGGGACAGGATTCATCCTGAAACAGCGATAAGATTTACCGTTACAGTCTTAACGGCACGTTAAGGATTTAAAATCCAGGAATGAGTTGTTTGAAAGTCTGGATGAAAATTGTCGAAATGAATCTTCTCAATAGTCGCTTGCGTCAAGCGACCTTGACTTAGAAGTAAAATTTTGTATTTGGTATTGTAGAGAATCTTTGTATGCTTGAGATACCCACCAACTTTCTAACGATCTAAATTATTTAAAAATGAATTTAGGTGTCTGAGTTCTTTTGAAACGAGTTTTAAGCCTGAAGGTTTATAATATCTTCTAAGAAACACTTGCCTTGAATATATATTTTATCAATACCATTCGGGTATTATTTATCTCATACTGGTCGAAGCTAATAACTCTTTTTGTTTCACTATTTTTAGAGGTATATGTAAATCGACTACAATACGCAATAATCCTTTTTATTTTAGTTAACGAAGACAATCCGTCCAATAAAGCGGAAAATAGAGAACAAAATCAAAGAGCAAGTGGTCTAGTTTCTTCAGTGATAAATTGATCATCAATGATGAGAAAGATACAACCAAGAAGGACCCGCTCACCACAACTCAGAGAGAGGAGACCTCTAGTTGCACAGTCTGGTGGATTCTCATTTGAAGCAATATGATGCCAAAAAGCCAATTACTGACAAAGGTCTTTCATCTGTGCGGAGAAGATTTAATCCAAGCAAGAACCATAGTTGAGTTACACTAACGGAAAGTTTTGTTAAAATTAATTCTTTAATAATATATTTTAACTAGTCAAAGCAATAAATTGATTTGTTGAACTGCACCACATATCTTTAAGTGAGAAATCAAAATTCTCTTCATGGGAGAATCTTTAGTTTTTACACAAAAAAAATACATGTGGGATTTCAAAAGTATCCAAAAGCACCAAGTCCATTTTTTTACTTCTATAACTAATAACATGTATTTCGCCTGATGTATAATGATTTATAATCAGTTTATGCGGAATATTTATTCCTTTAACTGGATTTATTCTGACTGGAATTGAGCCCAGCGACTTTCCACTTCCTTAGAAACAGACCGATTCTAATCAATGCCAAACGTCTTTCATAAATATTCAATACGATACCTCGAAGAAAAGAGAATTGAAACCAAGGAGCCAGGGGGATTGAACATCCTAGCAAATTTAGGAAATATCGAACACTTAATGCATGATTTATTTCTAGGATCACAAGAAAAAAATTATATACAAAGTAGGGGCCATTTCAAATCCAAAATTTTGGATACACAATCATTTTTATCGAATGAGTCTCCAAACTATCAGGATGCCCACTTGCAAAAACTAAAACAACCCCTTCGTAATAATTGAATTAGATTTGACTATAGATGTAAAGCTGATTCAGTGTTATTTGAAACTTAAATTAAATCATCATAAAGCCATCCATCCTCAGAAATTTCGAAGGTTTTGGAAAGTCAGCATATTCATCATCAGCCAAATGAATTATAGCGCACAGTGCCAAAAAGGGCGAAGATTCTACGCCGTATGTCACAGTGTTAAGAACGTACGCTTCAATACTTTAGTTTTGAAACAATCCTGGGAAAATTTTGTGATGCTTTTTATTAGACTTTTCAACGAAAATTTGTTTAATATTAGACATGAAAACGACAGTATTATATCGAAAATTGAAAAGCAATGAGAAAATATCCCTTTGTGACTTAGGCTATTAAAGTATCATTACAAGAGATGCCGTTAGAATCCCTGGCACTAGCATCTAAGATCACACGCAATTTGGTAGTACTGCGCATTAGACGGCCGTCAAACAATTGTTGCTACTAACTTCCATGTGACGACTATCAAGGTATTTTTGCATTAAGTCTGAATATGCAGAATAATGTGATTTTTTTTTATCAGAAAACCGAAACGTTTTAAAGTAATTTCTCTAGACCCATAAAAAACAGAATCACTATCTTTAAAAGACAATGACCAGACGTGTCTCCAGAGATGGAGTCAGAATATAATTTTTAACATAGGTTATTCTCCTATGAAACAGTCGGTTTGATGGCAACTTTCTCAACTGCCCTGATATTTTTTAATACCTCATCTAAAGAAATTTCCAGAGATGTCAAAAAAGTGTGGGCACTACGCTGACGAAAAGCAACTTTTCCAGTCATAATCCAATCAAAGACGGTACGTAAATTCGGGATATCCCTGCTCTCTCAACTGATCAACGGTTTGACTGCCTGAAGGTCAAAACATCCACTCGGGGGTCGGTTCTCGGGCGCCACCCTCGGGATTTAATGTGGTCGAGGTCCCACTTTATGCACCGGGCAGCTTGTTACAGTGGAGAAACGGCAAGCCAGGGGTCAATTGTGCGTATTAGTGCTGGCTGCCGGCTGCCAATTGTCACATGTAATGGTAAAAAATGGGACTAGGTAAGAAAACAAACGGTTATAAAACATCCTGTATCCTGTATTCCATTCTTTTATACAAAGACATGGCCTAGAACTAACTTAAAATCTAAGATATATAACAATATTAACAAATAAACAGTCTGGAGGGCAAGAGTATGTTTTAGAGCTGTTCACGGTCGCTCATTCTGTTCGGTTGCGCTGAAGACGGTAACCCGGCGGTATCATTCGCGACGCTATTCACATATCTCGTACTATTCGGTCGCGACGCTACTCACGACGGCTTGTACGCTAATTATCGCGCCTCGTATCTAAAATCCGCGTTCCCGGTTCACGGCGCTTCGTATGAAAACTCGACCCACGGCGGTATACGCGGTATGTAACAACAACACGGCGTCGATCGGCGATAGGCGGCGTCTCTACACGGCGACGGTCTTTATACGCGGCGGCGGCGATAGGCGTCGGGGCGGCAGTTGTTTAGCGCCCTTATCAACGGACATCGGAGGGCACCTGGCGGTAAACACATTCCTGGTCAATACGGAAACAGTAACAAACTTACGGCATCAGTGCGTGTGTGTATCGGTGACGGTAGAAAGGAACGAAAGGAACTGACGCTGCCCGTTCTTATAAGGGTCCTCGACAGCGTCAGCAGGATGGAGCGACATTGCCCGTTCTTATAAGGCTCCTCGACAATGTCGACCAATAGCGGTAGGAAATCAGGAAAGGAACCGTCACTGCCCGTTCTTATAAGGGTCCTCGACAGTGATGGTGGGATGACACAACATTGCTCGTTCTTATAAGGGTCCTCGGCAATGCTGGCCATTAGAGGGGTAGGACGTAAGGAAGGAAGTGTATGGTAAACACCATATACACACAAGCCTAGCCTCACCTACATTACTAGACCAGGAAGGCGCGGCCCGGCAGGCGACCCAGTCCAGTCCGTTTGGACTGCTGACCCGGGTGGAGACCGTTTGGTTCTCCGCGAAATAATGGTCTGCTCGGACTTAAATAGACGGCTCGAGCTCCCACTCGCTGACGTGTGACGGTGTGCGGTGATCGTGCATACGATACTGCTGTATGCGGCGCGCGATTACTATGGTCAGACGCTCTGAAAATCTCGGAAAATGATATTTTCCGGCATAGCGCGATAAATCTAATTATATACCGGTAATCTTGAAACCTTTAACATTGTTTTCCCGCAAGAATCAGATTTTTCGGATGTAAATTAAATTAATTAAATCCCGGCGAACATACACTTGCCCAAAAATTTAGTAACTTCGTTACACATTTTAAATTAGAAATATGAGGTAAACTATCTATAGTAAGCCACTAATCTAGAAAGTGTGAGCAAATTTTAGGCATTACAATAACATCGATCCGAAAAGTAGAACTTACTTTGTTTACTAGACAAAACGCACACCTGATGCACAAATGCAACACCTGATAAGGTCCCATTCCCACAAGGAAACAACCAAATTTTCCAGTGCCTACAAATTTTCATTTAAAATATACAGTTAATGCCTAAGAGTTATTTCCTCTGAATTTAATTTGGGTGCATTTATAATTCATTTCAATAATGAGTACTTTGAAATATTTTGTTTTGGTATAGGTTAACAATCGTGGTTTCCCGATAGGTAAGGTTATCAAATGTTGAAATTTTTCGACAATAGAGAGATCTAAATTACCAGGTACAAGAACATTACATAACTCAAGAAATGAATGTCATTCTTTAATATTTTCATTACAGGTGGGTAAAAAAAATTTATGTAGTTTTGCATTTCCTGATTTATTATTATGAAAACTAGGTAAGGTTTGCATCTACGTCCTCTAAATGGGCCATAATTCTACGAATTTCGGCATGAAATTAAGTAAATTAAAATTATTAAAAATAATTTGACTTTTACTAAATCTAATCTTAAAAATATGAAGATTTCGATTACTCAGACATTCCAATGGTAACTTTTGCAATTCTCTAATACGATTGATTCTGTGTTATGCTTATTTATTTTTTTCTCTTTTAAGTTTATCACCCATTATTGAATTTTATATTGCTATAAATTATTTATAATAAATTTAAGACCAAGGCAAAATAGTAGCAAAAATACAAAAATGTGCTATATTTCAACAAGAAGTAAAATTAACATCAATATGTGATAATACAAAATTCATCTGTCAATACTTCTGGGAAAGGTTATTTGGTGCCTTAAAACCAAGAAATTTATCAAAAAAAATGACAGATATGCTTTACGCTTCCAAAATTTGCAATATATTATTGATTTTAACCAGATACAGAGCAGAACGCTAAATTTTAGGAAACAAAATAATTAATGTGAAGAAAAATATATTATTTCTCAATGCAATATTTCGAAGTTGTTATTTATTATTTATCAGTCAAAAAATACACTCGCGTGGGTATTGATTTTTAAGAAAATTTTTTTATCAAATTGTAAAAAAATAATTTTACTCATAAAAGCTCTTTTCAGAATCAGATCATTTATAAATATATAATAACCAGTTGAAAGTTAAAAAATAAAAATGTCTAATTAATGCCCGACCTGATCAACAACAAAGTCAATAAAAAACTCTTAAATTGTTAGTTTTTTTTTTTGTATTTATTTTAATGTAAACTCCACTTAAATGAGATTTTCAATCGTTTTTAATATTTAAATTAAGACCATTATATTTAATGCATTTATTTGATAGCTAACTAATTAATTTTAAGGAGCTGAATAGTTCACAAGGCATTAAGGTACTTGGACTGTATTTCTACTGAATATAAATTTAGATATTTTGAATCCGGAACTTACCAAAACGTCAAAGGTCTCTAAATACACTTTCCAAACTATTAATGATAAGTACTTCCATGAAAGACTGTTCAAACGACAGTGTCCATAAGTCATGCGTCAACGCTCGGAATTCCAATTTTTTCAATAAATGTAAATTTATAAAAGGAATGCTCAGTATTTTAACTCAGAATAAATTTAAGAATATCCAAAAGAAAATATTTTTCATATTCTCCTACCTAATAAGAATGTAAAGGAAAATTTTAATTCCTATTTTAGATATATTATTTATTAAATGAACTATACATGAAAGATGATAAATTGATGGATATTAAGGAAGAGTGTACCACATAAGAAGAAACATGGATTCTTTATTGAAGAAAAAATTTTTACAAAAATAAATAAATAAATTTGGATATAATGTAAAAAAAAATTATATTAAAAAATATGGGACTGTATCCTTAATTGTCCGGTCAAGGTAGACATTCAAGGTTACCAAAATTCGCATAGAGCTGAAAATTTTTACAAATGTTCGGAACATCATTACAAATAAGTTGTCAAAGTCCTCAACGATCCCATGTATGGAAAAAATTTTTTTCAAGGTCAAAATGGGGAAAAATGGATTTTTCGCGTTTTTCAGTCAAACGGTAAGTTTTATCATCAAAATAGCTCAGACCAAAAATGTAGATCATGAAATTACCTATTATAATCTTTTTTCCTAAGGGTCACCGTTTTTGAGATATCATCGCTCAAAAAGTTGAGAAAGCTGCGTTCTCCAAAATTTGCACACGTTTCCACGTCACCTGTGAGGTGGTGTACTTGACGCGTTTTTTTTTTAACGTGGTTTCCCCGGTAGGCCTATTCCACGAACCATACTGTACTATGTTATGATTAAAAAAAATAAAAAGTTAAAAATAACCAAACTGTAATTTAGATTTAAAAGACCTCGGCCGCACAGCAGTCATAATACTGTGACTGATGTTTGTGCATACTAATTTTAAATGATCTAAATTTGATCGTTTATTCTTAAGAATTACTAGCGTCAGCGATTCCGCAATCCCACTGTTCAAATCTTCAAACATTCGGCCTGGTGGAGGGTAATTAGTATTAGTATCGAATGTTGCAGATTGGATATCTTCGCAGTTGATTACCGCAGCCACTTCCAAGATCCTTAACCACTCTTCTTTTTCGTTTAATTTTCTTTTTTCGTACTCAGCTTGGTTTAAAATTTCATGATGATTGTCTATCAAGCATATGAATGTTGATGCTCCGGATTTTTCAGTAATAATGATTTTATTGCCATACTTTACTTCCAACCGTACCTTAATTGTCCTATTATCTAATGTTGCATTTTTACCAATATCTTTTAATTCGTTTAATGTAATTTGACAGTCATTACTATTCTCTATATATTTAAATATTTCCTCTATTGCAAGATTCGTAGCTTCATCTTTGAGGCGACCGACTTTACCCCCATTGAACGGTCTCAAGAAGGAATTGTAACAGTCATTGTGATATTTAGCCTCAGCAGGAACTAAATCATATTCAAATTCAATGCGAGCAATAACAGCTTTTGCCATATCCTCATTACGAGCCCGAGCTATTTTTAAAACAGTGTTTTTGAATGAAAGTGTAGTTACTTTGTAGATGTTATGGCGAGAATGAAGTACTTTCCGTTTCTCACACTCTTCATTCAACTGCTTACCCCAAAAAAAACAATATTATTTGAAACAAAAAGCAGAATCACTTACGCGTGCTCTAGTACGAGGAGGAGTTGTATTAGATATATTGACTTCTTCTTCATCGTGTTGTCTTTTAGCTGCTGCAATAGAACTCTTTTGAGTATACATTTTACCACACTCCACGTGGATTGTCACAGATTTCTTATTTTTTAGGTATTCCGAAAATTCATCAGCTCTTTCAGTACTTGCGTCAATTATTGCCTTCATTCCACGATCAAAAGTAACACTTCCATGTGTTTTCACTACGAGGGAAAGTTACAGACTAATAGTATTTCGTTTATTCGGCCGTTGACAAGAGCGCAGGTATACGACCATTGCCACGCGGATATTTGAATAGAAGGCAGATGTTTTTCAAGGTTGCACTGGCGTAGAAGGTAGAGGACTGAGTTTCTTAGAAGTTAATATTGATTTATTTTATAAGTTTAAGGTAATATATCGATAGAAAAATATTTCAACTCGTATTACAGCTCCAGTGATGTCTGTACGCGGCGTACTTATGCATATTATGGAGAACGCAGCTTTCTCAACTTTTTGAGCGATGACATCTCGAAAACGGTGACTCTTATGAAAAAAAAGTATAAGATTAATTTTTATAGGTAATTTTATGACCTACAATTTTGGACTGAACTATTTTGATGAAAAAACTTACCATTTGGCTGAAAAGCGCAAATAAATTTTTTTCCAGGCATGGGATCTTTGGGGACTTTTAACAACTTATTTGTAATAGTGTTCTGAACATTTGTACAAATTTTCAGCTCTATGCGAATTTTGGTAACTTTACCTCTTTTTTTAGGGCTAACTTGACTGGACTATAAGTCGTTCTCATGAATTCTTTTCTCCTGTATTTCTATATCTGAGGCTGCATTTTTAAGTGAAGGTATAAATGTTGATACGCATCTCGAAGTTCTACTCTTCAAAATTGTAGCAGATTATCTATTGATAAAATAGTATACGTTTCCTTTATACTGAATGAACTAAAAAATAACGATTTCTACTTATAGAGATATATATTCTATCCGATATTGATTTTGTATTTTAAATCTGTAATAAAAATTTCAAAATTAGGACAATTCTTGATATCCTCAGTAATAATTAATATTAGGTTTAACGTAAGCATAATTAAAGTTAAACCTTAAAGAATGTTTATATTATATCTATTTATCTCACAGTAATTCTTATAAAAATGACAAAAAGCAAGCTACTAATATTAAAAATAATGACAGAATACATATCAACGTTATCTTATTGATCATCAAAAGTTTTGGTGTGAAAAGCTTAACGTTGAAAAATACGAAAAGCGTTACAAAGAGCGGAAAGAAAGTCCCATTTTCTCTAATGGAATGTATATAGTACATGAAAAACCGTCCGGAGTGAAAATGTGAATTGAATTAATTTATATACCTTTCTAGAATCAAAGCTTTCGTTTTATGAGCAAAAAATATAAAGCTTGTTGTATATAATGCTTTCATGTATTCCGTTTAATAACAAATAATGTGTTACCTTAGAGTAAAAAATAAAATGTGAAAAATGTAACCTTTGTAATCGAGTAAGTTAATTTTTGGAATGTTAAAAATTGTTCCTTTTTAAAGAGTTTTTGCTACAGAATAACTAAATCTTTAAAAAACTCATTCTATTCCAAAAAGAATATTGAGTTAAGATTAGGTACTTTGAAGAAATTAGTAAAAACAAATATAAATTAGTAATACATACTGAGTGAAGAAAAAAATATCTTTTATCAATAATTTCTTATTATTTCTCATGATCGGAAATAAATAATCTCATGAACGCATTTTTTAAATATGTCCTTCATCTTGATTTACTCTTCTTTAGTAATTAGTTTTTAATCAGTTTCGTTTGATTTAATAAGTTATTATCCTTATAGTGCAAAATGATGCCAATAGCAAACGAAGGTGCATTGACATTTTAAGACATGCGTTAAGGCTCAAAAAAATATGGCACAATACATGTTTACTGTTCTTCCAGTGTCCCAATTTATCACAAGAAAGGAAGATGCTTGTGTAGTGATGAAAGGGGTATTCCCAAGTGCCAACAATTAAATTTAACTCTAAATCAGGGTTTTATAAAAAAAAATTGAATCGACTTATAAAAGTGCGTTAACAATTGAAAAATAACTATAAATTTTTATATGAAATTGAAATTTTTGAAGTCGACGCCAAACTAATACTTCATAAAATGTAATTCACATAAACAAATTAAAAATACTTTATTTGTAATTCCTTTTTCCCATAATTTGTATATCTTAGTAGTTATTTATTTTATTTAGAAATAACTTAGCGACGACAAAAATTTTTATTCCTTATAAGAATTTATAGTTATTTTTCATTTTTTAGCGCACTTTTAGAAGTTGATTTAATTTTTTTCATAAAAATTTTATTTTTCGATTTTTAGTTTTGAATTCAATATGATATCCATAAATTATTTGAACTAACTGCTTATTGAGATTAGTGTACCTCGCAATGACTCCAAGGTGGCAAAAAAGCTCCCAATGTATCCAAAGTTGCAAATCTCCCTAAAATTAAGTACTAAAAATTCTCTCTCTCTTAGAATTCTTCAAATATGAATGAAATTGTGTTAAACAAATATTTAGTCTGTTATAGTAAATCCACTATCTTAAATTTCATATTAATTTTAGATTGGTAATATAGGCCCTAATTCTTCCAATATCGATATTTAAAGAACTTGAGACGTAAACCCACTAATATCTAACCTGAAAAAATGCGAATAAGGTAAAATTTTCAACCCACCATATTTGATCCGCCACATTGAATTTAAAAAAAAAAATTAACGTCTTAATCTAATCTAAATCTAAACCTTTCAAAGCCCCTGTACCAATTTTGGATGAAATCCGGAAACTTAAAATTTCTAGACCGTCATATCTGATATATTAGATTTTCTTAAAATAATTTTATATTCGCTACTTATATCCTCAAAAATGATTCAGTTCCACCTCAACAACCCCCTATATCGGTTTTGGAGACAATCGAAAAATGTAGCCATGCCATATTGGATCCGCCAGATTAAGTTTTTCAAAAAATATTTTAAATTTGTAATTAACACTAATAAAAATCTCCCAATACTGATTTTAGACAAAATCGAAAGATGTAGAATGTTTAATCTGCCACTTAAGATCCGCCATATTTAATTTTTTTTTTAAATAATTTCGAATTCGTAATATGTGATTCCAAAAACTTTCTCATATCAATTTTGTAAAAAATCATACAAAATTTATTTTTTATCCGTCATATTGGATATGCCATATTGAACTTTTTAAAAATAATTTGAGATTCGTTATATGCGACCTCAAAAACTCCCTTATACCAATTTTGGAGAAAATCGGACAAAATTGATCCTTTCGCCCGCTATATTGGATCCGCCATATTGAATTTTCTAACAATAATTTTAGATTCGTTATGTGCGACCACGTAAACTGCCCGCACCAATTTTGGAAAAAATCGGACGAAATTGATTTTTTGTCCGCCATATTGGGTCTGCCATATTAAATTCTTTAAAAATATTTTGGATTCGATATATGCGATCCCGAAAACTCCCCCACACCAATTTTGTAGGAAATCGGAGAAAATTAATTTTTTTGTCCGCCATATTGGATCCGCCATATCAATTTTTTTAAATAATTTCAGATTCGTCGTGTACGACTTCGAAAATTCCCCCGTACCAATTTTAGAGAAAATCGGATAAAATTAATTTTTTTGCCAACCATATTATCACCGCCATGTTGGATTTTACTGCAACTTTATGAACATAACGTAAGAAATTTCATTCAAATCGGTGCCGTCGTTCCAGAGTAATCGGTGTACATACATAAAAAATACATAGTTGACGAATCGAGAACCTCATTCTTTTAGAAGTCGGTTAAAAAATAATCAATATTATAATTTTTAAAATTTCATTAGCTCTGCCTTATGAAGCCGATTTATTAAATTATTTACCACTTTTCTATACATATATAGGAACATCTCGATTATTTGAACTTCATTCATACGAATTCGTAATTATCCGATCGTCAGTTCAGCAAATCAAACAAAGCTGCGCATATACTAAATATATAAAAAATTAATGTTCGGCGTTTACATTTCGATTAATTTTAAATAAGTGTTCATTTAACATACCAAGCCCGTAACCTGTTCTTTTTTCTACAAATTAATTTTGTGGAAATTCAGTATCCAGCACTTAAAAAATCTCACCTAAAGTGACCCACTTCTTTTTGGAAATCTTATTTCTAGGCATTATTCTACATATGTAAATTAGAACTGATCCCTTGACCTGCTTAGAATAACAATTGGATAAAACTCGTATATTTTTTTTTACATTATTTCCTCTAATATCTAGACACCTATTGATTTACAGCGATTGTTACTTTATCTTAAGATGGATATTTAATCTTAGTTTTGAAAAACAGGCATCAACCAGATCTGGTAAATAAGATGAATGTTGAAGTTACTCAAATAGTTCTTTCATAATAGCAGCTACAACAATGCAATCGGTGTGAGTGAGTGCGCTATCTTAATGGAAAAGTAATATTCTAATGATTCCTCAAACAAATGTGACTTGATTAAATTTACTTTTTTAGTGACGATGTTGAGTCCACCAAATTATTTGAAGAGAAATTCATGGACTGTGAAGTGGTGGAATTCAATTTCCAGGAACATATAATGCATCCAGCGTCAATGTATTTTGGCTATGATTTTGAAAACATATCACAAAAATTTAAGGCTGATGACTTGTTAGATGTTAGAGAAAGATGCAAGAACTTTTTATGTTGTGTAGCAAAGCCAGCAAAAGATGCTTTCGTATAATTTATAATGTTAAAAATAGTACCTGATTTGCACTGAAAGATCGCTACCTCTCAAGTCAAAACCGACATAAAACCATTGTTAAATTACGTTCAGTGAACTCCTATCTATGACAACAAAAATGACATCGACTCTGAGTGGCATCAAATGAATAATAAAACTTGGTCAAATACTTCTGCTTCAGTTGATTTTTATTTTAATGTTTATAATTATTACGACGCAGATTGGCTGTAAACGTTTTGAAAATGTCTCGGACTAGCATTTGTCACGGTTCCAATCTCGAACGCAAGTGTTGAGCGCGCATTCTTTACATATAATATTGTTAAAAATAAGTTGCAGAATAGATTATCTATCTACCACGTTGCAACAAATGGTGAATCTTTAATAACATTTAATTCATCCACTAAAATGTTAAGTTTATTTAATACCCAAACATATGATTTTAAAAAGTCGGAACAAGAAAAAAAAAACAAAATCTTAGTACAGACAAAATGACTCACGTACATGTGCGGCATTTTAATTTTAAATTTTTATCCGCGCCACAAAAATTCATTACAGATTCACATGTTAATAAAGTACCATAATATTGCAGTATCATCGGAAATATATCCACGTGCAGAATTTTAACTCAATAGTAATTGTGTAAAATATGTGTAACAAAATTTCATTACAGCCAATTGAACTCAAAATATTGTAAAAATTGATAGTTTCGGATACTTACCCACCATTGTACATCCGACATTTGAAGTTTCATAATTTTGATAATAGATCACAAGAACTTATTTCTCCGTTGGAATTTGTTAGAATCTCAGCTGCTATCAACAGTTTCTCCCAAAAAATTTCGGAAAGTATAGCAAAGGTGTGTGAAAATTATTTAAAGCATTAGATTCTTAAATAAAATTTTCTATATCAGTTTAAAAACAACAAAATACCGAAAAGTTAGCAGGTAAAATGACAATGGGTATATACTGAACTTCCGGCTCCGTAGCAAGCACAGAGGATGCCAAATGAAATTTTGGCGAAACTTCTGTAAATTTATACAAGGAACTAAACGAACAAGCGAATATATTCCCAGATTAATACTGAATCATAAATATACAAAAAATAATATATACATGTATTAAGCCATATAGTTATAAAAATACAAATAATCTATTTGCAGTAAAATAAACTTTACTTATCAAATAAAGCAGATATACACAGGCATATACTTTCAAGTTTTTGCAACTCAGAAACAAAAACATCGGCTGCAGACTATGTGGACAAGCCGAGGAAACGGTGAAGCATATCATGTGTGATTGTTAGTCACTGGTGAGGTTTAGACAACAAACTTTCGGGTTAGTAAGATTGGAACCGGGAGAAATACTCACTCACTCCTTAGCAGGACTGTACAGATTGAGCCAGGGGGCTAGGTTGACAGAGTGGCTGTAAAGTCTAGGGTGAGCACAATAGGTCTACTCTGGTCGCAGTGCATCCGGCTTTAGGACGGACCCGGGAATATAATAAAAAAAAACCCAAAAACACACCTAAGGCGAAAGTGGAAAACAGAATTGAGAGTATCTACTTGTTTTTTAAGTAGTGATATTTGTTTTTTCATTGAAAATTTTTAAAATGTAATCAAATACATTATATATTTATTATCAGGCGTTTTATTGACGAAATGTGAGTCTCAAAGGGGATCCTAGAATATCCACCTCCTATAATGTTCAAACTAAAAATTTTTAAAATTTAAGATGTTTTGTCTTGATATCCCTTATTCAATGACTACCACTGAAAATTTAAGAAAAATGGAAAAAGCTTTTGAAGTGCAATTAAATATAATATATTTCTTATTCAGTAGTCTTGTTCATAAATATAAGGCTGCACAGTTACTTCCAATGTCGCACTATCGTAGAGTTGTGACTCTTGGTGAATGAGGCGATCAAAACGTAGTCCTAATCTAACAAAAATTCTATTCCTTGCTTAAGGGGTGCAGATTGTGAGGCTTCCTGATATGGCAGCGCCGACGTGATCCAAAGGCAGTCAGATAATTTTGAAATTTTTTGTTTTTTATATTACGTTTTAGTTTGAGTTACTCTTTCATCACCATTCATTTCATTGAGTACTTATTATCAGTTACATTATTTTCTTAGATCAGTTTTTCCCAGTATTTTGTATTTAATTTGTCAATTTAATATTCTCTATAATCCTTATGTCAGTTTATCTTTAAAGTTTAGATTTTTCTTCCTGTTTTCATTTATTTTAGATATTAATCTACCATTTCACTTTATTTTTTTTTGTTTGATTTACAACGGTAGATTTGGAAAAATATAATAAAATTCGATAACAAGTCCTGGTAAATACTCTCAACGAAAATTGCTACAACTGAGTTACTTTTATTAATTTATGGGATGACTAAAATTAAATCCTGTATGTTTGTATATGTCTTTAGACGAGAAATCTATTTTTGGAAATAAATCACATGTTCTCAATTAGCCCAAAGACAGAAGTGAAATAAAACTGCAGAAAAAATTAACAACTCTTATAACTCCTACAGAATCTTAATATAATGCATGTCAGACACGCACTAGCTTAATTTAATTATAAAGTGATTTAAATATATAAAATATTTTGTGTTATATACATAAAAAGCGATAGTAAATTACTATGAGCTAAAAGAGTAATTAAAATACGCCAAAAACTCTAGGAACGGATGAAAAAAAAAATTGATTTGATAAATAAAAAATCACCCTGAGAACAATAGGAAGAATACTAACGTGAATTAAGTCGGACTCTATGGTACAGTAAAATAACATACCAAGATTTATTAGAAACTATAAACAAGGTAACTAATGGTATTCCATAATCGGGGAAAATGATAAACAAAACGGACAATTCAAAATTCAGAGGGAATAAGTTAAGAGACTGAGAAACTAACATACCGAAAATCAGATCAGCAAACCAAGGAAAAAGAGAATGTCTAGAATATCTAATATTTAACTAATCAGTTCCACACTATATACGAATCAATAAAGCAATTGAAGAGAATAAAAGTATAAAGGTGCATAAAAGAAAAATAAGTAATAACAAACATATAGTCAATCAGTTAAAGATAAAATATGATACAGAAACTAACAATAGAGACCACCATCACAGATAAGAAGAAAAATACTTAATGTAGTGTAAGAAGAAATGTCAAAGCTAGAAACTGGCCAAATCAAGAAAGCAATATCAGAAATGAAATTAACTTGAACACATGGAGAGGATGAAATGATCTCGGAATTGATAGAATATGTTGACTCAAATTTTGGTTTAAGTTTACTATCGCTAATTTGCTTAATTACTATAGCTAATTCGCTTAATTTTACCTTTTTTTTGCCAATAATCATGTTATGGGAAACACAAAATTCTTTTCTTCAAGTATGTCTCATAAATTCCTTGAATTAAAGCAAACCATTTGTCTGTTAAGTTGCATTTTTTTTGTTGATTTAATTAAGAACTCCGTAGTTTTACTTCCTTGCTAATTCCTTTCCCAACTCAGTTATTTTATCTTCCTGAATTTTAACTACATTGTTACTCTACAAAGTACGGTTTCAGGTTATATTTTATTAACAGTTAAACCTCTATTTTTATTGTTTAGCTCGGCAATTGCTGAACTGTTGGTGGTTACTTGTATTGATGCTGAATTTACTGTCACCTTCTTTCAGTTAATTTTAGGCCCTCTTGCGTACTTTTCGAGTAAAATTCTTCCTTTTACCCTTTCTTATAGCATTTTTCTAAAAATTATTTTGAATAATTGAGTAGATTTTGTTCATAATATTTTCAAATTAAATCTTACATCTAATCCGTTACTCTCGCATTTTAGCACTAGTTCTTTTGAACGTGTTACTGTAGTTATAATCGTCCCATCGATACAATATTCATCTATTTCGTAATTTGCCTTATCGAAGAAGATTCGAAGCGATATTTAGTCTACTGAGTTCCCAAAATTTCAGGAAATTGATCTCTTTATCAAATACAGATTTCTTTAATTTAAAAATAACCAATGGAATACCTATTTCAGTTTGAGCTAAAAAGGTAATAAATAATGAACTGATCGACTGTTGTTGGCCACAGTTATTTTTGAGCTGTCATTTCTTTCAAACGTGTCCAAATTTTAAACCCACCTGAGGAAGGTATCATTGTGCATACGCATGGCTCTTTAATATATAACCGAGGCCATTTTGCCTGGACTTTGATTTTTCCTGTTTGATTCAACTGAAGAAATTGTAGGTTTTTTCATCTCAATTTACAGAGTCCACGATTTGGGATTTTGGGTTGAAAAATCGTTAAAATTTTCCGGTTATTGAGTTCAGTCGAGTAATTACCTTATCTTTAATATGTTTCGAATGTTTTGAGTCATTTTTGCAGGGATAAACCTGAAGACAAGGATTTTGTCAGTTCTGCACATTTTAATAAACGGATCCTTTTTAACCCCGATAACAACGTAGGATAAGATTGACTAATTACTATTTATTAAAACAACCTTTCATAGATTTTTGATCTATTAAGAATTAAACTCAAAATTGATTTCGACTGAATCATTTAACATCTAATTTGAATCCCGCCAGCGTACCTTTTTAAGTCTCAATAATAACTAAATCGGTTGTATTAGTCTATTATTAAGTTTCATATCGTGTTATAAAGCCGTTTATTGCTACTTTTTATGGATATTGATTAATTTTTTATGAATTTTCTTGGTGTTTAGGAGCTGTTCCTTTGGAAATGCTTTCAGTATTCCTTTTATATTAGTAAGAGTTAATTTTGAGAGTAGCTTTGCTACTAGTGTAAAATTTCCTCTATTTTGGTAACTATTTGCCCTCCAGATATATTACAAAACTTCCAATTTATATAAGAATTATTTTATCTTATATATTTAAAGATGTATCTGTATTGTATTCCTTCTCTTGGTCCCATTCCAATTTCAAAATTGATGAGAATAAAATAACATTGCACCGTGACATATCTGGTGGCTCGTTTACTTTCAGTTGACTCCAGTGTAATTTTTTGACTTCGATTTCAATGTTTGGGTAGTTAAGACTAATCAAATTAAGTTAAAATTTAAAAGAATATCAGCAAAAATTAATTTCTTTGGGATTATGTTTTGATTATATTTGATTTATTATTTTTGCCTTGGAACTTAATTAAAATTGCGTTTATTTTTGCCAGGTTTAAGCTGATTTGCTATGCGTTGTTTTCAAATCCTAATTATTATGTATTTATTGTCATTTACAGTTCTAGTGGTTAATTTAATTGACTAATTAATTATTATAATTAAATGTTTTGTTTTATCTGATAATAAATTAAATATTGGGAACACTCGGATCAGATTCAATTTTAATATAACGTGTATATATTTTTTACTGTTACCTTATCAGTTTTTGTGCGCCAATATATACATTATTCAAAAAAATTAACTGGCCCTTATTATATCTATTTTATTAGCTGACATGTGTTAATTTCCTTATATTTTTGTAAAAGTGGTGTGTTTGTGTTGTTTTTGATATATTTCGATATATTCGATAATAATTTGTGTGTTTTCGCTCATGATTTTCGTTGTTCCCAACAGCGACACTGAAATATCTGATGGTTGTCGTTTGTACGGTTCGAAAAATTTCCTTTAACTTTTTGCTTGTCAGCATACAACCAAGATTTGGTTTATTCCGTACAGTTAACTGAAAATAAGTGTCACTTAATACGAGTCAAGACTGGTCTCTGCGAATCTTTGTTTAGATTAGGTTCTACATTCGTAAACAGAGAAAGAGAGGTTAAAATAGGATTAGAATAAAAAAGGGTAGAAAGTAAGCTACGCAAATTCTAGTTAGTTGATTACTACTTCTAACTATGCACTATTAAAAGCAAATATTTTAAATAATAAAGCAATCCAAGGCTGTAAGTATTTTACTAAGCAGAAATTTCCAAATATATCTGGAGGATGAGAAATTAAACTATATCTTGATTAAATTTTACTATTCAACTTTGCCAATTTGTAATATAAATCTAATGTTTTTTGGTTTGGTAGTATTTCCTAAAACATTTAAAATATGTATGGGGTCATTCATTTTACTTGCTAGGTACGAATAAATCAATTTGGTGTTATAATCCTTACTACAACCCAAGATAATATGATTTAAGTCTCCTATTTCTCTACATGCACAGTATAACCTATCTCTTATTTCAATTTTTAATAAATAACATATTGTGAAATAATGATAAGATCTTGTTCTACACATTAATGTAATAAGTTTTCCTTTAATATATGGTAATTTTTGAGGTCATGGTTTTAAAGAATATTTTTGTACGAAATCTGTCTTTGACATATATTTTGTTCGGTATTTCTTCAAGACAGATTTATGCCATAATCTGCAGTTCGGCACGACAAACTTCATCGCTGCGATGATGCACGAAGTCGGACTGGGCTATACTATCTATAGCACAATCAATAAAGCAAAAAGAAAGGCTAATTTTGTAAAAAAAAATTACAGCAAATTGCATGCATTGTGACCTGAAAGGTAGTCTATAAATAACCAAAACACTTTTAAATTGAACTCCAACTGAACGTTGGAATTTTTTCTGAACAATAAAAACAGTACAAAAAGGTGGGTTTCTTGATTTTTCGCTTATATTATGAAGATTATTGAATGAATCGCATTACTTTCAATGGACCATTGTGGATGGATACAAAACCTACAAAATGGGTTTTTTATCGACCCCTAGCGGATGATTCCTGACCAAAAAAAGTCGGATGACCTTTAAAAACATTTTTTTAACTCATATCTTTGCTTCGTTAACAATATTAATCGAATATTTTTCGAGAAATGATTTTGTGTACTTTAAACATGCGATACATGAAATCTGTCGCATTATTAGTTTTTGCTAATTGTAATATAAACAATATGGAACATTTTTTGTCAATAGCACCGTATTAAATTAATGGGTCCAATTTGAATTTACCAAACAAATTGTGTACGTAGAGATCATGAACTACAATTCGTCTATCTCAGACTTCGGTATAAATTTGTTGAAATATGCTAAAAATGCTTCTCAACATAGCGTGATACGCGTGAACTCACGTCCAAAGCCGAGCGAAGCAGAGGTAGCGGTAGATTACAAGCAGCGGAGGAGAAGAGACCCGTGGACTTCATACGCCACACGCTATCATCGGATTTTATATGTGGACACGCATCACTTAATGGGCTTAAAATAAGTAAATTATTGATACGTTTATTTATTTTAATTTCAAATAGTTTTGCGAATATATTTAATAATATTTATTTAAACATGGTTCAAAATATATTTGAAATATATCGTATATATTATATGTTTTTGTTTCTTCGTTATACATTGTGAAAATATGTTATATTAATTGAACTATTTATATTCAGAATAAAAAATGTATTGAAAAAATATTTGCAACACAAATAAGTTTTGTTTTTCTCGTGGCATTTTTTTGAAGCAGCTTTTCTCAGATATCCGAAATAATTTCATAAATGGCTTATGCAAATAAAAATTTGAAAATTGTAAAATAATGTTAAGCAAAGATTGGACAATAAAGAAAAGATGATGCGACATAATTATTTTTTAAAAAGAAATTAAACATTAATGTTTGTCAGCATCTTGTTGAAATTAAATCTTCTAATTTTGAATACGTAATTAGTATTAATAACAGAAGAGCATAAACATGCAAATTTTCGTATACGTCGAAGAAAACAGAGCGTTGCGCACTGTGGATGCTGAGTGGCAACATATTAATTCTTTGATCCACTTTTAAATTAAATGTTACTAAATACACACAAAAATTTCTTCGAAATATAAATAAATAAATATATCCGTTCATTTCTTTGTTTATCTATTTATAGGTCCATTACGCGATGATGCGTGAACAGCCCGCCCGCGGTTCTCTTCTCCTTCACTCCTTATGACACACTACTACCACTATACTGCTAGGCTTCAGACGCGAGTTTACGCTTATCAAGCTATGTTGAGAAGCATTTTTGGCATATTTCGAAAGATTTAGACGAAAATCAGAGATAGACGAATTGTAGTTCATAATCTTTACTTTCAGAATCCGTTCCGTAAGTTTAAATCGGACCTATTAGGTTAATACGGTGGCCATGCGACAAATTCTCTAAATTATTTATATTGCAATTTTGTAAAAACTGCTAATGCGACAAATATCATCTTCCGCCTGTTCAAAGTATATATAATAAACTAAACCGAAACAGTAACCGTTTTTTAACCGTCTTCTAAAAGAAGGAGGTTCTCAATTCGGCGAGTATGTATTTTTTTTTTATGTATGTTCACCGATTTCTCCGGAACGGCAGCACCGATTTGAATGAAATTATTACGTTATGTTCAGAAAGTTGCTGCAGTGCTCCCATATGTTTTTAAATGAAATTGGTGCAGTAAAATCCAAGATGGCGCTTACAATATGGCGGCCAAAAAAATTAATTTTGTCCGATTTTCTCCAAAATTGGTATGGAGGAATTTTCGGGGTTGTGCCCGATGAATCTGAAATTATTTTTAAAAAATTCAAAATGGCAGATACAATATGGCGGACAAAAAAAAATTTAATTTTGTCCGATTTTTTCCAAAATTGGTGTGGGGGAGTTTTCGGGATCTCACATAGCAAATTTGAAATAATTTTTAAAAAATTCAATATGCGGATCCAATATGGCGGACAAAAAATAATTTTTGTCCGATTTTCTTCTAAATTGGTATGGAGGAGTTTTCGGGATCGCATATGACGAATCTAAAATTATTTTTAAACAAATTCAATATGGCGGATCCAATATGGCGGACGAAAAAATCAATTTTGTCCGATTTTTTCCAAAATTGGTATGGAGGAGTTTTCGAGGTTGCACATAACGAATTCAAAATATTTTTAAAAAATCCAATATGTCGGATCTAATATAGCGGACAAAAGAATTCATTTTGTCCGATTTTCTCCAAAATTGGTACGGGGGAGTTTCCAGGGTCGCACATCACGAATTCAAAATGTTTTTTTTTTTTAATCATTTTGGGGTATCCAATATGGTAAATAAAAAATCAATCTTGTCCGATTTTTTTCAAAATTGATATGAGGGAGTTTTTGGGATAGCACATCACGAATCTGATATTATTTTAAAAAAATAAATATGGCGGACCTAAAAGGGCGGATTAAAGATTCTACATCTCCTGATTTTGTCTAAAGTTAGTATAAGGGGATTTTTGTTAATGTTAACTACGAAATTGAAATATTTTTTGAAAAATTCAATCTGGCGGATTCAATATGGCGTCCTAAAAATTTTACATTTTTCGACTTTCTCCAAAATTGATATAGAGAGTTCTTGAGGGTGTAAATTATGAATTTAAAAATATTTTTTTAGAATTCAATATGGCGAATTAAATTTAGCGAACTAAAAATTTTACATTTTTCGATTTTGTTCAAATGTAGAACTAAATAGTTTTTGAGGATGTAAATAGCGAATGTAAAATTATTTTAAGAAAATCTAATATATCAGAGGCAATATGATGGTCTAGAAATTTTATATTTCTGGATTTCATTTAAAATTGGTACTAGGGAGCTTTGAAGGGTTTAGATTTAGATTAAATTAAGACGTTAAAATTATTTTTTGAAATTCAATATGGCAGATCCAGTATGGTGGGTTGAAAATTTTACCTTATTCGCATTTTTTCAGATTTGATATTAGGGGTTTGGGGGTGGTGTATTACGAATATAAAGTTAATTTTTTACAACAATTAGGTTGATAAGATACAATAAGTGGGACTAAAAATTTTACATTTTCCGATTTTATCTAAAATTGATATTACGGGGTTCTTGGGGCGTATACAAACTCAATATGCAATATAAAATATATCGGGCAAAGAAACTTACGTCTCAAATTTTTTAAATATCGATATTGGAAGGTTTTGGGGCCTATATCACCAATCTAAACCTAATTTGAAATTTAAGATAGTGGATTTACTATGACAGACTAAATATTTGTTTGACACAATTTCATTGGTATTTGGAGAACTCTAAGAATCGAAGAATTTTTAGTGGTTCATTTTATGGTGATTTACAACTTTGGATAAAATGGACACTTTTTTGCCACCTTGGAGTCATTGCAAGGTACACTAATATCGATTAGTACTTAGTTCAAATAATTTATGAATATCATAATGAATTCAAAACTAAAAATAGAAAAATAAAATTTTTGTAAAAAAAATTGAACCGACTTCTAAAAGTGCGCTAAAATGTGAAAAATAACTATAAATTTTTATATGAAATTGAAATTTTTGAAGTCGGCGCCAAATTATTTCTAAATGAAATAAATAACTACTATTATACAAATATGGTAAGAAAGCAATTGCAAATAAAATATTTTTAATCTGTTTATGCGAATCACATTTTGTCAGGTATTAGTTTGGCGCCGACTTCTAAAATTTCAATTTCATATAAAAATTTCTAGTTATTTTTTACTTTTTAGCGCACTTTTAGAAGTCGGTTCAATTTTTTTTATAAAAATTTTATTACCATTTTTATTGTTTAAAAAATTTTAAGGCTCTGTTGGAGTTGTATTTTGTGTCTTTAACCGACTTCTAAAAGAAGGAGGTTCTCAATTCGTCGACTATGTATTTTTTTTTATGTATGTACACCGATTACTCCGGAACGGCTGCACCGATTTGAATAAAATTTTTTACGTTATGTAAAGAAAGTTGCTGCGGTGGTCCCATATTTTTTTAGATGGTGCAGTACAATCCAAGATGGCGCTTACAATATGGCGGCCAAAAAAATTAATTTTGTCCGATTTTCTCTCAAATTGGTATGGAGGAATTTTCGGGGATGTACCCAACGAATCTGAAATTATTTTTAAAAAATTCAAAATGGCGGATCCAATATGGCGGACAAAAAAATTTAATTTAGTCCGATTTTCTCAAAAATTGGTATGGGGGAGTTTTCGAGGTTGCACATAACGAATCTGATATTATTTTTAAAAAATTCAATATGGTGAATCCAATATGGCGGACGAAAAATCAATTTTGTCCGATTTTTACCAAAATTGGTATGGGAGAGTTTTTGGGGTTGTATATGACGAATCTAAATTAATTTTTAAAAAATTTGATATGGCGTATCCAATATGGCGGACGAAAAAATCAAGTTTGTCCGATTTTCTCCAAAATTGGTACGGGGGAGTTTTCGGAGTCACATATGACAAATCTAAAATAATTTTTAAAAAATTCAATATGGCGGACCCAATATGGCCGACAAAAAAATTAATTTTGTCCTATTTTCTCCAAAATTGGTACGAGGGAGTTTTCGGGGTCGCATATGACGAATCTAAAATAATTTTTAAAAAATTCACTTTGGCGGATCCAATATGGCCGACAAAAAAAATCGTTTTTGTCCGATTTTCTCCAAAATTGGTACGGGGGAGTTTTCGGAGTTGCATATGACGAATCTAAAATAATTTTTAAAAAATTCAATATGGCGGATCCAATATGGCGGACGAAAAAATCAAGTTTGTCCTATTTTCTCCAAAATTGGTATGGGTAAGTTTTCGGGGCCTCACATAAAGGATCTGAAATTATTTTTAAAGAACTCAATATGGCGGACAAAAAAAATCAATTTTGTCCCATTTTCACCAAAATTGGTACGGGAGAATTTTCGGGGTCACACATGACGAATCTAAAATTATTTTTTAAAAATTCAATATGGCGTATCCAATATGGTGGATAAAAAATGAATTTATTTGTTTTAAATAGCGATATTGGAAGGTTTTGGGGCCTATATTGCCAATCTAAAATTAATTTGAAATTTAAGATAGTGGATTTTCTATGACAGACTAAATATTCGTTTGACCCAATTTGATTGGTATTTGGAAAACTCTAAGAACTAAAGAAATTTTAGTGGTTCATTTTAGGGTGATTTACAACTTTAGAAAAAATGGGTAGTTTTTTGCCAGTTTGGAGTCATTGTGAGGTACACTAATCTCGATTAGTATTTAGTTCAAATAATTTATGAATATCATAATGAATTCTAAAACTAAAAATAGAAAAATAAAATTTTTATAAAAAAATTGAACCGACTTCTAAAAGTGCGCTAAAAAGTGAAAAATAACCATAAATTTTTATATGAAATTGAACTTTTTGAAGTCGGCGCCAAATTATTTGTACACGAAATAAATAACTACTAATATATACAAATTATGGTAAGAAAGCAATTACAAATAAAGTATTTTTAATCTGTTTATGCAAATCACATTTTGTCAGGTATTAGTTTGGCGCCGACTTCAAAAAGTTCAATTTCATATAAAAATTTATGGTTATTTTTCACTTTTTAGCGCACTTTTAGAAGTCGGTTCAATTTTTTTATAAAAATTTTTAGTCATTTATGGACTACTCTTCAAGTCACGGTCATTTTGCTGCAAAATTTTTTTACTTGAAAAAATCTGTATTGATTGGTATACTAACATTCATTAAAAACCATATTTGAACTTATTTCTTTTTAACTCTAATAACACTGTAGGGACTAATGAGAAACTTCATTAAGGTACGCCACTAAAAAAATAACAATGACTAAATTCCTAATATGGAAACGAAATGTTTATAAAAAACTCAAAATAAAACAAAGATTGTCTTTGAAACTGGTCTAATGAACTTTTAATCAAAACATAAATTAAATATTTATGTCTTTTTAATTTGTATTGTTAAATACTATTTAATTTCCATGCGGGTTTTACCTAAAATTTTAATTAGGGTTTTGTTTCCTTTAGTATTATTTAAAGAGTTTTATCAATTTTACACAGTATAGGATATTTTATTAATAAAATAAATTCAATACAAAACAACATTTTTTTATCGACAAAAGTCTTGCATCCCTTATTGTTCTATTTATGAAAGTAATAGATTATGTATAACCTAACTTTTCAAAATCATTTACGATCAGACTTTAACATGAGTTTCAGTATTGACAATTTTCGTCTTCTCATATTCTCAATTCGTTAACTGTTTTGTATTTTATGAAGTGTTTTGGAGGGATAAATGAGTTTTTCGAATTTAAGACCTCATACTGTCAAATTTTTAAAAACGAAACATAATTTTCCTAAAAATATTCAGCAATAACCAGTTCATTGGAACGTCTTGGTCGTTGATAAATGGTATGTTGACGATCTCCCACTGTCCCGTACTCAACAAAAATCGAAACCAAACGACGGACGATGCCTGTTGGCCACGATATTTTTGACGAGATGCACGTTGTGTTAACACAACTGAACGACTATTTTCAATGTACATTGTCACTATTTCGGCGCGTTGTTTCGGTACAAAGCGATTCATGATTAAAATTGTACTGAATTGACGTTTCCAAAACACGTATAACCAAATCAATCGGTTGGTAAATGTCAAAGTTATTCAATGTTTACATACCGAGATAAAAACATGACTCATATGAGGACGAGGCTCCATCATGTTTTAAAGTAGTCCACATAGTTTTGATGGTGTCAATCTATTCAAAATGACCCAAGAAGGGAAAAGCGTTCAGAGGTAACTAGTTTTGTTGTTTGTATGAAAGTGGAAATATTATTTTTCGTAGATCACCTTTGTCATCAAAGTGTTTACTATTGCTAAAGCATTAAAAATATCAGAATCAAGTATTTTGACAATTGTACGGGCCACTTTGTATATTGTCTCCCCAATCCCTTAATTATCTGTTTAACATTCTAACGAAAATTATTAAATACAAAATTTGTCGATATATTTTTATTGATACACGGTACTCTTGTAAAGTGCGAGAATATATAATATATAATATATAATATATAATATATAATATATAATATATAATATATAATATATAATATATAATATATAATATATAATATATAATATATAATATATAATATATAATATATAATATATAATATATAATATATAATATATAATATATAATATATAATATACAATATAATATTTAATATATAATATATAATATAATATTTAATATATTATTAGACTTCTAAAATTCCAATAGATTTTGAAACACTTATTATTATTATATTTGCATTTTATTTAAGACGCTACAAGTCGGGTACTTCCTAGCAAATAGCAGACAAATCCTTACCGTTAAGTTGCCATGGAAAAACAAAATGGATTAATAATGCATAAATGAAAAAGGCGCAGCTTTGTTATTGTTTTAAATAATTTTAAGGACGATTGACTGAATGTGTATTATTCAGAAAGAGAAAAAAAATTATTAACATTTATCGCAGCAAATAGTCATGAGAAATTAGCCCAAACAGAACTTCTTTCAATTAACCGCCGAATGCATGTCTCATGCAAAAAAAACGGAAGGATCTATGAAAAATTACATATTTACAAAAAGAGTAGAGGAAAGTGAAGGAAAATGAAAACAGTGAACCTAATATATCAAAGAAAGTCAAAAGAAATCCATTTTCACATTTTCATATGGAAAATTATATTATATGATCCAAAAAATATGTCTTACTGTAAGATTCAAGACAATTTTATTAAGACAAGTTATAAGAGAAAATGAAAGAAGCATTGAGTTTTCCCAAATAACGTTAGAACAAGCCAACCTGTACAATAATTTTTGGCAGACAGTAGGACCCAGAAATTATTATTTGCATCTGGTAGCATGATCAACAAGAAAAATGTACGGAAATGGGCCTCAGTAATTTCTTATTGCTACAGAAAATTTCAATTTTAAGGTTGTCAAACTATTAATATATGGTACCACTACGTCCAATCGTCATCGCAATAGACTCACCAACCTGCAAAAGAGGTAAATATGTGGCCAAACTTTTACATCCATTTACAGGAAAAACTGAATCCTTTGTTAAAAATTCTGGACACTTTGTCCCAAGATTAAAAACCATCCAATTAGAGTCCGAAGACATTGGTCAGTTTTGTATACAAATGTTCTTATAAATGATTCCTTTTTAATAATATCGGACATATTACGAAATGACAACATGGACTTTTCACTTATTTTGCTTTGCAAAGAACTTTCTACTAGCAGATTTCGGAAGTGGCCATTTGATCTCCGCTATCACCTGTGGCAGCTAAGATCTTCACGAAAGCTTTTGAAGAAAATTTATGGTTTTCTTCTCCCCTGAAACCTTAATTTTGGTGCAGATATGTTGATGATACGTTCGTAGTTTGGTCGCATGACGCAGATACCCTCCATAATTTCCTGGATCATTTAAACCAACAACACTCTAGCATAAAATTCACTAGTCTGAAATTCCCATGCCTTTCTTCATATATTAACACACGGAAAACCGACAAATACAAATCGACATCGTCATAAACTCTTTGGTACATGAAGCCCTTCCAATATGTGACGAACAGTCACGGAACTCAGAAAAACTGACTAATGCTCTGAAAGGCAACGGCGCTGAAGATATAAGACGTTCTATTAATAAATATAAAAACCCAACTCCTCAACAAAATGTCATAAATGTATCTCCAATAGACAGTATTGTTTTACCTTACATACACGGAACCACTGACCCAAAGGACGCAATACCATTTCAAATAGAAGGTGTTTACAAGATATCTTGCTCTTGTGGTAATGTGTGTGTAGGTGAAATAGGCCGGTCTATATCCTCTAGGCTTAAAGAACATAAAAGATGTGTAAAAAAGAAACAATTTGTACAATTTGCAGTAGCGGTACACCAGCATTGCTCAGGTCACAGGTTCAATGTAAAATAAACCAAGGTGCTAGCATCAGCGTCTGGTTTCTTTAAACGTAAAATTAAAGAATCAGTCAATTTGCAAATATCCAAATAATATTAATAAAGATGCGGGTTACAGTCTACATCATACGTGGAAATCGATTGTAACGCTGGATCACGGTTAGCTGAGCACCAGTCAGGTATAAGTACCGTACTGTTGCTCCTCGATGGTCATTGAAAGTTCTAATTTCATGGAGTAAAGATCCTTCAAGATGCCTTGTGCAATCCTAGGCGATATGTCGGATAACAATTCCAATTTGACACGGTCTAAACCCAAAAACCATGATTATCAACTTAACCAAAGCTTTTCTTCTTTGAAAGTAAATCTAATTCACGAAAATAAACAGAGTAAGACAATAGATCAGAATAATTATATTTCAATATTCTATTAATAAAACAAAGTGCGTGTCCAGGTGTTTTTTCTTTTCAGCTAGCCAGATATTATCGTTCGTAGTTAGGTTTTTTGTTCTTTTAATGATCAGTTATTGTGGTATAATTTCTTTCATTTTTAAATACTATCGTAATTATATAGCTGAAATTGTCAGTGCACTAGGCTAATAACTTGCTATCCGCCCGAAAAGTTTCGGGTTTGAGCGCCGGCTTGGCATAGATATTTGTGTGTATGAATAAGTGTAACTTATCTTGAATTTTCCGAAAGTTTTGTAAGAAATACTTATTACGTTTAATTATATCTGAGTCTGTACTGTGTATCCAATTTAAAAGATAATACGATATTTTTCGCACTTTTTACCGAAGATTTGAATTAAAGTCAAATTTTAGGCAGTTTGCGAAAATTAAACCATGTTTAAATATTGCCACAGAAAAAATTATATTTTTACTTTTACACATAAAAGTTGATTTTTCGGGAAATATCAATTGGAGTTATAAAATATATTTAGTGTAAAATAATTGTTCTTCTAAATAAGTTATCATATATTTGAAACAAGTTTAAAAAATACACTAGCTTTTAGACAGTACTTATAAGTTAACATATCTGTGGTGTTTTATAAAGATTTTTTCTCAAATCGTAATTGAATTTAGTCTTATAGACTTACCTAATTTCAATGTGTGTTTTCAAAATCTAAAGATTAAAAAAAAATGTGTATATTATTCCTTTTTCTTCACATTTCTTGTCAAGTCACTCAAATGGTAAGACTTTAAAACTATTTTTACATATGTTTTTTCCTAAACTTATTTTTGCTTTACATGTTTTCCGATAAAATGGCGCCGAGTAAAAAAGCGCGGGAAGATATGAGCGAAAAAACAAAGTTTTCTTGCTGTTAAACTCGGTGAACTACTGTTATAGTGTATGTAAAGTGTGGAAAAACATACCACAAATCCTGTGCAGCTCGAGATTGGGCTGGAAAATTGGAAATCTTGGACGCAACGCCAGCGGTTTGTCGGGAACACGACATAACCTTGAATAATGTGGAATGCGTCAAAAAAGTGCAAATTCAGTTGCTATAGGAATTGCTTTGTGAACTAAGAAGCAAAAACCAAATTTTGGAAGAGAATAATGGGCTCTTAGAGAAAAAGTGCGCTATTTGGAGGAAAATGGCAAATCGCAGGAATATCCAAAACATAAAAAATCAGACCAAAACAATTCTGCCATTGTAATTAACAGTATTGCCAGTATTGGCAGAGCTCTGTATAGAGCAGACAGAGAAAAACACAAAATCAGCTGATGCGGCCAAAAGGCCAGAAAAACGAAGAAGAGCAAGTAGTTCAATCGCACTGAACCAAATTTCAGTTCCTGTCCCAAATGGCGAAGGACAACTGGAGATAATTGTAAACAAATAAAAGCAACACATACAAACTCTAACTCAAGTGCAAAATGCAATTTCAATAGCACGTGATCGAACAGCGCGGGTTATAAGAGGCTAACGTACACCGTCGGTCAACTGTGTTTTTGTAAACAATAATGAAAAGGAAAACACTCCAAAAAAATCAGAGCAACAATGGGAGTTTCCTAAAAAAATGAGATTTCGGAAAACTCGAAAACCCGCTCCGCTCATAGGTTCAAATGAGAATGAATCCACACTCAAAGTTGCTACAAGGAATTTGGAAACGTCTTGGCTTTTTGTGTCTGGATTGACACCAGAAACGATAACGGATGAAGTTAAAAATTATCTAATGGCAAATGGAGTGGAGGTTTTATCATCTGACAAATTAAAAACAAAAAAGCAACATCTAAGAAGCTTCTTCAAAATATCAGACCTATAAGATGGGAAAAGGATATTATGAGGCAACAATTCTGACCAAAAGGTGTAATAATTAATAAGTTTTTTAACCTCAAGGGCACAGTACCCCAAGCACAGAGATCAAGACGGGAACAGTCAAAATCCCAGGAAGAAGACTAAGTATTTTGCATCAGAATCTCCAATCAATTGAAACAGCACATGATGGTTTACAGGTAGTGGCAGGTTCTGAAAGGGAATGTATAGCAGTATGCGTGACTGAGCACTGGAAGACTGAAACACAGCTACAAAACTACCAGCTATCTGGCTTTCAGCTTAGTTTCATGTATTATCGAGAAGAATGAGACCATGGGGGTGCAGCAATCTTCATCTGAAATGATTTCCAATGGAAGAAAAGGAAAGACTTAACATGTCAATGCGGCCTAATATTTTTGAATATGCGGCAGTTGAGGTAAAGTTGCATAAATCAATAGCAATAATAATAAGTATATATCGTACTGATAAAGCGTCTGTATTAGAATTCTTAAATAAATTAGAATGTATTTTAGAAAAATGTTTTAATGAAAATTGTTTAGTTTTTATATGTGATGATTTTAATATAGATTTGTTGATTGAGAGCAAGGATTCATCCGATTTTATCTCATTGGTGGAGTCATTTAATATAAATCCTTCTTTTTTAGAACCAACCCGAATTTGTAATACTAAGAAAAGTTGCTTTAACAACATATTGACAAACTGTGAGTTATGCAACTCAAAAATTTTTGATGCACCCTTATCAGATCACAAGGGACAAATAGTATCAGTCAATATCCAGGTAGGTTGTGTTCAGAGCTGTGTTAGATGAAGAATATTTAATGCACATAATAAGGAAAATTTCAAGCATATGATTGGTAACGAAACATGGGACACAGTGGACAGTCTGCCAGAGCAAGACATTAATGGCCAGTGGAATTCTTTTATGCAGTCTATAACACAGTATTTTAACCACTGCTTTCCATTTAAAACAATTAATAATAAAGTAAAAAGAAACAAACAAAAAACAAAAAATCCAAATACTTTAGAATGCAAACTAGATACTGTACTTGTCATGTGTGAAAAAGACCCTAGATACAGAGAAATATACAGAGATGTCAAACAAACATATAACAAAATGTTAGCTTCAGACAGGAAAGATCCATACTTCGAAAGAATCAGTCAAAACGATAATAAGTAATGCATTTAGCAGATAGTGGGAGAAATAACAGGTAAATTTTCCAAACAAAAACATTGTCATATTGAAGGAGATCCCCAAATTATTTCAAATAATTTTAACAAATTTGTCCTTGAAGGTGCCCCAAAATTGGTTGCTGACTTGTCTCGCGAAGGTGGATCCTGCAATATTGAAAATAATTTAAATTCTATATTTCTCTCACATACAACAGCAAAAGAAATTTTTAAAATTATAAAATCTTTAAAAAACAAAAGAAGCTGTGGGTATGATGATATTTCAAATAATTTAATAAAAAAAAATGTGCCAATCATGTAGTAGAACCTTTAAGCTATATAATCAATAATTCTTTTAGACATGGCATTTTTCCAGACAATTCAAAAACGGCATTGGTTAAACCTCTATTTAAAAAGGGGGATAGTAAAGATTTCCATAATTATAGACCCATAAGCCTATTACCATCCTTCTCAAAGATTTTTGAAATTGCTATGTGTTCCAGACTACTCAAATTTTTTAATTCAAGAAACTTACTAAGCCCAACACAATATGGTTACTTAAAAGGTAGATCTGTGCGTTCAACTGTATGTGATTTTATTGAGAAAATTATAGAAAGCTTTGAGAACCAGCACTTATCGTTGGGGGCATTTTTGGACTTATCAAAAGCATTTGACAGTTTAAGCCATAAGATTCTGCTTCAAAAACTTGAGAGATTCATTCAGAGTTCATATCAAGAAAATAGAAGTCAGAAAGTGTTAGTGGAATGTGATGGGGTTCAGTATTTTTTAGATGTTGACTTTCCATTCATTGGCATGCCGCAGGGAAACATTATGGGACCACTACTGTTTATTTTTTATATTAACCACCTGGCATCTACAGTCGTGAGTGACAGATGTTTTCTTGTAAACTTTGCTGATAATACAAATATCTTAACCATCGGTATCTCATTGGCAGATCTCATGAAAATTACTAATGAGCATATTATCAAAGCTAAAAAATGGTTTAGGGAAAACAAAAAACTGAAAAGACCCATCACATTTGTTTTTCGACAAAGCAAAACAATCAGATACTTCCTGAGTCAGTTGAGTTTGGAACTGAGAGCATCACACTAAAGAAGGATACAAAATTCCTTGGAATCCATATTAATCGCAATCTAGACTGGACAAAACATATCAGAGGTGTACAATAAGATAAATACAGCTTCATACTCCTTACGACAAATGTCAAACTATTAGACCCAGGAAAACTTAAAAATTGTATATTTTGCAAATGTATATTCAGCTCTTCTCTATGGAGTGATGTTCTGGGGTGGGAGCGGTGCATCAGAAAGGGCTTTTTAAAATCAGAAAAGAGCAGTTCGTATATTTTCTGGCATTGGTTACTTGGATTCCTGCAGGGGAAAATTTAAAACCCTAGGTATCTTAACTTTACCAGCAATTTTTATTTACGAATGCCTACTGTTCCTCTTTAAAAACAAGGACAAGTTTGAGAAGCATGAAGTTAAACATTGCTTTGCCACTAGATATATAGGATATAATGTCCCACAGCATCCACTTAGTGTGGCAGAAAAACGGCCTGGTTTCTTGGCAATTAAATTTTTTAATGCTCTACCAACCGGGAAAAAGTTGGATGGGGATTTCAAACGTTTTAAGAAAACGGTTTTTGATTTATCGGTTCATATACCCAGAATAAGTTCTTTGCATTTTTTAAATAAATTTTAAGTGTCATGTCTGATAATAGGATGTTATGTGAATGTTACTTCATTTAATATTTATATAAATGTTTAGTTTTAGTATTTTACCTTAGCTATTTTATTATATTTTAACTTTGATGCCATTCATTCAAGTTTTTGGTTTTTCTTCAGTACCACAAATCTTTTTATTGAATAAAGAGATATTTGATTTGACTTGATTTGATTTTCAAAAATCAACGGCATTTACCGAAAAGAAACATAATTTTGCAATGAATTTACTATGATAAATTTAAGCATGTTGAAAACATCTTTCTCGAAAAGTTTACGGAGAGGGGGCCAGAGTTCCATTTGCAGGAGATAAAGTATTAGTATATTTTTCCTTTAACGACCTGAACGAGAAAAATGGTAACTTGTGAAACTAATTCTATGGCAATAAAGATTTTTTTATTTCTTAAAGAAAGTTTAATTTCTAATCAATTATTAAAATTTCATAAAGTTTATTTTAAAGAAATAAATTATATTTCTAGTGAGGTTTAAGATGAGACTCTCTTTATTAAAACTTTTTAGTAATCTGTTGTTGTAGGTTAGGGCCATCTACGATATTTCACATTTTAGTTCTAAGTTAAAATGAGATTCAAGATTCAGAGAACTTAAGCCATAACATCCCTGTAATCTGGAGTCATCTAAAACCTCTTATGAAACTTCTTTCACGTTGAGTAGAAAACGTACATTTTTTAAGCAACGTTCCCATAACACAGTACCTAAATCAAGATCTTACCTAGCTCGTAAATGACTGAAGCATACCCAAATATTTGTGATTTTATCATGAACTATCATGAAAAGGAGTTTCAGATGGCGTCAGGGAGACATACAAACGAACTTTAGACAAACTCGTTGCATCAGGCACCGACATTGCTACTATAGACCACTTTACTAGTTTTCTATGTTCAATTGAGGAATAGACCTGAAAGTTTTTTTAGTCTGACGGCTCTGAAAAAGGGCATTTTGGGTCACTTGGATGTATTTAAAAGTTCATCATTGCTTACATGTTTTGGATAGGGCATCTATGGAGATAATTTACCTTCCAGCATTTCTTGCCAACTCTTTAGCATTATCCAGGGTGGATTACGACGAAGTGGGTTAGCTTTATAGCCCGTGAATTATGTTGGATATTATTCGACTACCCTATCTGATCTGTTTCGCACCACAATAATGTTGAATTAGTAAATTTATTTAGTTTGACATAAAAACTTTTCTCAAATAATAAGCAAATTCAATCCAGAGATACTAGCGTTGGCACTTTTCAGCCAAATATTCTTTAGTGCTTTACAAATTTTATTTGGGTATGATTAAATATTTAAGATGTATGAGTTAATTACATCGTATTTTTTTAAATATAGGGAGTGATCACAAATTTCCTGTATCTTAAAGGCAGAGAAGCTCTTATTATTTCCAAAAATACGTCAGACTTGGTTAAAAAATTATCATCAGCGTAAAATCCAGATGTTGTACTTAATACAACTAAACATTGGTTAAAATATGGTTGTCTGAATTGCTTTATCTTTATTTTTGTCTATTTTTACGACGTTTCAATTAGGTTGTATCTTTAATCGTTATCAAGTATTAACTGAATGTTTTGTCTTAAAGTTACGAGCTTATATAGGGACTGTATCCATTGAAGGACAAAGTTACGCTTCACTGTATACACCTGAATGATTTGATGTTACAAAGTAGTGATTGCCAAAGATTAGGTATCTCAACCCTGGGTATACTGAAAATTCCATTATTATTTTCAATATAAGCTGTTTCTATAATTTTTTTTTATGTTTGGTTTCATATATATATTGTTGCAGCATCAGATCATTTTATATAGTGTTGTTTATCCCAGGCGCATTTTGCAATACCTAATCTCGACGTTTCCCCTTTTTGTAAACACATTTTTTCTTATCGGTAAATTTTGGTTTTATTTTTGTTAAATGAGCTCTAAGTATATTTCCTGATTTAAAGACTGTTTTTATAATTGCTGGCAATTCGTCTTATTTCCTCCGAGGTTCCCTTAATATGTGGAATTGTGAAGAATGAATGTGTTTCTTACTGTTCAGTGGTCGTTCCTCTAAAATTATTTATAACGTCGTCAATTAATTTCAAAGGATAACCATTTTATTCTAAATCCGATTTAATCTTTGCTACTTCCTTTTCCAATGAATCAGCATTATTTCATATAGATGCAGCGCAATTATAGAGGTTGCGTATTATTCTCCGTTGTGTTACAACAGAATGATTAGATTCCTATATACTGAAGTTTAAATAGTTTCGTTTGAATGGTTCACCATGACATCTAGGAAGGGTAATTGATCATTTACCTTTTTTTCCATGGTAAACTTAATTGTAGATCGAATGGTGTTTAGATGTTCCAAGAAATTAACAAGTTCTTGATTATTGCCCTTCTTTACGATTAAGGTATCATCGACATATCTCAACCAGACCTTCAGTTTCACAGAAGAGAGTGAATAACCCATAGAAAGCCCGTCATCCTGAGCGTAGAACTTGTCCTTTACTTGAAACTATGCACTACGCAGAAAACACTCCAAAAAATCCATCACTCAGTCGAGTGGTAACGTGGTTCGATCTGATAATGTTGTATCATTAGAAAATCTAGTTTTGATTATGTCTAGTGGTGGCCCTAATGGCATATTAGTATACAGACTTTCCACATCAAAACTTATTAGTCTGTCGTATGGCTTTAGATTAATGCTACTAATAATGTTCATGGAATGTGTGGAATTTTTAACATATGTGTTGATCTCACCTTCTAAAGGTGGTAAGATTTTTAACAAAACTTCGTCAATGCGCTTATTGGGGATTCTATGGAGTTGGTAATTGGTCTCAATGGTATGTTCGTTTTATGAATTTTCGCTAGTCGGTAAAGACGTGGTGGCTTAATGTAGTGTGGTATGAGCGCTGATCGTAGGCTGTCAGGTATATGATCCTGGCATTTCTTTTGTGTTTTGTAGATTTTTGACTCTATAAATTTAGTGGTGTCGCGAGCTAGTTGCCTATATTTTCCTTTTTCCATGATATATCTAACTTTTTGGTCATATGTTACGATGTCCATGATCACCGTTGCATTTCCCTTGTCCGCTGGTAGAATCTTTATGGATTAATTCTTGTGAAGTTCTTTTAAGACTAATGCTTCTAACTTGGAAAGATTGTGAACTGGCTTTTTCTTGTCTCCCAAGGTTGATTTTATTTTAAACCTAAAGTCGTTGGAATGGTTTTCATCGACTTGTATGAACTTTACAGAACTTATGGTGTCTAACGGGTATACTTTTAGGTGTTACTGCGAAGTTAAGCCCTTTGCTTAACAGTTGTTCTTCTGGTGCTGAGAGTATTCTTAAAGATAAGTTTATGATGGTTTTTCTTGAAGTTGTTTCAGGTAGAGTCAGTTGTGGTTGTGATTTTAGTTTTTCTGGTTTATTCCGGTGTTTTCACGTCACATTTTCTTTCAACTAATTGTATATGCGTTGTCCACAATACGACGTGCTGTGCTACCTGGTATAAGTGATTTAAATCTAAAACCAAGAGGAATGACGTCTCTGCCTCGAATTTGTAGTAAAAATGAAGAGTGAGCTTCCTCCTTTAAAAGTTTGATCCTAATTTTCTAGTTGACTTTGCACTATAAAAACAAAACTTTGCTTGAGATATGTCGACGATACCTTGATCGTATGGAAGGGCAATGACCAAGGGCTTAATAGTTTGTTGGAACACCTAAACACCATTCGACAATTAATTTTACCATGAAAAAAGAGGTAAATGATCAATCGCTCTTCCTAGAAGTCATGGTGAAACATTCAAACGAAACTATTAAAACTTCAATATACAGGAAGCCAACACATACTAGACAATATCTTAACCATAGTTCTAGTTAGTCTTTTTATTGCAACAAAACAGGGAATTATCGAAACCCCTATAATCGCGCTACATCTGTAGGTAATAATGCCGATTCATTAGAAAAAGAGGTAGCCAACATTAAATCCGATTTACAATAGAATAATTATCCTTTAAGATTAATTGACGATATTATTAAAAACTTTAGATTATCGACCCTGGATAATAAGAAACACATTCCTTCGTCACAATTCCTTACATTAAGGGAACCTCGGAGAAAATAAGATGAATTTTCAGCAGTTACAATATAAAGATAAATTTTAAATTAGGAAATACACTCAGAGCTCATTTAACAAAAACAAAACCAAAACCTACCGATAAGAAAGAATATGTGTACAAAGTTCCATGTGAGTGTGATGAAAAGAATATTGGAGAAACCAAGCGACTACTCGAAGTTAGAATTAAGGAACATAAAACACAAAAAGGCGAAACGTCGGGATCAGGTACTGCAGAACACGCCTAGGATAAACAACACCATATAAAATGGTCTCAAGCTACCAACCCAACATAAAAATAAGAAAATTTATAGAAGCAGCTTACATTAAAAATTTTAGTGGAATTTTTAGGAAACCCAGTGCTGAAAAACCCAATCTTTGGCAACCATTACTTCGTAACATCAAATCATTATGGTGTGTACTGTATAGCGAAACTTTGCCCTTCAATGGACACAGTCCCTATTTAAGCTCGTAGCCTTAAGACAAAACATTCAGTTTAAACTTGATAACGATTAGAGATCCAACCTAATCGAAACGTCGTAAAAATAAGCAAAAATAAAGACAATGCCTGTCCGACAACCATATTTTAACCAATCTTCAACATTGTCTACAACCTTCAAACAACTAAACAACTTATTGGCCCTTTTTGTTAAGGTTTTAACGAGTGCATCTTCTGACTTCTTTCTATATCTTCCGCGGAGAAAATCTCCTAACATTATGTTTAGTTTTCATTATATATTTTTTTTAATTATAGATATCATACATTCTGAACTATATATATATATATATATATATATATATATATATATATATATATATAAATATATTATAAAATGAGATAGATTATAATGATAAAAATGTTTCGAAGAATTTATAAAGCTATCTATTTTCTTTAGCAGAAATTGTCAAATTGATTTAGAAAAATGTAGTGAAGAATTTTTGCTGTCACTTTATATCACATTTATCAGCTTTCTCTAAACTAACAAGCCTTTTCTCAAGTTAATTTATAATAATTAACTAACAAAACACTTTTTTTATTTAGCGGTTACTTAAATAATCAATAATTTATATTTTACCAACTTTTTGGATGGATTCTTAAGAAAACTTTGCTGTTTGTATATTAATTTTGTGTTCGTATTATAGCACATGACCATATTTTCTTTAGCATTGCTAGTAAATTTTATTAATGCATTAAATACCTTTAAATCTTCCGTCAACTATATTTATAATATTAAAAAAATATGAGATTCTGAAATTTGGTAAATACCTTCATAAAGTAATTTTACTACTGAGAAAACCCATTCAATGATAATGAAAATATATACTCTTGTTCATGAGTAAATCTTTCTCGAGCGTTAAGTACAATTTCAACAAGATATTCTTTGATTAAAGATTTAATCAACCGTTTCTAATCACATGAAAAAGTTTAAGATTAGGAATAGAATGAATCGTTCTATCTGGACTCTAAAGAAATTACCTTCAGCTAGAAATGAAGGGATTTCTCTGATATTTTCACCTTGACCTTTAAGGTTTATCTTAGATAAAAAGCATTAAAAGAGGAACTCGCATATCTAGGTGGGCAGATTCGCACGTTTTTCAGACAAACGCTTATAGGAATACTCCCAATTTATTTAGTAGGCGACAAAAAATCTCAATAGAATAAATACGATTTAATTTGAAAACCTATTCAAGAGAAAAAATACTTAAGCACTTCTCAAAGTATATTTTTAAATATACGAAATAATAGATTGAATGATACCAGTGTGTATACACAGGGTGTCTGAGAAAATGTGGGAAATCTCCCGAATATGAAAAAAACACATGAAAGGAAGAATATAAGTTCATATAAACTTTTTACATAGGCATAGGCCTCCCCTACGGAGATAAGAGCTCCCAAGAGCTGCAATGGAGTCAAGTTTTTTACACATAATTATTGAACCACAAGGTATATTTCAATTTTTTTTTAAATTTTGTATACAGATCCTTCAAATTACTGTCCAAAAAAGTGTTGTGAATTACTCACAGCTGCAGGGAGGAGCTAACTGTGTTACTTTTGACCCCATTTTTTTACGCCCTGTATCCTATACCTTTTGATCGATACATATTTGCAACTTATAGATATCATAGCTTATTGCATTTAAAATAAGTGACATACTACCATATGTTAACTTCATATCAGTTGCATGTGCAAGAAGAATATAACGGCTTTTGTTGCCATTATGAAGCAGAACTGCTTTTAAACTTATTATTACAGAATCTATAAATAAGTGTCATTCGTCCAAATTATGTGCAAATTCTTATTTTTCCATAAAACTATTTAAATTAACACAAACACACATTTCATCCTGCAGAGTAAAAAACGAGAATAGCTCCTGGTTACGGTTCCTAAATATTGTAACTTTGGTTCCAGTGACTAGTAAATTCCATTGTTGCAATCCAGACCCTAATACTTCAACATGCTCTTCGGACAAGGGGAAGTCCCGAACTAAATCATTTAATTTAGGTTATTCTATTAAACGGGATGTTTTTCTTTCACTTTCGGGAAAACAAGAATCGTCCTTTTCTGATACATTATCTGGTTCTGCCTTATCATCACACTTTTCTAAATCTTCCCCCTATTTTGCCGAGAGCGCTGGAACTGGTAACCCTTCTCCATGAAGAACTGGTTTTATTGCTGAGGGAGTATCCAGATATTCAATATTATGTTTGATGTTTCTTGAAAACCCAGATACTTCTGTCAAACAAAATTAACAGTCGTTCAAATGATTTGTTGGTTCTAGCCAAATCATTGGAACTACAAAAAGCATAGAAAAGCTTTTGCCATTTAACCAGTGAGTTAGATTTACTGCACAGGTTTGGCACATATGTGAAGAGCCCAATCCCGATCTTGATGGCCAACAAGGCACCAAATGACTTATAAGCGATTTTGGGCATTTTGTTAATTGTGCTTTTCGGCGATTTAGGGGTAAACTGACCACATATATAGCAAAAACTATCCGCAGGGTTAACACAGTCACTTGTCTGTACTTTAGAAATTTTCGTACTGTAGCATACTTCGGTTCAGAGATGTGATACTATGTTTACAGGCGTCAACTAACTTTGTTCACCACAAAGATAACACTAGCATAAGGCTCTTACTAGCAGTTCCGTACTTCTGATATTTTTTAGAAACATCAGGTATCGGAAGTTCGAAAAGCAACGACGTACTTTTCGAATACATGGGCCATTTATAACTAGATTTGGTAACAGAATAAAATGAAATTTGGAATTATATGGATTTAAATGGGTATTTCCGTTATTTTCAGCCCTAGGAGTTTGAAACTTCGTAGTTGACTTGTCGGTCCTAAACACCCACACACGATGTTGCCAGAGTGTACATAATTTCTCTAACTTATGGAAAAGGTAAATTTTGTAACGTCGCGCTCTAGTATATTACAAATTACTTTTTAAAATCATGTGATTAAAATACTCATTCATTTTTGCTGAAAAAATCATAACTGAAAAATCATTCATGTTAGGAGGTTTTTATCATCATTTTCGCATTTAGAGATCAAAAATTAACCAAAGACTGCCTTTTACATTACAGTAGCAAATTGGCTTTAAAGTAGTATTATTATAATTATTAGCTAACATGCTCCAAATTTCTTGGACCAGTCCTGAGCCCGATTGAAGTGTGAAGGGGGGCACGACGAGTCTATAGGCAGTTATCTCAGAAATGGTTGTTCGAGCGACGCCTACTGGGCGCACCATCTTCGAGAAAAGATGTTAAAAAAAAAAGAACTTTTAATTAGAAATTTAATATCGAGTAACAAAAAAATTATGAAGCTTTAAATGGTATCTTCTGCAACGTGCCTAGAAACTGCAACCCTACCTTGATTTCTCATCCTTAAAAACCCCAAATTTGTTGCAAATTAAGCTATTATTTAAATAAATATTTGCAAAAAAGTTAAAAATTTATAAAGTTAACACTCTTTATTTCGGAAATTATCAAGTCTTGTACTAAAGTAAATTGGGATAGATCTTTATATTTTAGCCTCAGGAATTTGCTCTAGACACCTCGTTTTTGAGGGATTGGGCTTTTTAGCTTTGTTGATTATATTTAAGAAATCCAAAATAATGAGCTAGAAATTTTTTTATATTTGATTTTGATTATAATTTTACTACCTGGAGGTTTTCCTAGTAGATTTCCTGTACTATTTTTAAAATATCAGGGGAGCTTTTATTACGGAAAAAGTTAAATTGGGTTATTTCAAGAAGTTTTTTTTATTAAAAAAAAACCTTAATGCCTCATCAAATATACACTAATCAATTTTACTAAAAGTAAAGTGCTTTTTCAGATATGCAATAAAACTTAATTCTTTCTACAGAAAGTTTTGCCACGACAGAAATGACAAGCAAGTTGGAAAGCAATTTAAATATCTTTCTAAAATTGTCTCATATTTTATATGTTTCACTATAATAAACACAAAACTTTCTTCATAAACTCTATTTAAGGACATGCGGTACATAACTCAACTCAATCACGCCTTTGAAAATAGCACAGAAATAAAGCAAAGAGACCGAAAGAAATCTTTTACGGAGAAACTTGAATTATGGGGCTTTGTATCTGACCGCATCAAATATGGATAAATGGCCATGTGGGCAGCTAAAGTTATGAGGGTTCAACTCCTCGAGTCACGTTGGACGGGATATCTAGGATTAGGCCAAGACGCATTATTGGACATTGTAAGCCACTCTTCTCGGTCCGCAGATAGAGAAAACTGCCAGAGCATCGGTCAAATAAGGTTTGTTTTATTTCCGGCAAAGTTCTCAAAGCTTGTTACGTGCTTGTAGGACAAAATACTTATTAAAAATTTACATATATTTCATATATCCTATGTATTTTATGTGCGTGATTTACGTTTTATAATTTAGATCTCAGTTTTTTGCTATTTGGAAAAACAATCATAGAATTTATCGTTTTATTTTTAATACAGCTGTGTATGGAAAACAGGAACCAAAATATTTTCTTAACTATATCCCAACGACCCACAGAATTTTGCGTAATGCACTAATTGAAAAAGTTATTTATTTAAGGACACTCACGTTTATCACAGTTGTGTCAAATTCTTCCTCTGAAACTAACATGAATTGGGGGCTTTTGACCGCAGTCAGTCGAAAATTCAATTTAAAGTAAACGCATCATGTACCTATTTTGAGAAAGAGACGTGTGAAGTTACTGAGAATAACTCTTCGCTCCATTCATAGAAAAATCTCAACACTCAAATTCTATCTACAGCATTAATTATTACTTTAAATATTCCCGGCTTAATGACTTCAACTGCCATATAAACTATTTCAGCGGAAAATTTTTAATAATTCTTTCAATTAAAAAAAATCAAAATTTGTTTTGTCTTGTAACGGAAAAGAACTGTCATTTGATCCTGCAGTTCACAAATTAGACATTAAAGAAATTCATGAAAACAATCAAGTAATACACGAGAGCATAAAAGACCAAGATCAACTTTATTTACGCTACTACAAGGAAGGTGCGCTAAATATATTTTCTTTTTATGGGACTGAAATAATCGACCCAAGACCTTTTGGCAGAAAGGCGAAGGAGATAAGGTAACAGGGGTGAAATAACAAAATTTGTAGATGAGAATGTCTCTTTGCTGCAACTCATGGTCTGTCAAATCGAAGCCATTTTATGTTTTATGATTTATTAGTTTAATTTTAGTACTTTATTGTGGCTTTTGGATACTTATTTGCTAAACCATTGTGTTGTGATACTATAAATGGAATAATTTTGAAGGCACATGCTTTCAATTAGTCCAAACACAAATCTGATGCGAAATTTGAAATAAATAGTTTACCTCCTCCTATATAGAAAGTAAGGAAAAAAGATGATTTTTCGTTTGCATAGGTTTACAAAATTCATTTCAATATGTGATATAACATTTTGTATTTAGTTGAATTTATATGAGCTCTTTAAGTGTCTGTTGAAATGTCCTTCTTATTTTCTGCAAATGTAAGCCTGGTGCTCTCTCCATACGCATTTCGCAGGCCTTATGGTCTTATCTGTTGAACTGTTTCTAAATATTCCTTCCCTTTTCTGTGCTTGAAAGGAAAAATCTAAAGGTTCAGTTTTTTATATTTCGCACTACTTCGACGATAGAAATGTTATTTGACTGCTGATATTTTTCAGTCTGACATCGAAGTCAGCGGGTTTTTAATATCCTACCGACATGCTTCCGAATTTAGGTTTTATATAGCAATTGTTTCCTGTGAATGATGCTCTCTGTTCGATACAGCTTCACTGACGAGACCTCAAGGTGGTCGGAAGGCGTATGGAGAGAGGACCAGAGTTGAACTTGCAGGAAATAAACTGTTTCTAAATATTGTTTCCTTTTTCTTTGCATAAAAGGAGAATACATATGGGCAACAATATAAACAGTTCAGATAAACTACTCATAAGCTTAAAGGACACGAAGAACCAAAAAAAAAACTTAAGTCTAGGAGGATTTTAATTTTCATGGATGTCATGATTGGCTGAAATTGTATAGTGCTTTCAAATAGATCTAAAATCTCACGTACCATCAATGTCCTGCAGTGTACCATTAGAAGGAGGAAATATTACCACCATTTAAGATTTAACAGGAAAACCGCTGCAGAGACTTTGAAGAAGTTTAAAACTCCAGGTTTGTATAGGTGAAGAGAGTAGTTTTAGCTTAAATACTTCTGACTACAAAAGGATGTAGCCAACAAGATAAAATAAACACATCCGTTGACCTTTTTTAAATATTTAAAAATGAAAGAAACCTATTTCAATGTTATTTTTAAAATTCCATATCCTTCCCTCTTCCCGGGGGCTACACCAATTTAGAATTAATGTTTTGTCTGCAATACAAAATAAGTAAGAGTACTAAAATATAATTCTATAAAAATGAACTGCCTTGAAGAAATTTGCTAAGAAGTGAATTGTCATATCTAGACATATATTTTGAAAATTTGAGAAAGTAAAGCATAAGAACCGTTTTTTTCTCTACAAAGTTAGGATTATAGCAATTTTAAACAAATTAATAATATCGCTAATTGGTTATTTACCAAATAATACTCTTACAATGGTACTGCAATGAAGCATTGCGAAAAGGCAGTTCTTTTTGTCGGACATCTAGAAACGAATTTTTAATTATTTCCACCCAATGTTTCCGATGGGGGTGAAGAAGAAATCAGTGCATTTCTAAATTCACCATATCAAGTACAATGGTCGCGTGAAAAACTCACAATTACTAATTTCATTACAAAGTGACTTATTGCTAAAGAATCTCTTAGATATGACATGATCACGGCAATAATACTTCAAGTTTACTTCATACTTCATAAATTCACATATAATGCCTGTTTAGAATTAATTATTTACAGCTCAATGGAAACTAACTAAAAATAATCATATTAATACTGAAACCTGGAAAACCTCCAGAGGATATAAAGTTAAATAGACGAATAAGTTTGTTTTCAATAATATCAAATTTTTTTATAAAGATACTTGTTCATGGCAAATTTACCTTTAGATAGGAATACACCACATTAGAACAAATTCATTAGCTAGTTGAAAAAATTTGACACTACCTAAAAGACAGGAAATATTGTCAATAATTTTTCTGTATGTTATTCAAGCATTTGATAAGGTTTGATATACTGAACTCCTAAATAAATTACCAAAAGTAATTCACTTCCATATTTCCTCATCCTTTAATCCCACTTTGCAGATCGTTACTTTTATATAAATTTTAAAGAAGTACCAACAAGTCGAGTCTAGAGTTCCACAAGGTAGCGTTATAGAACATCTGCTATATCTTGTGGATAAGGCTGGTCAAACAACGAACGTCTGCAAAATTTTCTCATTTTATTCTCAATTAAGGACATCAATTTCATTTTACAAATTCTAGAAAACCATCTTTACCAAATAAAACAGTTGTTAATAAATGAATTTTTTTATGATGGCCCAGACTACATCTAACACAAAGATATTACGATTTTATGAGTATATTACTAAAATATCTAGCAAACTATCCGAAAATTTATTTTCCGAATGAAATGTGTAAGCTAACCACAAAATTGTTGATTTATTATCCATAAATTAGGCCCCTTTTTACGACAGCCGTCCAAACAATGCCCAAACTTCTAATAAACTACTCCACAAAGGAATTAATGCCGACTTGGGCCGGCCCTTCGGAATCTTATTATATGTCTAAGAAGCAGCTTATCTCAATTCCAATCTTGACACGCCGCCTTGAACGTGTTGCTGGTCTATTCTATGTTTTAACTTCCTTGTAAATGCAAATGTGGACACAAGCAAAAGACACGAGAGTTTACGTTATTGATAGAGGCCAGATAATAATTTTAAGGGTTAATTTATAAAGGATTTAAAAAATAAACATATCCAAATACGAAAAATGCATTTGTAATTAAAACTGTAACCCGCAACTATACAAGGTGACATATCGCCTTTTTATTGACTCTAATACGAATTGGAAATTTATTTAAAATTGTAGTAAAAAAATGTCTTGTTAACTCTGATTTACGAATGAGCTGTAATCATGGGCGCACTAACTTTTACAAGCGATAATGATATCCTTATAGGTGTTCCTGATTTTTACATCACAATTATAATTAATCGTAAATCTAAACTTCCCCGATTTCGAAGATATCGTCAAAAGAAACAGGATAGGCTTAGGAGGATATACAAAATTTTCTTCACAAATGTTACCACCACAAAATATAGGGAGCGACTGAAAAATGGTGAAAGGGACAGACACAGAGTGTTTGGGAAAATATGGGAAATCTCTCGGATATGAAAAAAAAAACGTGAAAGAATTACCACAAGTTCATATAAACTTTTTTCGTATAGGCCTCCTCTTCGAAGATATGGGCTCCAAAAAATTGTAATGGAATCATTTTACGCATAATTATTAAACCACACAATTTTCTTTTATGTGATATATACCGGGTAAGACCCTTCAAATTGCTATCCAAGAAAGTGTTGCCGGGACGAACTAGCTGTGACACTGAAGACCCCATTTATGTACACAGTGTATGATAAGAACTTTGGAAAACGTTTTGTACATACCTTTGACTATTAACTAAAAATTAAGTACTCCTCATTCATGTCGCTAATCCCAACCGTTTGCGAAAAAAATGTCATTCTATTTACATCAAGTATTTGGCGTATTTCGATAAAAGATACATCTTTATTCCTATTAAATGTTCAACTTTCAACCTTATGATAAAAAAAATTCGATCCAAAATTAGAGTTTACTTCTTTAGTTAAAAACATCTAATTCTGTGAATTGCAGTTCGACCTAGGTTCCCAAAAAATTTGCGGTTTATTTTAACTGCACCAAAAACAAAGTATTTTCGTTGCAAAAATGAATTTTGGATTTCGTGGCAAAATCAATTGTGAAATAATTCGAAATATGGAATACACGTTTAGTAAGTAATCAGATACGCATATGATGTATGGTTTTGCATCTAGCAATACTTTGGAAGCCAGGAGGTTATATCACGACAGATATCCAAATCGTACTCTTCCAGATCAGAACACATTTCAACGAGTTAACCAACGTCGAAGGAAGAATGGTAAGCTATTCCATTTAATAAGGTAATATTATTAAATTTCTTCAGAGTTCTAGGAAATTTAGGGAAAAAAAGTAATGATGCTGGTCGGGGAAGAACAGCACGTACGCCGCAATTAGAGGAAAATATTTTAAATCCTGTATATGACACTCCTTCAACGAGCATTTGCAAAATATCAGCGCAGATTAATATGTCGAAAATAATAGTACATGCGGTTCTTCAAGAATAGCTATTATATCCATATCATTTGAAAAAAGTGCATGAACTGATTCCTGATTTTTTTTCCGTAAAATGGGAACTGGGTATTGGATCATCAAGGAAATAATATAAACTTCATTAGCACTATTCGCTTCACGGATGAAGCAGGGTTTACCAAAAATGGTATCATAAATTTACTCTACTCACTCATGTATGTGCTGATGAAAATTCTCATGAAACTATTGTTTCAAATCATTAACATCAGTTCCAATCAATTAATGTCTGGGTAGGAATCATTGGCAACTTTTTGATTGAACCTTTCGTATTGCCGACACGATAAAATGAAGAACTTTTTTGGAGTTCCTCTAGAACGCTTTTCACTATTTAATAGAACACTTACCACTTAAAATCCGCCGAAATATGTACTATATGCACGATTGGGCATAGCCTCATTTCAGCGTTGCTGTACGGGAACACCTGAATAATATTTTTCCAAACCGTTAAATAGATAGAGGAGGACCTATTGCCTGACCTCCTCGATTTCTCGACCTAACGCCATTGGATTTTTACCTGTGGGGATACCTCACAACCTTGGTGTGTTCCACTCCGGTTGATAATAGGAGGGAACTTCTACAGAGAATCGCGTTTCACTATGATCAAATAAGGAACAATGCTGAGATAATATGGCGGTACAGCAAACTTCAATTCGTCGTGCCCGCGATTATATCAGATTTCACGGAGTCCATATTGAACCCTCTTAGGAAGTTTTTAACTAATAGTTTAACTTTTTATTGAATCTATGATGAAAGGGGAAAGTTTCCCTTTTTCATATTCAATCCGACATAAGATAAGGTACTAACAGTGTAAATGAAATCACATTTTTTCGAAAACGGTTAGGATTCGCGACATAAATGAAAAGTACTTAATTTTTAGTCAATCGTTTAAGGTATGTAAAAAGCGTTGTTCTTATCATTCAAGGCGTAAAAAATGGGGTCATGAGTGTCACAGCTAGTCTGTCCCTGCAGCTGTGAGTAATTCACAACACTTTCTTGGATAATAATTTGAAGGATCTAACCTGGTATATATCATATTAAAAAAAAATTGAAATTTACCTGGTAGTTCAACACTTGATTGATTACATTGCAGCTCTTTGGGAACCCATTTCTCCGAAGGGAAGGCCTATAAGAAAAAAGTTTATATGAACTTGCAGTATTCCTTTCACGTGTTCTTTTCATATTCGGGAAATTTCCCATATTTTCCCGGACACTCTGTATATTCTCTGCTGTTTGACGAAAGTTGAGAAATTGGTCGGTATTATACTTTACATATTAATATTTAATTATTTGTTATAACAGTGTGACAGTAAAATGTTTTCTACATGAAAGCATATCGGACAAGTAAATATTTTTTTAAAATAATTATTGAAGGCCAAAAATATGAAAATCTACATCTGGATGCCTGTATCTTTTGGGTTGTGAGGAAAACAGTTAAGATATTGCTACTTTTCTCTTAACTCCTCAATCTCTTCTCCCCTCATCAGTTAGGTCGAGAATTTTTCTGTTCACAGAATTGAAAATACAGGATTGGGAAGTTCTATAACACACAGGCGACAAAATTATCAACCAAGAATCTAATTATACTTTTCCGAAAGGCTAGTACGCTGAATCCGAATCTAAACACCAAGTTTCTCCATCACATCAGGATTTTTCGCATTTTTGAAGTTATGTAACATCACTGTGTCAGTTTTCCTCGCAAAACTCATAACAGTAACACAAAGTGCTACTTCTTCCTCTTTTTAAATTTTATTTGGAATCTTTCGGATATCTCTATCGGTCTTCAAGAAATTACACATTGAAATTTGTTAGTTGTGCATTAATTGGGCCGAATAAATGAACAGAAGTCTCTAAACTACATGAATGAGGAACATGATTATTCATGCTTTGAACAAAGTAGACCTACAAGTAAAACGGATATATGAAACAAGTATGAACACAATCTAACTCGCATACTCGGGGAGCAACGAATCCCACCTATCACTGACCAAAATCACAGAAGATCTGCGAGTTGTCTCAGTAGCCAGAAATCCGAACATTTTAATCCACATTTGATGAAAGCAACAGATCATACTTATCAACAAGACTTGTCAATCTACATAATGAATGAAATCTAAACGAATGAGCATGGCAGTGATTACGAAGATTCTTCCAGTAGCAATGACAAAACTTTTTTACCAAGATGAATTGGCTGATATTAATCATGATCTTAATATTCCTAAAGATTCATCGAAATTACTGGCTTCAAGGCTTAATGAAAAAATTTGTTATTGCTTGACACAAAATTACGAAATATAGAAAAATATATGATGAATTTGTAGAATTAATCGATGAAAACTTCTTTAATTTATTGCAATAATAATGAAGGAATCAATTTTATAAAAATAGGGTATGTATAAATCGGAGAACTAACGGTGTTTTATAAATTCTTCGAAAGAAAGCCTGAAAGCAGTTTTACAACATGACGGGAATGAATAGGGGCAATTCCATCGCACATTTATCTACAACAAAAGAATTAGGCTATATTTATTCTCTTTTTGAAGCAGTTAGGAAAAAGAATGTATAATAACGGTTGATTTTCTGCAAATGCAACTCTGCTTCTCTCTCCATAACATTTCAGATTTCAGTAAGAAATAAATGAATCGGTTTGTTGCCGTGTTTAAATAGTTGCCTATATTTATTCTCCTTCATAAGTAATTAAAAGAAAGAATATATACAAACAGCCGATTTACTACAAATAAAGCTCGGGTTCTCTCTCCATATGTGTTTCGACTATCTAATGATCTCGTCATTGGAGCTGTATCAAACCAAAAGTAACATTCATAGCAGAATATTAAACCTGCACACTTTTCGATGTTAGACTGAAAAAAATCGCACACCGAACGACATCTATACATTCACCGGAGAGTTGAGAAACTTAAAATTTAAGATTTCAGTAAGAGAGGAAAAATAAATATATATATATATATATATATATATATATATATATATATATATATATATATATATATATATAAGTAAATAAGTTATTATCCGTGTAATATAAAAAGAAAAATAAAATAAAATCTTTGCTAAGCGGATGTGAAATTTGTCAATCTACATTACTCTCGCATTAAAAAGTGCAGAGCACTCCAAAGTATGGAAAGAGTCCGGGCCCGAAAGAGGGCGACAGCGCTGTTTCGTCCTAATATGGGACTCGTCAGGCCACCGCATTCGGTATACACCATCATCTCGCCTTTGCATCCTATAAAACTGAATTTAAAATTAAAAACAGCAAACAGGACGACATAGGCGACATCTCGATGGTTCACTTGATAACATAAGAACCACATAAACTACCAAAATTTGCAAAAACCGCCATGTAGTGACGCGACCGTGAATTAAAACAGAAATCTATACAATTGAGTACACGAAACACGCTGCCGAAAGGATAGGGGTCGCGTTATTCGGTACTAGGCAACCAGGCTAACTGCTAAATTTGGCAACAAAAGCCACGTGTCGCACCAAACCATCTCCCTATGAGAGCACCGTTTAGCGTGTTTTAAAGCCAAACAAGAAAATAAATAAATAGATAAGTTATTGTCCGTATAATATAAAAAGAAAGATAAAATAAAATCTTGGCTAAGAAGACGTGAAATTTGTGAATCTACATTATTCTCGTGTTGCAAAGTGCGGAGCACTCCAAGGTATGGAAAGACTCCGGGTCCAAAAGATGGCGACAGCGCTGTTTCGTCCTAATATGGGACTCATCAGGCCACCGCATTCGGTACAAACTGTCTTTGCATCTTACAGCGTGTTTCGTGTACTCGATTGTATAGATTTCTGTTTTAATTCACAGTCACGCCACCACATGGCGGTTCTTACAAATTTTGTTAGTTTATATAAACCATCGAACCATGTCGCCTTTGTCGTCCTGTTTGCTGTTTTTAATTTTAAATTCAGTTTTATAGGATGCAAAGGCGAGATGATGGTGTGTACCGAATGCGGTGGCCTGACGAGTCCCATATTAGGACGAAACAGCGCTATCGTCATCTTTCGGACCCAGAGTCTTTCCATACTTTGGAGTGCTCCGCACTTTTTAACACGAGAATAATGAAGATTGACGAATTTCCCGTCCGCTTAGCCAAGATTTTATTTTATTTTTCTTTTTATATTACACGGACAATAACTTATCTATTTATTTATTTACTTGTATGGCTTTGAAACACGCTAAACGGTGCTCTCATAGGGGGATCGTTCGATGCAACACGTGACTTTTGTTGCCGAAATTAGCAGTAAGCCTGGTTGCCTAGTACCGAATAATGCGACCCCTATCCTTTGGTCAGCGCGTTTCGTGTACTCGATTGAATAGATTTCTGTTTTAATTCGCCGTCGCGCCACTACATGGCGGTTTTTACAAATTTTGTTAGTTTGTGTAGTTCTTGTGTTATCAAGTGAACCATCGAGATGTCGCCTTTGTGGTCCTGTTTGCTGTTTTTAATTTTAAATTCAGCTTTATAAGATGCAAAGACGAGATGATGGTTTGTACCGAATGCGGTGGCCTGACGAGTTCCATATTAGCACGAAATTGATTGACAAATTTCATGTCCGCTTAGCCAAGATTTTATTTTATTTTTCTTTATATGTATATATATATATATATATATATATATATATATATATATATATATATATATACGTATATGTATGTAAATAGTTGCCTATATTTATTCTCCTTTTCCAGGCAGTTAAAGAAAATAATACATGCAAAATAGCTTATTTCTTGCAGATACAACCCTGGTTCTCTCTCCTTACGAGTTTTGAACATCTATGGAAAGAGAATCAGATGTAAAATTTTTCATCAGAGAATTTTCCTAATGCTACGAAACTGGAACAAACAAATTTTAGTTTCCTATAGGAAATCCGCTATCTTGAGTTTTACAAAATTAATTCAAGATTGGTAATCTAAACCCTCGAAAACTCACTAATACCATTTTTTTAATGAATTTGGGAAATCTAAGTTTTTTGATAGGAATATAATTTTTAAGTTGTAATATACGCCAACAAAAATACCCTGATATCAATTTTGGACTAAATCGGAAAAATGTCGAATTTTTAGTATGCCACATTTATCTACCTTATTTGGTTTTGATAGATGAACTTTAGATTCATAACTTACGAATCCTAATACCAATTTTGGAAAAAGTAAAATTTCTAATCTGCCAAATTTTATTAAATAAAAAATTATTCGTGAACCGTTAAATACCAATTTTGGAGGAAATCAAACTAAATAAAGTTGTATGGGGCTATCGCAGCATCTTGTTAAATATAACCTGAAAAACTTTATTCAATTCAGATTTTTTACCTAACTCGTAAAGTGTGGCTCAATAGGGTAGTATGAATAAATAGTTTATTAAAAAGTTGTAGAAGATTAACATTAATATCTATATTCTAAAGGTGTTTTTGGTTATACGGAATTATATGGAAAAGTAAGAAAGCATTTTTTTGCATATTTGGGTTTCCCAAATAACTCCCTATACAATCCTGAAATTAGGTTTAAATTTTTTCACCGTATTGCCATAACGTTATAAAATTTGTAATATTTTCCAACTAATGCCAACAAAAACACAAACACCTGTAACTGTTATAGGCAAAGTTTAAAGAAATTATCTAAACTTATAAAATGATTAATTTTTTGTACAGCGAGCGTTTTGCAGACATGTAGAACTAACAAAATTTTAAACTTATTTACATTGTTTGTTTTCGCAAACGGAATATCCTACATTTATCTAGCTTATTCTATAGATCTTTAATTATTGTTAAGGCTCCCCTGTTCCTACCTTGAATGGCTTTGACAAGTTCCGACAGAGAAAAACAAAACTTTTGTATTAAAGGCTAAGCATTTTCAATATTTAGAGAGAAAAACAAGAAGCTGTTGGTAAATAAATGAATAAATATAAGATGGTGTAACTTGATCTTCGATACGTAGACCCGTTGGGCTTTTTAGATCCCACCATGGCTGCAGATCATTTGAGGCCATTCGCGTTTGCAAGTCCCAGCGGCCTCGATGATTTAACTTGTCTAACGGCTTCCGGTGACAAATTTGTATCTTCAAAATGCCTCTGCCTCAGTTGGTGAGTAGATGTAGATGTAGAATGTATGACATAGCAGGTCAGGGTTGAGAGGCTTCATTATGTTGACTGCTATATTGGTTCTAGGTGAAGAGATAGTTACCTTGATCCTGTTTAGCAGCCTTCTTACTAGTTTATCCTCTAGTTATAAGCCTTTCTGATGAATTGATCTTTGAAGATGTCTCCAGTAGGCCCAATCTTCGCATTTGAAGGTGATTTGTAAAGCCGTTACTTTTTCTTCTTCATATAGTCTACACAGTGTTTCTTTATTGAAGATACCCATTGTATGTAAATGTTTTCTCAAGCTGCAGTAGTCAGTTATAACGCCTGTCACCAGCCTGATATGTTGTCTGCTTAAACGACGTAGTTTGCTGAATGGTTTGCCCAGCAATAGCTTGCTGTGCCTGTGGCCCGCAATGTGGTTCTAGTTGGTTTATTTTTTTTTTTATTATATTCCCGGGTCCGTCCTAGAGCCGGATGCACTGCGACCAGAGTAAGCCTATTGTGCTCACCCTAGACGTTACAGCCACTCTGTCAACATAGCCCCCTGGCTCAATCTGTACAGTCCTGCTAAGGAGTGAGTGAGTATTTCTCCCGGTTCCAATCTTATTGACCCGAAAATTTGTTATCTAAATCTCACCAGTGACTCACAGTCACATATGATATGCTTCACCGTTTCCTCGGCTTGTCCACATAGTCTGCAGCCGAGGTTTCCGTTATATAGATTCATTCTATTCAGATGTACTTTGATGGCCATGTGTCCCGTCATTATACCCGTAATAGTCCTTAATTGGTTTCTACTCATTTGTAGTAATTTTCTTGCTAGTTTCGGGTCCGGATTCCCAATAAATAGCTTGAGGTGGTTTAAACCCTGTCTGGTCATCCAGTGGTTTTTATGTTCTCTTTTGATCAATTTTATGACTGTTTTCCGGGCCGCGCACCGCGTCACCCCAAAGGCCGGTTTTGGACCCATGTATTGAAATGCCGACCCTGCTCTAGCCAGTTCGTCAGCTTTTTCATTTCCATGTATGCCTCCATGTCCTAGTACCCACTTTAACATAACTCTGTTGTCTTTTGCCAGAGTTTCCAGCTCACTCTGACATTCCGAAACCAGCCTCGATGACACCTTTTGGCCCTTGAGGGCTTTTAGGGCTGGCTGGCTGTCAGAGTAAATGAGGATTTGCTTCCCTTTGTAAGCTCTCCTGTTTATCTCGTCTGCGCACCGTAAGATTGCGTATATTTCTGCCTGGAATACTGTTGGGTACTTCCCAAGGGGAAGGATTAATTCCTTTCCCAGTTGTAGCCCATATATCCCAGCTCCAGTACCCTCACTAGTTTTTGAACCGTAAGTGTACCAGATATTCTAGTGGGTTTGGTATTGTTGATTTATCCACCATGACAGCCACCGACGAATAGCAGCATTTGTAGTTCCAAATACTGGCACTAGTCCAGTAAATGGAGTGGCAGACCCCTATGTTGCAAGTTGGTTCACTTTTTCATTATTCGAAATGCCATTGTGGTCTGGGACCTACGCAAGAGTAATCCTGATGTGTTTTGCCAAAGCTGTAAGTCTCTGAAGATAGTCCCAGATCTGTTTTGATGTTATCTCAAGCACACTAGAGCCTCCAACGCTGCTTGACTGTCAGAGAAGATGGGGGTCCTGTCCCTGTAACCCCTTCTCAAATTCTTCCGAAGGTAGACATCTATAACGTGAATTTCTGTCTAAAATACTGTGGTATGCTGCTCCAGTGTTACTCTTATGTTTATCTAAGTGTATCCCCGTGTATTTCGGCTCCTGTACCGTGGTCAGTTGTAGACCCGTTCATGTACCAAACGAAGTTTCCTGGCTGACTCACTGTTCGGTCATACCCCGATTTCCAGTCAAGCTGTATGGTGTAGAGTCTGTCAAAGTTATAAGTTCTAGGCTTACTTCTAGTAATGAGTTCGTTATCACGCCTTTGATGCTGATTATTATATCAAGGGAACGAAGGTTTAGTAGAGTTTCCATGATTGCTATTGGGGTTCTCCTCATGCCACCCACGATGCATAGGCAGGCCAGTTTCTGGAATTTGAAGAGCTTCAGAGTGGCCTGTCTTTGCATGGTTTTTGTCATGTTATCATAGGTATTACCATCGCAGTATACAACCAGTGCACAATGTGTGACTTTAATCCTCACATCTTGCCTAGTGCTCTTTTAGCTGCCATGATAGACATTTTAGTTTTAGAGATTGTTTTGTAGGTGTGATTTTCAGGTAAGCTTTGGTTCCAGGCTTACACCTAGATATTTAACCTCCCGGCTCATCTGTAGTTGTGCATTGAAGAGTGTTGGCTATTTGAATTCACCCAAGTTTCTTCTTGTAGTAAAAGGTATGAGTGTGGCATTTCCAGGGTTTACTCTAAGGTGCTCCTTAGTACACCATTTCTCCGATATAGTCAGAGCCACTTGCATAACCTCCTATAATATATTACCATGTTTCTCCACAGCAAGTATGACTATATCATCGGCATACCTCGTAGATTGGGATTTACCAGGGTCTCGTTAACTACCAAATCCCACAGAAGTGAGATCCCGTATAATAAATCCTTAACCCAAGCTCGACCATTGGTTACCACATGTTAATCTTATTAAGCTGACAAACTTTTCCTTATCTCCCTTCTTAAATGGTTTGTATTTTAGCTGATTAAATGTTCGAAGTGGTTTCCATTAACTTCTAAACAAATTTCAATTTTTTCAAATGATCTACTAAAGTTACTACACATTTCAGTAGTTATATTTTGAAAATAATTTCTTAGTCTAATTTTCGGATCTTCTTTTCTAGTTGGACGTATGTATTCTGATCTTTAAAGACCCCCCAAATACTAAAATCTATTTTGATCATATCAGATGACCTAGGTGGCTATGTAACTTGTCCAACTCTTTCATCCATTCTTAATTGTAAGTTTCATTTAAAAATTTTTAAATATCCTTATAAAATGGATGGGAGTCCCATCATGAAGAGACCACTTGCATTCCCAAATTTCATTTGATGGTTTTGCAAGAATTCTAAATGAACTTCAACTGTTAATTTTCAGTCAAAGAAATAAGATTTAATTGACTTTGTTGCGGAGCCTTCGAGTGGAAACCCTGTAGAATGAACTAAATAAGGCTGGTTTGTATATATAAGTCTACGCCGACGACCTGGTCATATGATGCTTTTGCCACAATATCCGGGACCTGAGAGAACTAATGATGTGAGTTCTCCGGCTGCGAAGTGATAGCGAGATTGTATTCTTTACAAAAAGAGAGAAACTTCCCACAATTCCCACAAAGAGAACAGTTGAATACCTGGGAGTAATTCTAGACTCACGACTGAGCTTGACCCAAGAAGAGCATATATGCTTTCTGGGTTTGTAAACCAGTCTTTGGGTGTGTATGTGAGCTGCCATTGAGAGTATTATTTAAAATATCCACTGTAGTTGTCCGTCCCATGATCACGTACGCTGCTATTGTATAGTAGCCTACATTGTAAAAAAACTTTACATTAATTTGAAGGTAATGTGCTGGAATCAAATTCCATAAACCGTTTATTAAATTCATTTAATGTTAATGTATTAAATTTAATAATTTTTACATTAAATCTTGCAGTGAAATCAGTGCCACTGAAATAAGGACACTCTTATTAAGCAAAAAAAAATGCCCTTTTATTGTAAAAACTGCATGATCGGCGTCAGACAGCTGCTGGAATTGATAGACCGTGTGGGTGTTCTTGAAAAGTGGGTTACAATGCCCAAAGATGGATACAACAAGATTGTGTCTATCACTAAGGACCTGGATGATCTTAAAGTGAAAGTTTAGGATATTACATATTACTAGTCTGGGTGGCTGGTGGTCTACTTGGACCCGCGGATGATGATGCTGGCCCTCATCGTCGGAATCTGACTCATAGGGATGGGATCTGGAGTGAGATGAACGACCGATGGAGCAGAGTTAGGAATGTCAAGCTGTACAACTTACCCGAAAGCGACAATGGTGCATAGGAAATATCCTTAATTTTAACAACATTGAATGGCACTCCCCTGCTTGTTGCTCATTTTGCTAGAGTTGGCAGAAGTAATGTTAGAAGCTCCAGGGCTATTAAACTTACTATGAATACTGTGGATGAGGCCCAGAATCTAATACAAAACTACCATAAACTCAAGCGTCGAAATGCCTGTATCAACTTAGATCTGACCCCTAGACAGAGGGATGCTGAACAGGCTACTTTGACGGAGTTCAAAGAAAGAAAGGCCAGGGGATAAAGGGTTCGATTGCGGTATAAAGAGGGGGGTCCCAAGCCTTATGGAGGAAAACTTATTGTCGACGGACGGCGCAATATTCAATTTACAGTAGTTCCTATTATCAGAACGTTTGTGGCCTAAAATCTAAACTTAATGAGCTCGTGATGAGTGTTGTGAGTAGCGAATATGATGTAATAAATTTATCAGAAACTAAATTATCTAGTGACATACCTGACTCTGAACTGGGGTTGTATGGTTTTACTGTTTTCCGTAAGGACCGTTCTCACCTAACAAGTGCTAAAAAATCATTTGGAAGTGTCCTTGTAGCGATCAGAGACACCATTCCATTTAAACAAATTATGTGCTCTGAGAATCTTGAGCAGCTCTTTATTGTGTTTAGAGCATCACAAGCCATTATTCTGATACTAAACTTTGCGTAGTTGGTGATTTTAATTTACCAAAGGCAGCTTGGACCAATAAAGATATTTACGCAGTGGCCGTCCCTCAGGATGATACTTACGTCTACCCTCAGAATGGGAAAGTGCCCTGTCTGACTTGCGCCTTCCATAACTTATTCCAGTCTAACTTTACAGTTAATATTAACAATGTTATTTTAGATTTAGTTTTGAGTCACATGAGGCTCGCTGTGGACTCTGTTCCACCGCTAGTTCGCGTGGACGACAATCATCCGCCAATTGCCTTTAATATTACCTCTTCATGTTCTCGATCTTATGACACCAGTACTCATGCACGGAATTTTTACCTTCACTTTAAACATGCCGATAATATCTTACTAAATAACTATTTGTGCTCTGTATCCTGGGAGACCCTTTTTTCTTCTGTGGGTAGTGTTGATGATATGTTAAATATTTTTTACAATGAATTATATTCTGATATGGAGGTATTTGTGCTTGTAAAGAGAGTTTCTACATGAAAGTTAACTAGGTGGTTTTTCAACGAGCTCATTCAGTTAATTAAACAAAAAAAAATGTCATTAACGGTTTATGTCGAGTAGTCCTCAGAACGACTACTTTCTGCTAAATATTTCATTACCGATGTAACAGTGAAGTGTCCGATGGCTGTCTCAGCTGATATAAATGTCGCCAACTTCGCCATATCTATTTCTGATATTTACGCCTACCTGAATGTTCTTAACCCCAATGAGAGACTACGCCCTGATGGTGTTCATCCAATACTACTGAAAAACTGCTCGTTCGGTCGTGCTTCCCACTTCATTTCATTTTCAATAAATCTCTTCGGCGGGATATTTTCCTCAATTTTAGAAAACGAGTTTTGTGGTTTCTATTTACAAAGCCGGCAGCAGGGCTGACATTCGGAAATACAGACCTATCAGCATAATTAATACTATTTTTAAAATCTTCGAAAAACTGGCTAATTTCTCTCTCATCTCTATCATAATTGAGGAGCAGTTTGGTTTTTTTGCGAGCAGGAACGCTGAGGTAAATCTGGTCTCTTATCTGGGCAGTTTGTCTGAAGCCTTGGAGAGCAAATCCTAGGTCCACTCGGTGGATAGTGATTTCTCAAAGACCTTTGATAGGGTGCCCCATGAGATTCTGCTGGATAAGCTTCGGGGGTTGGGTGTCTCTGGTCCACTGTTCGATTGGATTGAGACCTATCTGGGTAATCGTTGTCAGGTAGTGCGAGTGAATGATTTTGTATCTTCTGAGATATCAATGTCTTCAGACGTCCCTCAGGGATCCCACATCGGTCCATTATTGTTCAACTTATTCACTAATGATCTATCTATCTTTTTTAAGTCCAGCAAGTTCTTACACTTTGCTGATGACATGAAGATGTATAAGGTCATCGACAGTTACAGTGACTGCTTCAGGGGAACCTTGATAAATTTGGTTCCGGGTATGGAGCGAATGATATGAGTTTGAATATTCCTATGTGTAAATTCATTAAGTATTCTAGATTGCGATATCCAGGGGACTTTCGCTATCACTTGGATGGTATGCCGCTGACTTGCATTGATTCTGTGCAAGACCTAGGAGTCCTTTTTGATTCCACCCATTTATTCGTTTTTCACATCGCTGACATTGTTAGTAAGTCCCTCAGGATGTTAGGTTTTATTAAACGTCAAATTAAGGAGCTTTTCACTGTGAAGTTCCTTAAAATATTGGGCGTTAAATCGAACACACCTTGAGTCCGCTTCTTGTGTTTGGTACCCTCACTATGAGTCACTTGTGTACCGTCTCGAACAGGTACAGAGAAGGGTTTTCAGATAAATTAACTTAAAATTCAACGGGGGTGCTAATCTTGATTATGCTGCTTTGTGCTCCGAGTTGAATTTGCTCTCTCTTGCTAATAGAAGAAAGGGTAAATACTCACAACTCCTCTTTAAAATTATAAACAGCATCATCGATTGCCCGCGCCTGCTGTCGAGTATTGGTCTTTGAGTCCCTCCCAGGAGTACTCGTATTTCCCATATATTTCACCGGGCATTTCATAGAACAAATTATGCAAGCCATTCTTTTAAAACAAGGGTAGCTGGATATGTTAATGAGTTTGGTGACTTGAAATTTTTTGATACGTTCTTGAATTATTTCAAATGAAGGCTGTTGGAATTGATTGTTGATTGATGTTTTGTGTTTTTGCTGTTACTGATTGACAGGTGTACACTTTTTTTTTCTTTTGTAAACACCTTTTTTATATTATTATTGATTTCACATTGTTATGTTTCACTCTAGGTCTGTAATTAATTATTGTAAAATGGACAGTGTTGCCCGTCAATAAATAAATAAATAAATGAATAACTTCCATGTAATTATACCAGTTATTTCAGTAACTTTATTATCATTATAATTTAAAGTAACACTAAATTAAATTTAATGTACAAAGCTTTAATTTCAACATATATATACAATATTCACGATTTAAGGTACAAAATCATTAAATTAAATTAAATGAATGAATGTATCTTAAATTTAAGGTAGGACAAGAAAATGTATGCAACTTGACAAAGTTCAAAGAATGGCTTGTGTGGGAATAATGAGTGCGATAAGGACTGCATCCACTTGAGCTCTGGAAGTCCTAGTGAACTTACCTCCTCTTCACTTATACATAGAGAACGAGGCCCCGAGGAAAACTTATCGTCTTAGTTGCCTTTGGCATCTCGGAAATGGAACGAGCGTGGTGTCTGGGAAAGCGTGGTGGAGAGACATCCATTACTCTCCATGGAAATAGATTACAAGACGTCACTCTTAAAACCCAACCAATCTTCTCAGATCCTTTTTTCAAGTCGAGAGAATTAGGAGGACCAAATCTTCAGAGAAATGGATCCTGATGGTTTACAAATGGATCTTGACAATATGAAAAAAGTGAGAGAGTTGTTCAGCAGAAGTCAGAGAGTTCTACCGACTGAGTTAACGTGAGACGATCTTTAAAGCGAAAATATATGCGATTCTCTAGTGTGACCATCTCTGTGAGAGGGAAGTAAACAGAAATAGGATAATAAACATACGCTCAGGCACTAGAGCTGCGATAATGGCACTGAAGTCTTATCGTAACTTTGCGAGTAGTGTCTGAGTGCAAGGATATACTGAACAGTCTAAGAAGGAACGTCTACATATGCATGGCTAACTAAGAAAACTGAAAAAATTGCGTTTCTATAAAAAAGTTTTTAACAAAACTCCAAATACACCAACACTGATTAAAATAAATATTGGGCCGCAAAAATGGAAGCTAATCAAAATATCTTCGTCGTGTTTTTTAAAATTTATTGATTTTTATCATTAATCTGACCACAACGCATGAAATAAAAAAATACTTTCAGCATTGTATAGATGATTTTATGGGGAACCGAAATATATAAAATTGTATAGGGTGTCCCTTTTAAAAAAATATAAATATTTTGCTCCTCTTCTTTTGCATATCATCCTGTCTCAAGATAAATTTAAAATATAGACATACTAATCTTCTACAAGTTTTATATATATTTTTTACTTTTATAATAATGGAGCTATTAAATTTCCACACACTATGCGGCAACCCTGTATATCAACACCCTGGACACCTAACTCAAACTTAACAAATTTCAATTAGCAGATTATGAATATCACCAGATTAAAAATGTTATTGCTAATATCAGTTTAAGACAAGAGACAACTTGTAAAATTTAGTTGTTTAATGTTTTCTGCAGTTATCAGCACAATGCCGAACTGTTATTATTTTAGGTGAAGTTTTTCTTCCGATATGCTGGTTTTACGATCCTAACATTGCCCAACATGACAGATAAATTTTATTAATTGGAGTATAATGTTTGCACGTTACATGTTATTTACAAAACATTGTGTATTCTGCAGTGCTACAGTGTTGTTGCCGCAGTACACATCTCTTATCAGATACATGGCAATAATTTACAGCGAAGCTGACCATGTTTTATTGCAATAGCAGCTACCATCCGAATGGAATCAAAATTATGTTTCTAAATTAATATAACATAAACCCACGAAAGTCATTTAAATCCATTTTGGTAATCTTTTTATGATTTTTGAGGTTTTGCTCATGAAATGGAAATATACGTAATAAATCATGGCAAAATAATTATGAACCAGGCATATTATATCCTGTTAAATAAAAAAGATATTTGATTATCTCTACTGAAGAAAAATAGAGAAAATTTTATAGAATAAAGAAATTTATTTTTTATATAGCAATTTATCAGTTAAATTAGATGTCAATAATTGATTTGGCGTTTAGGTTTGTTATAAAAACGAACTGTAGGAGCACTTTTTGTACAAAAATTATTAAAATGAAACTAACCCTTTTCAGTTAAGTGTCTACGAATCCGGTCGCTTATCATTCGGAGATAAGATAGTGATATTTTTGCGTGCGTTTTAGTGTGAGAGATATTTGCATAATTTGTACTATATTTAATACCTATGGTGTTTAGAATTGTCATTTAATTTAAATGAACAATTTTAATTAGAAGGAACCTCCGACCAAGAGTGGGGGAAAACAACGATGACAACATGGATTTCGTTTCTCAATATTGTTCAGAGTCGGGTGAATTCATTCCATTTTCGCAATGTATAATCTGTAGCAATAATTCAACCCAATATTCCGAAAAAAAATCCACTTATAAGTTTAATTAATGCCTTTAATAATCAATAAGGAAAAGTTTGCTCAATCTAACACAATCAACAAAGACAGCGAAAATCGCTACGATCTAAATACTAGATACCAACAATCAGACAAATTCCTTTTTAATATTTTTATAGAATCCATAGATAAAAATATAAGCAAGCTACATGCTATTAAAATGGGACATTTTTCTTAAAGAAATCTCAAACATTAGCAAGTTTATTGACAAAATAACCCTTTTTTGGGTGTAATAGAATAAAAGTATCCCTTACTAACAATAAGTACAGAGCTGCTAACTCCTTATTTTTAACCGACTTCTAAAAGAAGGAGGTTCTCAATTCGTCGACTATGTATTTTTTTTTTTTATGTATGTACACCGATTACTCCGGAACGGCCGCACCGATTTGAATGAAATTTTTTACGTTATGTAAAGGAAGTTGCTGCGGTGGTCCCATATTTTTTTAGATGAAATTGGTGCAGGAAAATCCAAGATGGCGCTTACAATATGGCGGCCGAAAAAAAAAATTTTGTCCGATTTTCTCCAAAATTGGTATGGAGGAATTTTCGGGGTTGTACCCAACGAATCTGAAATTATTTTTAAAAAATTCAAAATGGCGGATCCAATATGGCGGATAAAAAAATTTAATTTAGTCCGATTTTCTCCGAAATTGGTATAGGGGAGTTTTCGAGGTTGCACATTACGAATCTGATATTATTTTTTAAAAATTCAATATGGCGGATCCAATATGGCGGCCGAAAAAATTAATTTTGTCAGATTTTCACCAAAATTGGTAAGAGGGAGTTTACGGGGTCGCAAATGACGAATCTAAAATAATTTTTAAAAAATTCAATATGGCGGATCTAATATGGCGGACTAAAAAATCAATTTTGTCCGATTTTCTCCAAAATTAGTACGGGGTAGTTTTCGGAGTCGCATATGACAAATCCAAATTTATTTTTAAAAAATTCAATATGGCGGTTCCAATATGGCGGACGAAAAAATCAATTTTGTCCGATTTTCTCCAAAATTGGTACGGGAGAGTTTTCAGAGTCGCATTTGACGAATCTTAAATAATTTTTAAAAAATTCAATATGGCGGATCCAATATGGCCGACAAAAAAATTAATTTTGTCCGATTTTCTCCAAAATTGGTACGGAGGAGTTTTCGGGGTCACATATGACGAATCTAAAATAATTTTAAAAAAATTCAATTTGGCGAATCCAATATGGCGGACGAAAAAATCAATTTTGTCCTATTTCTCCAAAATTGGTACGGGGGAGTTTTCGGAGTCGCATATAACGAATCTAAAATAATTTTTAAAAAATTCAACATGGCGGATTCAATATGGCGGACGAAAAAAATCAATTTTGTCTTATTTTCTCCAAAATTGGTATGTGGAAGTTTTCGGGGCCTCACATAAAGAATCTGAAATTATTTTTAAAAAACTTAATATGGCGAATTCAATATGGCGGTCAAAAAAAATCAATTTTGTCCGATTTTCACCAAAATTGGTACGGGAGAGTTTTCGGGGTTACACATGACGAATCTAAAATTATTTTTAAAAAATTCAATATGGCGTATCCAACATGGTGGACAAAAAATTAATTTATTTTCTTTAAATATCGATATTGGAAGGTTTTGGGGCTTATATTACCAATCTAAAATTAATTTGAAATTTAAGATAGTGGATTTTCTATGACAGACTAAATATTCGTTTGACCCAATTTGATTGGTATTTGGAAAACTCTAAGAACTAAAGAATTTTTAGTGGTTCATTTTAGGGTGATTTACAACTTTGGATACAATTTGTACTTTTTTGCCAGTTTGGAGTCATTGCGAGATACACTAATCTCGATTAGGACTTAGTTCAAATAATTTATGAATATCATAATGAATTCTAAAACTAAAAATAGAAAAATAAAATTTTTATAAAAAAAATTGAACCGACTTCTAAAAGTGCGCTAAAAAGTGAAAAATAATCATAAATTTTTATATGAAATTGAACTTTTTGAAGTCGGCGCCAAATTATTTGTACACGAAATAAATAACTACTAATATATACAAATTATGGTAAGAACGCAATTACAAATAAAGTGTTTTTAATCTGTTTATGCTAATCACATTTTGTCAGGTATTAGTTTGGCGCCGACTTCAAAAAGTTCAATTTCATATAAAAATTTATGATTATTTTTCACTTTTTAGTGCACTTTTAGAAGTCGGTTCAATTTTTTTTATAAAAATTTTATGGACAAATATATTTCCAGGAATATCTTAGCCGCATACATCCCTTAATTTTACACCGATAGACATGCAATTATCACAGTCGTAGACACTTGTCTTCCCGGGGAATATATTTTAATAAATACATTTTTTATAAAAAAAAATTGAACCGACTTCTAGAAATGCGCTAAAAAGTGAAAAATAACTAATAATTTTTATATGAAATGGAAATTTTTGAAGTCGCCAAAGTACTATCTGACAAAATGTGATTCGCATAAACAGATTAAAAATACTTTATTTGTAACTGCTTTCTTACTATAATTTATATATATTAGCAGTTATTTATTTCATTTAGAAATAATTTGGAGCCGACTTGAAATATTTCAATTTCATATAAAAATTTATAATTATTTTTCACTTTTTAGCGCACTTTTAGTAGTCGATTCAATTTTTTTTATAAAAATTTTATTTTTCGATTTTTAGTTTTAAATTTATTTTGATATCCATAAATTATTTGAACTAAGTACTAATCGACATTAGTTTATCTCGCAATGACTCAGTTTATCCAAAGTTGTAAATCACCCTAAAATGAACCACTAAAAATTCGTCGGTTCTTAGAGTTTTCCAAATACCAGTAAAATTGTGTCAAACAAATCCTTTTTTCGTCATAGTAAATCCGCTATTTTAAATTTCAAATTAATTTTAGATTAGTGATATAGGCTCCAAAACCATCCAATATCGATAATTAAAAAACTTGAAACGTAAATTTCTTATTTGGATATATTTTATACTGCATATTGAGTTTGTATACGCCCCAAGAACACCGCAATATCAATTTTAGACAAAATCGGAAAATGTAAAATTTTCAAATCCGCATATTGTATCTTATCAACCTAATAGTTATAAAAAATTGACTTCATATTCGTAATACACGACCCCAAAAACCCTCTAATACCAAATCTGAAAAAATGCGAATAAGGAAAAATTTTCAACCCACCATATTGAATTCTCCATATTGAATTTCAAAAAAAAAATACGTCTTAATCTAATCTAAATCTAAACCCTTCAAAGCCCCCTAGTACCAATTTTGGATGAAATCCGGAAATCTAAAATCACTAGACCGTCATATTGCATCCGATATATTAGATTTTCTTTAAATAATTTTATATTCGCTATTTATATCCTTAGAAACAGTTCAGTCCCACCTTTGAACAAAATCGAAAAATGTAAAATTTTTAGTCCGGTATATTGGATTCGTCATATTGGAATCTGAAAAATACTTTTAAATTCATAATTTACACCTTCAAGAACCCCCTATATCAGTGTTGAAGAAAATGAAAAAATGTACAATTTTTAGAACGCCATATTAAATCCGCCAGAGTTTTTCAAAAAATATTTTAAATTCGTAATTAACACTAACTAACATCTCCCAATACTGATTTTAAACAAAATCGAGAGATGTAGAATCTTGGATCCGCCATATTTATTTTTTTTTTTAAATAATTTCAGATCCGTAATATTCGATCCCAAGAACTCCCTCATATCAATTTTGAATAAACTCAGACAAAATTAATGTTTTATCCGCCATATTGGACACACCATATTGAATTTTTTTAAAAATATTTTCAGATTCGTTATGTGTGATCCCAAAAATTCCCCCATACCAATTTTGGAAAAAATCGGACAAAATTGATATTTTTGTGCGCCATATTGGATCCGTCATATTGAAATTTTTAAAAATATTTTAGATCAATTATGTGCGATCCCGAAAACTCCCCACACCAATTTTGGAGAAAATCACACAAAATTAAATTTTTCTGTCCGCCTTATTGAATCTGCCATATTGAATTTTTAAAAAATAATTTCAGATTCGTTGTGTGCGACCCCGAAAATTTTCTCATACCAATTTTAGACAAAATCGGATTAAATTAATTTTTTTGGCTGTCATATTGTCAGTACCATCTTGGATTTTACTACACCAATTTCATCCCAAAAAACATGGGACCACCGCAGCAACTTCCTGAACATAAAATTTCGTTAAAATCGGTTATGCTGTTCCGGAGTAATCGGTGTACATACATAAAAAATACATAGTCGAAGAATTGAGAACGTCCTTCTTTTCGAGGTCGGTTAATAAAATTAGTAAATCTCAATGCAATGTCAGTTAAAAAAATGTTCCGTAAATAAAATGATGATAAAGAAGGGCAAAAACGGCGCCTCGACAATTAATTACGGTTAGTTTTTTGGGTAACGAACCACCAAATGTCATTTCTATAAATAGAATTATGTTTAAGGCAGAAACTTATATTTACCAAGTCATACAATATATTAACTGTCTTAGATATGGTCACGTACGGCAAAATTGCAAATGCAAAAAATGATATTTTAAATATTATGATAATGATGTCTTATGAGACAAAATCTGTTTATTGTGAATCCAATGCTCATGGAACTAAGTCAAGAGAATGTTCAGAATTTAGTAAACAAAAGGATGTAAAACAAACTATGGCAACATACAATTTAACTTTTGCAGCGGCTAAAGAGTTTAGCAAAAACCTTTTTTTAATAAAACTCAAAATAGGTTTCAGGTGTTAAATGATTTAGAAGAACATCCTTTCTTACCAAGTGTAAGCAATGCTACTTTCGTACAAAAACCTAAAACTACTTATAAATCTACACAATACCAATTATTACAAAGAAAATACGATTAATCTAAGAAAAGAAAAATTCAGTCCTACAAGTAAAGACAATTTTATTGGAAATTCTTTCTTAAGTAATGGTGCCGTATTACCTAATCCTTATAGGGATGAGGTTAGGCTATATAAAGAGAAAGTCATTAAACAAATGTCATTTTTTACACATGATCTTATTGGCACTATTATTAAAAGTAATAGCTTGGTCTATTTGAATGAACAAAATTAAAAATAAAGTGTTAAGTAAAATACATAATATCTGAAACTCTCCACAAAAAAAAAACTGTTTATAGAAAGAATTGCTCAATAAAATGCGTCGCCTTTAATTTCTAATATTGGTAGTTCTCAAAACTTTCTCTATCAAAATAATTGAGATATAGTTTTATTTTCTGAAAACCGGCTAAAACCAGGGCTGAAATATAGTATAACCGGTTATAATACTATTATGCAGGATAAAGATAACGTCAAGGGTGGTGTTGCCATTTTTTTGTCATCAAAATTAGTTTACCACTATTTAAATATAAATGTAAGTAGTAATAATTTTCAACTCTAAATTTGTGGTGTTAAAATATTTTTAAACAATGGCTCAATCTATTTCTTATCGATTTATATACCGCCAAACGTTAACCTGGCTGTTCAAGAATGGTCAAAAATGTTTTCACTACACCCCAATCTAATAATATTTGGTGATTTCAATGCTCATCATAGATTTTGAAGTTTAACCAGATTTGATGTTAATGGAGAGGTTTTGGTAGATGCAATTGATTTTAATAACTTGGTAGTTCTGAAAACTGTTGAAACAACTAGAATTTCTAGCCCTAAAACGACCAAATATTGTATATAAATTTCTGTTGCATTAAGTATTATTAATACAAGATTACAGTAGCAAATTCATGATGATTTCTTAGGTTGGAATTATTTTCCAATTTCAGTTGATTTTTATACAAATTATGATTCCAATAAAACTGTTTATCTCTCCCGTAACTGGAGATTCAAAATAGTCAATTGGAACCAATATTCTTCAAATATGGATAGTTAGTTCCTGTTGTTGCTAAAGTTTAGGTCTTTAGGAAAATATTAGATTATTTTCTGGACTGCATTAAGAAGGCTGCCAACAATTCTATTAGAAAAAAATAAACTTTTTTTTTTAAATAGGGAAAATCCTGTCTGGCAAAGTAATGATTGGTTAATAGATTTTAAAAAAGAAAACAGGCTCTTATAAGTTATAAGAAAAATAACCTCAGAAACCGTTTTTTTTTTAGTAAAGCTATAAATAGTTGGAAAACTGTTTGTTGATCAAATATTTTTCCCATAACCGCGACATTGTCAAGATAAACTAGGTTTGTTTTCCATGTATGCCCGCGCAGTACAGTTTCCATTATTATCTCGGAGGTGACAGGAGTATTGCAGAGTGTCGTCAATTTTACGAAGTGGATAGCTGTTCTTCTAATTGATGTCATTAAGTTTCCTGTAGTACTAAAACAACAGGAGTTCACCAATAACTAGACGATTCTTATTTAACTTCTTGAATCATTATTTTGTCTACAAATAACTCTACTTCCTGACGTGGCTGGTGTATTAAAGCCAAGAACTAGATGATTCTTATTTAACTCCCTGAAGCATAATTTTGTCTACAAGTAACTCCACTTCCTGGCATTTAGCTACGTCCTCTACGTGGCTGGTCATTAATTATGCATCACCAGTATTAATTTCCTACTCGCTGTTATTTGTCCTACTGATATTACCATCTTTTACATCAAAAAGATCATTACGCTTCCTTATAAACTCCTTTTCTTGTTCAAGTTCTTGTGGCGAAAAGTGTTTGCAGTTTGTCTGGAGCTGTTCAGTCAATCCGTTGTATGACTTTGATGTAGTTTGTCGGGTTGTTCATATTTTAGCACCCGTTTTATTGGCTCGTATAATGCTACTTAGCCTCCTTTATTAATTTTTACATAGTCAAACTAATCCGACATGGTTTCCCTTTTTCTGATTATTCGACAATTACTCTGATTAGTTCGGTATTACGGTCCTTTGACAGAACAAATTCTTCGGTACCAAACTCAATGGTGAAAGTGTCACTGTCTCTTTTGGTTTCCAAATAGAATGTTCTAGGTCTTTGTCGAAAATTCGGTTCTAGGCTGCTTTCTTAATAACAAATTAAATAGTGAATTCCATTTTTCTCTATCTCTTCTGATTTCCCAATAGAATTTTCAGGAAATTCGATGATAATCCCTACTTCCGACACCAATTCCTATGATTGCGTCTCCCTATAGCACTTACTGGATTCAAATAATAGCATCATTTTTTACCGATCTGATTTTTTATTAACTACTTTTTTATACTTCCACTATTATATTACTGCTAAATAGCTTATACCTTTCGCTGTAAAAAGAAAATGAATTAAATTTAATGTAAATGTACTGAAAGCAAATTTCACAAAGGTTTATTAAATGAATTTAATGTAATGCATTAAATTTAAAAATTTACACTAATCTAAATTAATTTATTCCATACATTGAATTTAAAATGTGATCATTACTTTTTTAGGTGACTATGTATATTAGATATACAGTCAGTGTTCGAGTTCAAAAAATTCTAAGACTACCAAAAAAAGACTGGTTTCGAACTCACTAGTTCCCGTCAGTACGGTGCAGACATATATACCTCATCATAAGAAAATTGAGTCCTTTAAGCAACTTATATCATACTAAACAAAAATTCATTACATGTTGCGCCATCTTCCATCAAACTGAAAAATATCGTCAGTCGAGACGACATCTATGCATTCATCGAAGTAAAGCGAAGTTTTAAAAAATCAAAATTTAAATAAGAAATAAATGAAATCTATATCTTCCGTATTTGAATAGTTGCCTGTGTGTGATTCTCTTTTCAGCTAGGGAAAAACGTGTTTCGATCACCTCATGGTTTCGTCAGTGAAGCTGTATCGAACTGAGAGAAACATTCGCAGGAAACAGCTGCTATATAAAATAGAAATTTCGAGGCATGTCGGCAGGAGATTAAAAATCTGCCGACTTCGATGTCAGACTGAAAAATATCGCCAGTCGAAGTAGTGCAAAATGCGTGATCGTGTCTGTCAAAATAAAAAAGTTATAGGAAAAATAAATTTTTGTATCTTTAGCAAATGAGTGAAACAGCTTTACTTGTAGATGATAATGTTCATCAAACTTAATATTCATGCTAAATATCAATTTGATCTATCAATAATAAATTGAATAAATAATTTAACTTATTTGTCTCCATTAAACCATCGTGATTTTGGCACTTTTTTAAAAAACCTATTACCTTCATATTACCACAAAGAATTACATCCTTAAGTTTTCTGATGTTGTTTCTAGAAACCTTGTATATAATAATTCACTCCCAGAGTGCAGTCAGGCTTAATTTTTTTCCAAACTGAGAGTGAATCACATTTTGAATAAATTTTTGTTCGAAATCCGATAGTAAAGAAAAAGTATTTTAATCGAATTTCTATCAAGAACACAAAAATGGTTTGGTTTCTATACGACAAACCAATTAATTAATAAGTTTTTAAAATAATATTTACGGATTTTTATGATGCATTATATTATATTTACCAATTAAAAAACAAAAAATTAATTTGTCCAAAAACTAGCCACCTATAATTCAGCACACGTGTCTGATTTTAACCCGCAAATTTTCGTACAAAACCAATTCCGTATTACGTACTCAGCAGAATTGTTTATTTATTAAACCCACCACAGATCGGTGTCGCAATCAGACCTTTATTTCATTATGTACTCCTGTTAATTGGAACGTCTCTGTAACAAGATAAACTAGTGAACCACGCAGGCCCTAATTACAGAAGCACTAGGTACACAGTTTCACCTATATAAACATGAATTAGATTTAGTATTTGTATAACATACTGGGCGCTTTTTAATATCTGCTCAGGAGATATTTTCACATTCCATTACAAAATCTTTAAAATACAACTGAACATTTCCCAAATTTTTGTCAGTTTTTTTTACCTCAATTTTAATTATGTATTGGTGCTTTTAAATCTGTTCATTTATTTTTCTGTCATACTGGGTTGGAAAAGCAGATATACACTGTTACTAAATTAAGGGGATATCTCGCATTTTAACTGCATGAAGGGTAGTGTAATCCCTTGCTGAATAGTATGTGCGTCTATATATGTTCGTGGCCGCTTGAGCTCTATAGACTTTCATGGATGATTTTTGTATGTGTTGCTAACGTAGCCGAATGCACTTGTCTGGTGCTCCTGATTGTAGTTTGAATAAAGTACATTTCCCGCGTGACTTATATTTATTCCACCATAACGTGCTTTGAATAGTCAACAAGCCTGAAGTTGGTCTACACGAGGTAAACATAGGACATTGTTATTTTTCTTAATTTCCTGAAAATGAGTTGTTCTATATGTCAGTCAGATGTATCGAAGAGGAAGCCTAGTATTTTTTGTGATGGTTTTTGTCAAAATCAATAACACCTTAGTTGTAGCAGCCTGCCTCCTGAAGCAGCCGAGATTCACTCGATCCCGTTTTTTTCTGATTTTACGATACCTGCCTGCCGGTCAGACAAATAGAGAATGATCTCAAAGTAGCTGTTGAACAGACAGTGTAGTATAAACTACCGGATCTCAAGCAATTCTTTGAGAATTTCAAGAATAATATCACTCGTAAACTGGATAAGTCACACGATTTTGCTAGTGCTTCCCAGTACTGTGCTCAAGTTATGAATCATAAATCGGCCTAAAGAATCACTGAGGGCTGAAACTAATGATATATCTGAGATGTCTTCAAAAATTAGTTCATTGGACTCAGCCACTTTGATAAATGAGGTTTGACATACGAGGGATGGCGGCATGATTGTAGGATGCAGAAACAAGGAGGATGAACAAAAATTCTGTAACCTAGCCAAGGAGAAATTAATCAATGACTTTGATGTGAAGGAGATTAATGTGTCATAACCTAGAATTAAGATTATTGGTATTATAGAAGACGTGTCTCACGAGAAACTTGGTCAGTGTTTAAAAATTAATAAAATGAACCTTTTACTTGTGCTAACTCTAAATGTAAACTACTTAAATATTGGCACATCAAGAACAATGATAATATCTTTCAGGCTACCGTTGAGTTTGATATTACGATTTACAATCGCATCATGAAGAAAGTATGGAGTCAACGGATTAAATATTTACTAGTCGGATATGATGCGTGTGTTGCATATGACGCATTAGAATATCTTAAATGCTTTAATGGCTCCAATTATAACCATATTTTTAGAAATTGCACCTCAATGAAGGCATACGCACTATATTTTGAGGCATATGATCTTTCTGAGTGTAGAAACTCTGTTTCTCTTAAATGCATCAACCGCATGAACCACTCGTCTAAATTCTTCGATAGTATTCTTGATGATGATCATGCTACGTGGGATAAGGACTATCTATTCTACAAACGTAAATTGTCCGGATTTAGGACTCAAATACTTGGAAAGCAGTAGCAACCATCGTGCCATAGTGATATTGAACGTACTCCCACGAGTGGTACTCTTCACTGTACTATTAGTAATGTTAGTGCTACTGGCTTAGTCGATCCGCATAGATTGTTTGAACGGAATTTTGAATCTAATGAACGTCGGAATAAGTTCACGATCTTTAAAATGTACGTGGAGTTAATACTAAGATCCGTACACTATTTAAAGCCTCTTATTGTTTTAATAATTATCTCATTGAATTCTCAGTAACATGATTATCGCCACACGTCCTTGGTGGTAAATTATTCCCTTCTGATTACTTAATCTTTCGCTGTGATCGTAGATCGGCTCTGTTAAACATTAAGAGAGGAGGAGCTGTACTCCTTGCACTAAATTAAAGTTTCTCAGTAATCTTAATCGATACTAATTTAATCTTAGAAATCTCCGACATTGATATTTTAGGATTACCTATCAAAGCTAATTTTTACACTTTTTTTGTAGTTGTTATTTATACACCACCCAGTTTCACGGCTTACGACGATTTATTCGGAATTTTTACACCCTGCCGGATTTAATTAGCATTTCGAGTATGCTGTTTTTGGGTGATTTCGATATTCCCGAATATATTCCTGCGGATATCAGCCCAAAACTACATGCTGTAAATATTTTTGTTAACTTCTATACCAGTTCAATAATGTAAAAAATCACACTAATCGACTTCGTGACTTGGTGTTTGGCCAACTGGACTCTTGCAAAGCTTTAAATCTGATTCGACAGTAATACTTGTTGATGTGCTTTATCCTCTACTATTGATAGCAAATCCTTATCGAACATGCAAACAAAATAAATTTAAATTAAAAGAACAGTACACATATAATTTAAGAAAGGCTAATTATCCTAGGATGTACAAACTTTTGCTCAATAATGAGTGCTCTTTTCTACGTGAGGGTGGAGCTGTTGAAGAGGCTGTGGCGACATTTTACCAGCATATACATATAACACTTAATGACACGGTACCAAAGACTTACTAAGTTGTAAATACAACAGGTCTAAGGTGACTTGTGACTATTTATCTCTCCAGAATGCTAGGACGATCATAAATAATCTTATCCATATATCCTATAGTACTTACCTTGTAAACGTTGAAGCGTGGTCATACATCAATCTTAGGAAATCTGACATTACTCTGTCCGCTGTTATGTCTTATCAAAATCAGGAAGTAACTAATTCCACTGATATTTTGAATTCATTTGCGAAATTATTTAAATGGGTCTTTCATTTTTTCTACTCTTTGTGTACCTACTGCTAGACATGTATGTAATTCTTATCTAAAATAATGCCTAAAGACGTTGAAAAGTCCAGTAAAAATTGAAAGCCAATTTCAGGGCGGGTCCTGATTCCATTTCTTCGTTGGTAGTAAGGGATTGTGCTTGGGCGTTTACTGAACGTTTGTCTATAATTTTTAATTTATGCATTCAGAAATGTACTCTTCCGATAGAAGGAATCAAAAATATATCCGTTATTTACAAAGGATGCTAGAACCAGGGTCGAAAATTAAGGTCCCACAGCGATAATGTGCAATTTTGCGAAAGTGTTTGAGGGGTCCTTAATACATAAATATCATTTTTTTATAGCGCCTGTTATGATAGATCAGCAGCATGATTTTGCTTCTGGAAAGCCAATGGTGACCAATCTTTGTACTATTGCGCAGTATTTTTCCAAAGCGTTGGATGGACTTGATCACGGTGTTTTACTTTCTAAATTGTTTGATTTTAGTTTTAATGACAATTTTATTAGATTTTTTGAAAGTTACCTATTAAACCGCTTTTAATATGTTGAATACCATGGTCATAAATCTTGTACTAATGTCGGGTGTTTCTCAAGGGTGTGTTTTAGGTCACCTAATTTTTAACGTTTTTATTAAGAATATCACATGTGGATTGAATAACAGCTGCCTACTTTATTCAGACAATTTAAAGATTTTCTGGGATATACCAAGCCCTAGCGATTGCTTGAGCCTTGAATAGGATCTCATGAAATTATATACTTGGTATTCAAAAAACAAACTTCCTCTAAACATAAGCAAGCGTAATGTAATGTCATTCTCAAGAAGCAAAACGAATACACTTTTTAATTATGGAATCAGCGGTGCCTTTCAAAAGAAGTCACGTTTGACTGCAAAATTAGATTTACCTACAATATTGGTACGAGTTTTATCTCGTAAAATTGCTCACAGGGTTCACAGGAGAAAACAAAACACTTTTGACTAATTTACTTCCAATACTGTATACTTCTTCTTAACACGCTAAATTACAACTATCTAATTACTACATCTTAATAACTTACTGTTCAAATACGACTATACAACTATCTTATAACTCATTTCCTATCTCCATTTATATACCTATAAAACCTCCTATAAATAACAAGAAATATACTAGCTTAAAAGTTGAGAATTATCTAGAAATATAATGGCTCATCAATATAATTTTTCGTTCGGTACGTATCAATAAGTTCTCTCAATCCTTCGTAACACTGTCCCCCTCCTAATTCTGATCACCTCGATCAGCTCCGATTTCTCCATGGTACGACGTCAACTTGTGGAGATGTACTACTTTTATTTTGGCCCTAGGATTTCATTGGATTCTTTTCAGAACAGTATGTGGTCCTTTCCTTGATGATATCAACTTATGCGACTTGTCTTTCTTTCTTTGTGAATTCGATAACAAAGCTCTATGATCTTGCTGGAACCCTGCTTAATTTACTTTGATGTCATATGAATTAACTGATGCCTTCGATATCAGATATTTACAGGATTTTTTATTGTGTGGATCTAATCCTGCGTTGCTTCCGCAATTCTTGTCAAGTTTTCTGTAAATGATTTCACCGTGCTTCCCTTTATTGTGGTTGTTTGTTCGGCAATGACTGATTGATTAGGTATTACGGTTCTTTGATAGAATAAATTCTTTGGTGTCAAATTTTAAGATGTTAAGCTTGTTGTCGAAAGATAATCCATCTTGACGAATCAGATTCATTCTAAGAATAAATTTATTTGCAATGTCGGCAACTGATAGCAAATGGTTTAATTTTAGCTTTCCAAGTTAAAGCTCCACTTTCATTTTTGCAATCATATCACCTGTTTCTCCAATTACAGTTCTTAATGTTACTTTCCTGGAGAATGGAAGAATATTAAATTTATTAACAATGCTTGATTTTATTAGAAATATTGCAGCACCACAGTTATAGTAATAGGTGTAGCACTGACTTTTCTTTTAAGCTGAAGTTGGTCTTTTCTCACCTGGGCTGTACTTCAGTCTGGAACAATGTCAAAAGTGACACTCCGTACAGGAAATCATTCTCTCTGTTCTGTTTTGCTGCAGTGCTTGTATTCTTTGTTACTTGGTTTTCTTGACAAGGTATCTGCATTGTTACCCACTCTTCTTGGTCTATATGTGATACTAAAATTGTACTGTTGCAGCTTTTCCTGGTTTTCTTCTGTGCGGTCTCTGGATGGTAAACTACATTTTAATTGCACTGCTCAGTTCCATCACTTGTGTCCAGTTAGTCCACATCTATAACCCTTCATGTGTCTTTTTAGTACTACCCGACAGATCCTCCTGCTATCCAGTCCATCAACATCTATAGCATTTTATCTAGTCTCTTAAATGCACACTTTCCTCATGTATCCGATTCATCCACATCTGTAGCACTCGATCTAGTTTCTACTATAACGCGAAGTATCACTTATTCTACGTTCGATTTTAGAATTGGACTCTTGTAGTTTTCCCTGTATCCCCTCTATGTGGACTCTGGATGGAGAACTAAACCTAAATTGCACCTAATAGTCCCATCTTATATGTCGAGTTCATCCACATCTATAGCACTCGATCTGGTTTCTGCAATAACGGAGAATTTCACCTCTTGTGTTCAGTTTTTCCTGGTTCCTTCTATAACGTGAAGTATCACCTCTGGTATCTAGTTTCTTAAGAATTTCAGACAATATTGTCACCATTGTTTCTTCCCATAAGTCCTTATTATTCTCTATGGTAATGATTCTTATTTTTGGCCTTGACACATTATAAGCTGCCTTTATTTCGAAAGCATTGTCCAACACTTCACTACAATAACTAAACTTGCCATTCTATAGGCCAAATCTTCTTTCCAATTCAGCCCTAAGGATTTCATAGTCTTTTTGTTGAGTTATTGAAATGGTTTACAATAACTCCAGTGCTAGTCCATGAAGTACAATTACGTATGTCATAGCCGTTTCTTCGCAGTTCTAGATATTTGCACAAGCGGCAGCTTCAAATTGTGGTTTGTACATTATTCAAGATGTTTGATAATCATAAGTTGGGGATTTGACGTTCTTTTCGATTTTCATTACTTTATCAAAAAACCCAGCTTCTTTAATTTTTTAGACTTCTGTCTGAAGGTCCTTTATTTTGAGATTCTACGTCTTGCTTTACTTTTGATTCTATCCTATCTACGAGTTCTTTTACTTTTTGCAGCACACTTTATTCAATGCTATGCTCTTCTTGGCATACTTTTACTTCCATCTCGTTCATGATTTTTTTCATGTTTTGTCGCACTTCTTCTGTATCTCGTAGCACTTCTCAACATAGATCTCCTATGTCTTATCGCACTTAGCCTATCTCTTTCTTAAACTTTTGTATTTGTCCCTGTACAATTTGATCAAATTTTTGCTTTTCTTGTAAAATGATCTCTTATATCCAAGTGGTTGGTAATATTTTTCAGTCTGACATCTAAAAATCAGCACGTTTAATACCCTGTCGACATGTCTCGTAATTGAAATATTATATAGACAGTTATATCCTGTAAATGTTGCTCTTGACCCCATATAGCTCCACTAACGAGATTCTGGTCAAAACGCATATGGAGGGAGAACCAGAGTTGTACATGAAATAAATGAATTGGTATATATTCTTTCCTTTAACCGCTTGAAAGGAGAATAAATTTAGTCAACTACAAAAACTTGTTTTTGATATAATAATCTAGATTTATGCAGTTGAGTAGTTGTTTGCATTTATTTGATTATATTAAAACATAGTTGGCTCAGGTGTCTTGTACATTGTTTCGTTGTCGTTGAATTAAATTGTTACAAAAAATATCTTTCATTTTCTATTCCTGAAATTTTGAATCCAGTACGTTTCTTTCCTTAATTATGTTTTCTAAAGGCAGTGATATTTCGTCATGTGTGTTAATCAGATCATCTAAATACTGGCCAGTTTGTTCAGTATAAAGACAATTATAGTTTTTACATGGAAATTCATGTTACACATAGCTTTTCTGATTCTAATGAATTTGACATTTTAATTTACTGAAAGTATTGCGAAAAGAGGAAACCGACCATGTATATCAAAGATAACAAGATCATTGATATACAAAAAAAAAAAAAAGAATAGGACCGAGAATTGAGCTCTGTGGAATTCAGGGCCGTTCCGTTAAAACATTCGAGCTTTCATCCTTGGAGTATGTAATTTGTTTGGTATTTGATAAATACGAAGAAAACTAGCTAAATGAAACTAAGCCATACCGATAGAGTTTCTCCAGCTGTATAGCGTGGTTCAAAAGTTTTGTAAAGCTTTGATTTACAGGGTCGGCTTACTATTTTCGCACTACAATTCTATAGGCCAATCGCAATTCTACTGTAGTGAAATATGTTACCCCTGAGGATCTTCAACAAGTAAAAGAGCACTATGATCTGAACCGACCATGCTTTTATACAAATTGTAACCCAAAGTTATATACACTCCAGACAAGCCACAAAGTGGATATATATACTAGATGAAGGAGGGTTACACTTAACCCTTACTAATCACCACAGCAGACTCTCGCTCTTGAAACTTTAACCATGCATCCGACGAACAGGCATATTTTCACTACAGTGTTGATTTTTTAGGGTTCTAATACCAATGCACCACCCGTAAAAATAAAAGTTTGCCAGAGCTACTCTAATATGTAATACACAAAAGTCACCATTATAAAATATTTTTCCATTCAAGTTTAAATTACGCGGTTTGAGCGAGCGGAATTTCGCTATAACAAACAAAAATTGTGTAAAGTTTTTGAATCTTCAGATGAATTCAGTGTTAAAATTTAGAAATTAAATTTTGTGTTTAAATAAAATAGTAGCGTCGTGATGCCTTGAAGTAAGAATAGTATACAGGGAACTAGGGTCATTCATGACAAATCGAGCTATTATTCATTAGAAGAATCTTATTTGAGATGCCGGATTGCTTTTTGAGGATTTTGTTGCAAAAAACTTTTTAACTCCATATTTGGACTGCAAAAGAGAGACTTGAGGTATTTGTGTAAAGCTAAGGGCTAAGTACCATTGTAGGCTATTATTTTTACAGGAAACGTTTTTAATCTTAACATCTGTTTTTATGTTGGAAACAGTCCCATTGGCTCACAAAAAATATAAAAACTGTGTAAATGTCAATCCTTAAAATACCCATAATGGAAATAACTTATAATTGCTTATTCCAAGATGTAGGGTAACTAAAAATTCTCTGATATAAGTTTCTTAGATTGGAAACATATTATAGCTTAGAGGAATTTTGCAAAGATGTGTTCTAATGAAAGTCCTTTCTGCATTATTTCAGTATTATTGATCGACTTATTTCCAGAATATTTTAATCTTGTTTATCTATGTGTTTATTTTTGTGTTTATCATGCAATTATATATCTCGATTGTAATGTTTTCATTACTTTTTATAGTAACACCACATATATTTTATTATTGTGATTATTTATCTGTTTATTTTATAAATTTTATATGTATGTATTTTGGCAACATAGTTTCGATGTAACTGTGTTTTCATTTTATAGAAGTAGTTTTTAAAATGTTTCAATAATATTGTTATTTGGACATTGAGGTATTTTTTGACTTCTGAAAAAAAAGATAAAAACCTTTGTGGGCAACGGTTAGATTGAGCGCTTATATGACTATTCTTTCTGGTAAGCTCTGAATATATGATAATAACAGATATGTCTTATTCTTATCCAATACTTTGTTTTTATATCGATTTCAATTATAAAATAATTTATTGGGCGATTTGAATGGCCTTTTAGGTTTTTATTTACTCTGTCTTTATCTTCTGGATTCTGTAGCTTAAGTGCTTTGTCCGCAAAACTTATATATATACATATATATATATATATATATATATATATATATATATATATATATATATATATATATATATATATATATACCGGGTGTCAACGAATCTATTAGACACGTCATAATTTCCAGAGTATTATGTGTATCAAAATGAGAATTGGTACAGGTAAATGTTATGTGAAGAGGAGAGTTTTCGCATATTTTCCACTTTCCAGTCACTTCCGGTTTCACCGGAAATGGCCCTGGTTTTGAATTCTTAAATAGAATACCCTGTATATTTTAACATCTTTGGATTTCTGAGACAATTCTAGATCAGAACGTGACATTTTAAAAACTTTTTACGTCTACTGCATTTTTTTAGAGCCACTTTTAAAATTGCATCTACGTGGCCATGATCGGACGCAAACTAATCTAACGGCCTTAGGTGATGTCAAAAAAATACAATCGCAAAGTTTTAGTGACTAGTATGAAAGGCAGGAATTGGATTAAAAATTTAACAAAATTGACAAAAAACTAACAAAATAAACTAATAACTTAGACGACGCACTTAAAATATTTGAAAGTACAGTAGCTGAATTTGTTAAAAAGTTTAGTGTAGTAAATGTTCAAAGTGCATTCCTTCTTTTTCACGACACATTTCAGCTGGTTCAATTGTTTCTCGCAACACGTTTTGTAGCATTTGGGGCGTTATACTTCTAAATGCCCGTAAAATTCTTTCTTTTAATATTTCAAGAGTAGCTGGGGCTGCTCCATAGTAAACCCTTTCTTTAACATATTCCCAGACAAAGAAATCAAGCACAGTAAGATCCGGTGAGAGGGCTGGCCACCGTACCGGACCACTAGCTGCAATAATTCGATTATTAAAATGCTCTATTAAATAATTAAGAACTTCTCTAGTATTGTGAGGCGGTGCTCCATCTTGTTGAAAGTAAATTCGCCGTAAAACTGCTAAAGGTATATCATTGAGATGATTTTCGATTTCATTTTGAAGAAAACCTAAGTATCTAACCCCTGTTTACTGACCTTGAAACAATATTGACCAAATTATTCTGTTTCCAACGATACCAGCCCAGACATTGACGCCAAATCTTTCTTGAAAATTGCCCTCTCTCATTTCATGTTGATTTTGTTGGGCCCAGTACCGAGTATTTTGCTTATTGAACATACCATTATTTGTAAATCGGGATTCGTCGGAAAATAGAATAAAATCGATAAAATTTGGGTTAACTGTATGATTTTTAAGCAGCCAATCACAAAACACGACCCGTCTTTCGTCATCCTCAGTATACAAATGTTGATGTAACTGATATTTAAATGCTCGATATCCATGCTTTTTCAGTATTTTTCTTGCTGATTCATAACTTATCTGAAGTTCTTGACTAATTTTTCCTAACGAAACTGTTTTATCAACCTCAACCATAGCAAGTATGTTAATCTCAGTCTCTTCATTTATGATAAACCTCTGTTCCGCCTCTTGATTTCCTATTTGCCTAAAACGAGTCTCGACATACGGAAAATACTGATGGGCTGGATGTTGCCGATTCGGATATCTATGAGCATACAACTCGGCAGCATTCCTTGAATTTCTATGACACTCCCCAAATATTAATAACATATCCACTTTTTCACTTTGAGTATACATCATTTCTTGACGAAAATTTAAACTAAACTTAACGAAAATTAAGAAACTTTTACGTCTGTTCTTAGAGCGTATGTCATTGTCATTATCTACATAAGTGAGTGATTTGTTTTCCAAAGAAGACTTGATAAAAACAGTTGCAAATTATTATGCATCATGGCTGTCCATGGCGCACTTGTCATAAGTAAATAAATTGTCCAGTATTTTGCTTAATAATATTTAATTTCTGTTCTTATGTCTAATCCAATCGCAAATAAATTAGTACCGTTAGATTCGTTAAAGAATGCTTTTTTCGAAAAGTAGTGGTCAAAAAGGGGTCGCCATTTGAAAATTAATAGTTAGAAATGAAAACGTAATTTTGTCAACTTGTCTTATTCCTGTCTTTCATACTAGTAACTAAAACTTTGCGATTGTATTTTTTTGACATCACCTAAGGCCCTTAGATTAGTTTGCGTCCGATCATGGCCACCTAGATGCAATTTTAAAAGTGGGTCTACAAAAATGAAGTAGACGTAAAAAGCTTTTAAAATGTCACATTCTGATCTAGAATTGTCTCAGAAATCCAAAAATGTTAAAATATATAGGGTGTTCCATTTAAAAATTCAAAATCGGGGCCATTTCCGGTGAAACCGGAAGTGGCCGGAAAGTAGAAAATATGCGGAAACTCTTGCCTTTACATACCATTTACCTATACCAATTCTCATTTTGATACACATAATACTCTAGAAATTATGACTTATATATACATATATATATATATATATATATATATATATATATATATATATATATATATATATATATATATATATATATATATACACATATATATATATATATATATATATATATATATATATATATATATATATATATATTAATTTATTTATCAATTTGTTTACATAACCAGTTAAATTCTTATATCCACACAGTAATATCACAATATCACATTAAATAATATTGCACCTAGATGCCACAGCACCTGTATGGGCAAAAAAAACAAATCCTATCCTAAAATTATAGTGAAAGCCAAAACATGGAAACACTCAATCAAGTAAAAAAAATAAACATAAAAAAATCAATATGAACACAAGTGATCTGAGGGAGAATGAAGAGGGGCATACATTCAAAGAAATCCAGAAATAAACAACATAAGAAACGAAGCGTCGTAAAATAATATAGAATTTCCTTTCAACAAAACTCGCCTCTAAAGAGGTTTTGGCCTCCAAAAGGAAAACTACGAAATGTCACTCTTAACCTGTCAACGACAATAAAAACTTCCAATTATACAAAATATTGGAGCATTAATGTGAGAAAATATGAAAATGCTACAACACACACACACAAATGTACATATATATATATATATATATATATATATATATATATATATATATATATATATATATATATATATGTATATATATATATATATATATATATATATATATATATATATATATATATATATATATATTAATAATGACACTTCAATGGCTAATTTCTGCAATAATAATTTTATCAATGTTGGTTCTGAAATGGAAAAAAAAATTAATTAATCCAGTAACTGCTTTTGCACTTCCTACACCGAATAAAAATTCTATGTACTTGCAACCTGTGACCGAGAATGAGATTATAGTCCAAATCAATTCTCTCAAAAATGATGGAGCTTCGGGTAAAGATGGGATTCGGGCGAGTTTAATAAAATTTGTACACGTGGAGATAGTTAAACCTTTGACTCATATCATCAATCTTATATTTGAAACGGGCCAAATACCTTCACACTTTAAAGAAACAATAGTATGCCCAATACATAAATTCGGTCCAAAGAACAAAATATAAAATTACCGTCCAATTAATTTAATTAATAACTTGTCCCTCTTCATTCTCCCTCAGATCACCTATTTCTTTGGACTACGAACGAAAGTGGGAAACACATGGCGGATAAGGAATTTTTTTGGATTGTTTTTTGCTTGCCACCTTTTTTGAAGAAACGGTCAGCCACCTGTCAAGGTGACGATTTGCACCATTCTGAGTCATTCCATCAACACCGGAAGAATCAGGGATAAGGCCTGGATCACTTAGTTTTATTATTTTACTTAAAATTAAGCAAAAACACCTATGTTTTAACATTTACTTTAGTTAAATTTATTAGTATGAATCTTTTTAATGAGCTCACATTATGAGGCTATCTGGATAAGTGATCTAAAAGTTTAATAACATTTTATTATATAACATATCTCCTGAGATCTTTAATCTTCGTACTTCGAGAGGCTGATTTCACAAAAAAAAATAATTTCGTAGAAATAACTAACCTTATATTGATGCTATTAATAAAATTGCCTCAGCTCAAGCTTAAGTTATGTGACAGGAATTTATGCGTTTTATTGGAGTTTCCAATCTATTAAAAGAAAAGAATTTGAACAGGGAAGAGTAGAACCCACGACTCTTGCCTTCACGGATAAGAGATGTCATATGCATTGTGTTCCTTGTTGAGTACTCCAGCTGATGAAAAGAGTTACAGTAAACAATTTGAACTATGGAAGTGATAGAAAACTCAAAATAGCGGAATTTCTCAATACCATAAATTATATATAGGCTTGTGATTTATCCTGATAGTTGTCCGTACCGACCAGATTTTAAGACTGTGATTGTGGCTGGGTTTATCAAAATTTACTACATTCTATAATGAAATAATCAGTCATTTAAATCATAGAAATACAAATTTTTAGTTTATTCGTAAATTAATGATGCATGACGTGATAGTGCAACGTTTGTGTTAGCTCTTTTGTTTTATTATTTACAGTTCTTTTTGGTGAAATACCAACGACACAAACAGCAAACAAGAATGTGTGAATAATCTGTCCAATTGCAATCTGAGTTCATTATTTTAAAAAAAGATATGAATCATTTTGTATAAAAATAAGAATGTTTGTTTAATACTGGTGTATTTTTTTGTTACTTGTTCTAAGCATTAGAAAAATTATAAAAAGCCTAGTTATTCAGTATATTCATATCCGTCTATTATGAATAGAAAAAACAAATAAAAACATAAACTAATCAATAAAATTGATGACAGAAATATTTAGCAATTAGGGGACGAATAATTATTTACCAGGTATTTTGTTTCTATATTTACAAAAATCACTTTCTATGGAATTATTCCACTATCATTAAAGATTAATCCAATTTTGAACATTAACTACGATAGATCAGATAACTTTATACCACATTAAAATCCTCCCCTTGAAGCTAACAGATATAATTTCGATCTCATTTACTACAAAACCATCCTTCAAATTGATGTATGACGCATCAGTTTTAGGAGAGTGATGATTTGGCTCATTATCATGATGTTTTTGGCCTAATAGGTCAACTTAAACACTAAATAAAGATTAGACAAATAACTAACAATAGTCCTATATTATTCGTAAGTAACCACTAAATAATAATTTGTCTTTTCCAAACTTTCTTCTGTCTTCCTAAATATAATATTATCCTATGCTTATGTGAGTATTAGGTCACTGATAAATAATTTTAATACATTCAAGGATCATGAAAATAGTTACGTTTTTATTGAAACTTTTGAGAGTTGGCTTAGTAGGAATATCCCTGATAACTTTATCCAAATAGAAGGTTATGATTTTATTAGACAAGATAGACCGAGGCATGGAGGTGGAGTTGGCCTCCATACACCTATTCAATATTTTTTCGCTTCAAAATGTCATAAACCTACTTTAATGTTTAAATTAAACACAAATAGTCGGTGTTTATGCACTGATTTCATTAAAGCGGTTTTTCTTCTAAACTATTAGCGTAGTGATTTTTCCAAGAATATTTCTTTATGTAAATAGTTTGCGGAACTATAATTTTTAGGTAGAATTTTAAAAAAGTGTCTTGAAGAGAACAGGGTTATATAAATTAGATCGTCCCCCTGTAGAAACGGCCTTGATTAAATTTACTGTTCACTTTTAACAAAAAAAAAATAATATTTATTCATGTTAGTTCGAATACTAGGAAACACATCGATGTTTCAGTTCCAAAGATATTAAATAAAAACCTGTGTTTGAGAGCTGCTTTTAAATGACCTTATGACGCATTTTTTTATGTTTTCATATGATCTTGTTGAACGTATACGAACGGACATCCTGTATAGAAACATGTTTAGCCTATTCGATCGTCTTAATCGACCGATAAGATTTTCTAAAGAAAAACACTATATATATATATATATATATATATATATATATATATATATATATATATATATATATATATATATATATATGAATAATTTGGTTATTCCGGGTTTCAATCCGTTCGTTCAAAAAATCGTTTTCACGACGTTTCGCCAAAATCTCATTTGGCATTTTCAAGTGCGGTTCGTCTCGTTACTCGCTGAGACGAACCGCACTTGAAAATGCCAAATGAGATTTTGGCGAAACGTCGTGAAAACGATTTTTTGAACGAACGGATTGAAACCCGGAATAACCAAACTATTCATTCTACCATCCGTGAAAATCTACGATATAACATATATATATATATATATATATATATATATATATATATATATATATATATATATATATATATATATATAACAGAATAAATCTCTGCTAAGCAGATATAAAATTGGTCAATAAACATCATTCTCCTGTTAAAAAGTGAGGAGAACTCCAAAATAATGGACGCGAGGTAGTGGACTTAGTAAAATATTGCGAGGAGGAACACATACCACTTCCGTTTGGCGGAGATTCCAATGAGCACAACATTTTATAGGGATACAAGGACATCAATCCCAGGGGAGGGGATTTACTGGATTTCCTCGGCAATAACAACTTGGAATTTATTAACAGAGAGAACACGCATACTTTTAGTACACGAAGAGGACGGACCTAACTATTTGTTCTTCAAATATGCAGAACTTGGTGAAGAAGTGGGAAATTGGTTTGGAGGTTTCGTTGTCAGATTACCGACACATTTTATTTGAAATTGACGAACAAGTCGCAGCAGTAGCAGAATACCGAAACCCTAGAACTACAAACTGGGACCTCTTTCGGGAGGAACTGCGGAGCAGAGTCATAGGGTTCTTATCAAGATACCGTGATGACGCTAATGTGGAAATCGCTATCAAACAGATCAGTGATGCACTTCGGGGTTCATTCGAGGCTAGCTGTCAAATAAGACGAAGGCCCGTAAACTCCAAAATACTCTGATGGAACTCTCAAATCGAGAACCACCGAAAAAATGTTCGAAAGCTTTTTAAAAAAGCGTTAAAACACCGAACTGAACTAGGCTGGGAAGAATATAAAACTGCCCAGAGAGAATGCAAAAAGCAAATAAGGAACTCACAGAGGAACGTGTGGAAGAAATATTGCGGGAGCATAGAAAGCATGCCCTCGGCATCCTGCTTCTGCAAAATACTATCTAGAGATCCTGGTGCCCGGATTGAAGCACTGGTTCTTCCTGAAGGAGATGAAACCACGACAGAAGAGGGGGCTCTAGTGGAGTTACTAAGAGTGCACTTACTAGACTTAAATCGATATGAGCGCGAATCTAAAGAACGAAGAGTCGTCCCCTTAGCATATCATGACTACAAGTTAGTTGAAACAATAGTAATTGTTGAAAGGGTGAAATGGTCGATGGCAACTTTTGCCGTTTCAAGTCATCTGGTAAGGATGGTATATTTCCAGCTTTACTACAAAATTCCTCCGATAATATAATAAGCTACTTGGTGAAACTATTCTGCTCAGGTTTTAGCTTGGGATACATACCGATGGCGTGGAGGAAACGAAAGTAATCTTTATTCCCAAGATAGGAAGAACAGACTACACAAATCCTAAGGCTTTCCACCTTATTAGCCTGACCAGTTTCTTATTAAAGATGTTGGAAAGATTGGTGGATCGACACATTAAGGAAGGAATAATGGTGCAATATCACTTACATCCTTTACAATTTGCCTATCAGGCAAGAAAATCCACAGAAGCGGCACTACACTGACTCGTTACAAGAGTTGAAAACGCGCTGTTGGTTGGACGATCTGCCTTATGTACCTTTATCGATATCGCGGGGGCATTTGACAACACGTCTCACGATTTGATATGCAATTCTCTACAACGACGATGCTTTGAACTGACAGTAGTCGCTTGGATCATAGCAATGTTAACTCAGGGAGGTGGTACCCTTTACAAAAAATAGGAAAATGGGGAGACTTCCCACAATTACATTGGGGACCGTGAAGTACCTGGAAGTAATTCTGGACTCACGACTTAGCTGGTATAATTATACTGAAATTCGAACCAAGAGGGCCATATGCGCTTTCAGGGCTTGTAAACGAGCTTTTGGGTGCACATGTGGACTGATATCTAAAGTGTTATTTTGAATATACGCTATGGAGATCTGCCCCATGATAACGTACGCCGCTATAGTATGGTGGCGTAGTACAACAAAGCGAATACACATTCTTCACCTTGACAAAGTTCAAAGAATGGCTTGTGTGGGAATAGTAAGTGCGATGAGGACTGCTCCCACCAGGGCTCTTAAAGTCTTGGTGAACCTGCCTCCTTTTCACTTATATATAGAGAACGAGGTCCTGAAGACTGTTTATCGTCTCATTTGCCCTGGATATTTTGGAATTGGAACGGACGGCTACTTAGGTGTCTGGGAAAGCACGGTGGAGAGGGGTCCATCACCCTACATGCGGACAGATTACATGACGCCGCTTTTCAAACCCAACCTCTTCCTGGAGATATTTCTGCCAAGTAGAGAGGGTTGGGAGGGAGAGCAAAATCTTCCGAAAAATGGATCCTGGTGATATAGTCATGGATCTCCACAAGATGAAAGAGCTGGAGCCGGAGTATTTGGCAAGAGCACAGTAGTCAGAAAGTTCTACCCTCTCGGATAATGTGTGACAATCGTCACAGCGGAAATTTATGCTATTCTGCAGTGTACCCATCTCTGTGATAGGGATATAGACACATACAGGGTAATAAAAAAAGGCCGCGATATTGGCACTGAAGTCTAACGTCGTAACTTAGCGATTGATGTCTGGATGTAAGGATGTACTGAATGATATGACAAGGAACGGCTGAACAGTCAAAGTCGTATGGGTCCCGAATCACTCAGGCGTACGCGGGAATGAGGTAGAAGATCATCTGGCAAAGTTGGGTTTGGCAACTGAACCAAATGGATCTTAACGAATAATACTTGTCCCAAATGCTATTGGCAAAAGGGAATTAAAATCGTTGCTGAAAAACAAATTTATTGAATCCTTGAGGGGAGCTCCTGGAATGAGGGTATAACTGGGTCTAGCTCACGGCGTACTAAGGAGCTTTTCTCCTTTGTAAGGAAAGAGCTGCGAGTTGCGGTGGGATTGTTGACAGGAGATTGTCACCTTAGGGTCCATCTTCATAGAATCCATGTTGAAGACGACCCGACGTGCAGATGATGTTTTGGGAGGAGGATGAAACATTTCACCATATCCTCAGAGAGTGCACAGTACTCATTGAACTGAGACAGAGATATTTCGGAGATACAATTTTGCTACCAGAAGCAGTTAGGAAAGTTCAACTAACGGGGCTGCTTGGATTCGGAAAGGTGATCGGCCTCGAATTACCTGCAGATATGGTGGGATGTAAAGGGCCCAATAGCGGTCTAGGCATCGATGATCTAGTATCACAACCCCTTTCTCATTCATTAATTTATTTAACTAAAATAGAGCGCTGAGTGCAATGTATTGACAGGATTCTAATCATTATGTTATTTAATTTTCTCAAAATAACTTTTAGCCAATGAGTAACGTTTCAGACAAGGTAGATTAATATATTAAAATATTTCAATAAATGGTACTAAGTGAATGTATGACAGACCGGGAATTGTGACTTTGTTTTCATTATTTGTATGAATCATTTCGAAAAATAAGCGCTTTCTAACGATTCTGTGAAAATAGTTGGCTGCACACTATTTGTTACCAATGCGGCTGTCAAATTTTGTGCTAAATAATACGACGTTTTATGTTTTATTTGGTTCATCCTATGTAACATTTATCACATTGCCTACAAGTTATTTTGTAGACTGTATTACAATACTGGAAGAAAGGAACTTTATTTTTTCTTTAGAAAATCTATTTCGAATTGCTATTGCATTGTATTTGACTATTCATATATTATTGAATTGTTTCATATGTTTAATTACATTGTCAGTCACACCGTGTATGCAAAGAATTTTTTTGTATTTTACTGGGGTGGTGGTGCACCATCTTCTGTTGAAACTTCATAAACTACAATTTATTTAAATTTTGATTTTAGAAATACATCATCCAAAATAAGGGTGATTGTATTTTCAATTGCAATAACAAGTAACAGACGTATTAATAAGGAATATTGCGCTTTGGCCAATCATTTTTAGAACTGGGATCATCACATTGATTGTGAGATTGTGTCCATTCTGGAATATGAGGCTATCCTTGGAAAGAGCTTGGAGATGGTTCATATTAATAATGAAAGTGAAACCAGCAATCCCTGTTCTGATTTAAATTCACCCAGTATCATTTATTTTAACATTTTAACACAGTGATTTGCCTTTTTTACAACGTCACTCGTTGGCCAAAAGTTACTCTGAGAAAATTAAATAACAAAAATTATTAGTTAGAGTTTGAAAATGACTCTGTGAGTTGAAACTGCCGTCACTGTTTTCTAAATAGATTTGTTGGTAGTTCCTTTATAAAAATTATTAGATTTATGTCTACACATCGCACCCAACGCTGTATATTATTAAATTAAGTTGCTTATTAGCTATTACAAATTTTATGTGCACCATTTGAACCAGTTTTTAAAATTTTAAATGTGAGCAGCTGAAATGTTATTGTTATTGTATTTATTTTTTTAAGTTTGTGTATTGGATGTGTTTTGTTTGTGGAATACTGATACAAATATTTTTAGCTGTATCCTCCTGATGATACCATAAATAAATGGCGAAATATAGAGGTAAATAGAAAATAGAAGAAAATTTATTACAGGCAGCAAACCCGATATTTCATTCTCTATTATACAGTATGGTCGAGAAACAAAAAGCAAACAATATTAGTATTTTTAGAACAAAGTCCTCGTCCAACAAAGAATACATATGTTCTTAATTAAATAAAATCATTGTTTTTCCTAATTAGAATATTTCCGTAATAATATGTAAAGTGTAAAACATAATGCACAACTATACCAAATAACATTAACTATTTAAACTTGAGACTTCACCGTCAGTAACAATTAGTATTTTGTATTCTTAATCGTCTAAAGTTTGTATCTTAGACGTGCTCTAGATGATATTTAGATATATTTATTATACTTTGCAAAACTCCCAGTTCTCTCGCTTTCTATTATGATACCCAAGGCGGCCCTTCAAACCGAAATGTTAATAACCCAGAAACAAGATATGTTTTGACCTGTTACCTTAACTTTCATACGAAATTGTGCTCTTAGGTTCATAAATTTGTTTAAAAATTAAATAATATAACGCTTGCTCCCATAAAAAAAATAAGAGTCTATTTCGTTATGTAATATATTCCATATCTGAAAAAAAAAGAATCTCTTCCATTAAATATAATTTAAAATAATGGATGCTTAGAACCCGTTTGAAACATTTTGTCGAATTTGTGACACTTTGGTGAGGGTGGTATAAATATATTTGTCAGAAAAAATTTTTGGTATTCCAAATGAAATATAGTGTTTAATATTTTGATATTAGCATAATTTCTACAGACACCTATTTATTCTATACTTTTGAAATACAAATGATAAATAATTTCCAAAATTTTTTAATTTTTTCATATTATACTGAAAAATGCCAAGTTTCTGCTAAAAGCAACATGATACCGTTAAAGATTTAAAATTACTTCTAGTTAAACAGACGTTTATTGTTTCATAAAAAATTAAAAATTTAGATGGGGATGGAAAGTCGTTTTTTTTCTTCAAGTAACCGAATTCGGCTCTGCAACCCCTCGTACTCTGAAAAATTAATGTTTTCATATATCAGTGCCTTGAGAACAGTTCGATTCAGTTATAAAGGTGAGTTAATAAAATGTATGTAGAACAGGCCTTCAGACCCGCATAATTAAACCATAAAAAATACATACGGTGTTGGCCTGATACAGCTTTTTATATTACCATATAGATTTAACTAGATTTTCCATAATACTTTTGAGAGAAATAGTTTATATTTCATTCGTGAAAATACTAACAGAAAAAACTCAGACTAGGCAAAAAAAAAACAATTTTTGGCTTGTACTGTTTCAGAAATTTCTTAGGAAACTAAGGGGTTTAGACACAAACTTCAACTACCAAAATTGGTATTGGACTTTTTCTGAAATATCCTTGCAACATTGGATTTAACCTGGGCCTTGGCTGAGTTCGTGACTATAACCCTTCGGAATCGTTTTGAGGTCAAGTTTTTTTTTTAAATAAAACCCCCCATTTTAATTGCAGAAATAAATAGTAGAAATAATTGTACATTCAACCATATCAGTCTCAGGTTTTTATTACATCTATTTAAAGGTCTTTCCTGTCTCAAGGATGCAGAAACTAAGATGTTGAGCTACGAAAAAACCGTCAATCGCTGGCCTTAATTTCAGCATTATTTTTTATCTCTATGGGGTTATTTTGACATAAGCTATACATTTGGCTAAATTTATCAGGGGGCAAGCTTGTATCTTAATTTTAAGATCGGTTCCCAGCTCAACACCCCTGAAAACTAAAGGTGGGTGAGGTAGAAATTCCATTTCTACGTCGGATCCGGGCTCAGCAAACTATACTTCGTTGCAATCTTTCTAGAAATTGGATGGTCGATCGCGATCAAGGGAGTTAGAGATATGGAAAATTACAAAAATAGACTGAATTAAAAAAAAAATATCCTGTCATGCAGAAAATAAATGTCGTAAAGTGACATCAAGGGGCTACTTGGGGTAAGCGCAGAAAGAAATTTGATAGTAAATTTGTTATATGAGGATTTGCGAAAGTGGCGATCAGCATCCTGACATATTCTTTGTGTTTAATGTGGTCGTTTGTCATCGTCCTCGACGCTTAGAATTTTCTTGACTTTTTGTTGTGACATTAGCTAAATTTCGGGACTTATATTTGTATATGTTATTAAGACATTTGTGCAGACTTTTTATTTATAACAATGCTTCAATGTATGGTATTATTTTGTAACTCTCGTTAATTCATTATTTTCGGTAACTACATTTTTATATTTTGGTACTTATTTACATCATGGTAAATCTAGGAAAACGAAGTTTTCTGGAAAAAAACTCGATACTAACTCTTTATTCCAAGGTCATGGAACACGATTTTGGCTTTTATTTTTCATTATTTTTCGTCAGTTTCTCACAAAACTCAAAAAACACCAAGCGTCACTTCAACGAGTACTTTAAATTCAGAAGAAAACACTGAGCTTACATATTTATTTTCAATGGTACTAGTTAAAGTATCATGTATATAATATATTTTAAGTATTTTTGCACAAATTAGTGAAGAAATTTAGGAAAATTTATATTTTCAACGAAAAACCAAAAATACGTCCCGGAAAAGCCATCGATTATCAGACTCGCAAAAACGACTAATATTAGTTTGTTACGTTGCCAGATGTAAAATACTTTCGTGGTATAAATTATAGAATTTGTCCATCTCAGTCAACAACATAATTTAATTTTTGTAATGTTTTATACATCCTCAGGGAAAAATTAATCTTAACCGCCCAAAATTTTTGGTTATTTCAGGTGTAGTTTCATTTTGATTAGATCGTAAAGCTAAAACTATCTGAACTAACTTAAGTTAACCTAGACTTCGTAATACAAACAATAAAATTTATCCATTACCGTTAACAAAATAGTTTAATTTTTGTAATATATAAAAAACGGTAAAATTAATCTTAATCATCCAAAGTTTTTGGTTTTGGTTAGTTCAGTTTCAGCTTAATTTTTGTTAGTGCGAGAAACTAAAACTAACCTAGATATAATAATTAAAAATGTTATTGTCCAGTAAAGATCATGTAAAGGCGGGACAATCTGTGAAAGAAAAGAATATATGTGAATTACACAGAAATCGAATTAATCTGGCAACAGCGCTAATTTTTCGAGTTTTAGGAACGAGTCAAACTATTTTAATGGCAGAAGTCATTTTGTTTTGATTTGTTTTTGGATAATTTTCTTAATTTTTACGATAAAAATGTGCAAATTTATGAATTTTTATATAATACAGACTCTTCTCAGTATGGAATTTGTGGTTGTAACCACCTAACCAAACCTAAAGTGAAAAGTGTTTACTGTTGTCCGCAAAACTGAGAAAAAATTATGAAAAACGGAGTTAGAATCGTGTTCTACTACCTCAAAATATTGGGAAGTACCGAAGTTTTTTCAAGAAAACCTCGTGGGAATTATGTTTAAATCTATTTTATGTCATAATTTATTTTATTAGTCATTTAGTGATGAATTCTAAATTATAATTTTTCAATATAATAATGTAGTAAAAGGTTGCTGAAGTTCAGTCCTGTCCCCTGATCTACTGCGGAAGTATAGCCCCTTTAAGGAGAGTACAGCTTTATATGCCCGACCGAATTTATTTTAGAGTATTTGCCTTCCTTTAACCCCCTTCAACTTTCTTAATCGTGATCGACCTGTAAATTGTGGCTATTAGGCCAGATGATCACGACAATGCAAAAATCTTGATAAATTCTGTGTAATAAAATATTGTAGCTGCACAAGGAATTTCACACTACGCAGCACAGACCACACAACATAACGTATAATCACTGCCCATTTCGAGCATCATCTTTTATCATTTTTAATCTATCTTGAGCCAATTTCGTAGTCTCTCTCTCTCTCTCTCTTTCTCGTAGCCATTTTTTTCTCTCAGGTAGAAATCAGGCGGAGAGTGCGATGCGGAAGAGTTGCGGGGTGGCTCTTAATTCGTCAGTTATTAGAACTGCCAAAGTATAAACATCGACGACTCCTGTATACAATATTACGCTAAGAGGGGCGCAATTTGTGTCTAGTATCTAAACCATTAATAAGCGGTTGAAGAGAAATACTGGAGAGGCTTCAAATACATTTAAAAACACCGAAGGATCTTCAAATGAAGATGGAAACGTAAGTTCCTTTTTTTTTACTATTTGATAGTTAAAAATTATGTTAACGACAGTATTTGTAATTGAGTAGATAGTATTTAATCACACACCAAAAAACCTAGGTTTTATTCAACCAACTATGCGAATTTTGAAACAAAAATAATGATTACACATCTAGATACATACCTTAAAAAATATTTTATCATCACATACCGTGTATAATTTCATAATGCATTATTATTTATCACAGAGCATACATATCTAGTTTCTAAATTTATATCTAAAATTTCTGACACACAACAAACATTGGACCTCAGGTTAGGTTGGGTAGTCCAATACCCAAATTTTTGTACTTCCATTAACACCTTTGATGTGCACTGTCAATAAAATATAATCCAGTTCTGATATATGTTTTTAAATTATTTCTTTCTTTAGTCGGTTGGTTTATTTGTAGCATAATTATTTATTAAATATGAAAGTTAATTGAATCGTGAACATAATTTTATGTGTATTAAGTTTTTTTAATGCAATTAAATATATCCTTTTGCAATTTTTATAGATCCTCGAAAAATCTGCTCTGGAGAAACCAAAAATATTACTTTCATTAAAAATGGAAATTGGACTACTCTTTTATTATGGTAAAAAAATGGCGTTGCTACTTGGTTTTCAATCCTCGTTTAACAATCCCGAAAAAAAGAAATTTAAAATAACATTTTAACGCAGTGCGTGGTAAATCTTCTTCTTCTTCTTCTTCTTTTTTCTCAGCCCATTGACGTTCACTCCTGGACGTAAGCCCCTCCGATGGTCCTCCACTGGGATCTATCTCTCGCCTTCTGGAGCCAGTTTTTTCCAATAAACTGTCTTATATCATCTACTCATCTGCTTTGTGGCCTGCCACGATTTCGGTTCGTTTCTCGCGGTCACCATAGCAGTAATTTACTCGTTCACCTCTCGGACTGTTGTCTAGCTATGTGCCCTGCCCATTGCCATTTTAGTCGTGATATGCGTTCAATGACGTCAACTACTTTGGTTCTTGATCTTATTACTTGATTTCGTATTTTATCTCGTAACGAAATTCCTAACATTTGTCTCTCCATAGAGCGTTGAGTGACTCGGAGCCTATTTGCATTTTGTTTGGTTAGTGTTACCGTTTTCATGCTGTAAGTAGCAAGAGGTAAAACACACATGTTATACACTTTCCGTTTAAGGTTGACTGGTGTGTTTTTATCTCTTAATACGTACTGCAACTTTCCAAAGGCAGCCCATGTCAGCCTTATTCTCCTTGTTATTTCCGCCGTTTGATTTTCTTTGCCCAGTTTCATGACGTGGCCTAAATAGATGTATTCTTTGACATTCTCTATGATTTCATTTTGAATCTATATTTGTACATTTAAATCAGGGCTCATTAACTTAGTTTTCCCCAAGCTCATCTTAAATCCTACTTTTCTCGCCTCTTCATTGAAATCTTGAAGCATTTGTTTTAGCTCTTCTGGGTTGCTAGACATGACAACAACATCGTCGGCGAAACGAAGATGACTAAGATAAGAACCGTCTACTCTCAAACCTTTCTCATCCAAATTTAGTTTTTTAAAGACATCCTCCAAAGCTAGCGTAAATAGTTTCGAAGAGTTGGCGTCTCCCTGACGCACACCTCTAATAACGTTTATTTTTTCGGTTTTTATGTCTTCCACTAAGACGAAGACGCATGGTAAATACCAATCAGAATTTCCATCTAACAGTAAAGTAAGAAACATTAAATTTCAAACTTTGAAATCTCAATTGACGGTTCAGAAACACATGTTTTCTAAGCGGTATGAATAGTCTAAGGCTGCAACTGAAGCTTTTTTTCAAGTAAGCTACATAATTGCTCAAAAGTTCAAACCCTTTTCCAATGGAGCATATATCAAGGACATTTTTGGAAATGTGTCAGATTCGCACTTTGTGCATTTCAAATATAAAAACAAATTTAAAAAAGCTATATATATATATATATATAGAAAAGATGGATAAAAATGTGAACAAACAACTATAAAGAAATCTCGGCAAATATCGCTAAAGGCTCTTTAGGCTGCAACTAGATGAAAAAGAAGTAGATATAACATAGCAAAAATTTAGAGATTATTGAACAAAATAATTCGAATGTCTTGAAGAGAAGAGTTATAACTATCAGCAATTGAGTAATTTAGACTAGCAATGTTATTTAGCTCGCTTCACTGGAAAACTTAGCATACTAAATCTGAAACTACAAGGCAAGAACAAAACAATATTACAAATAATGACTTTTATTGCAGCGTTCAAAAGTCAAGCAACAACCATGATTTTTGATCTCGAAGAGAACAAATTTCAACGATTAACGAACATTAAACATCAAATGGAAAAACATTCAACCGATGTTTTAATTCTTGAGTACAAAGAAGAAATGAAAACAGTGATAACCTACTTCTAAATCCGCTCCAGTGATTGTCACAATTCAAATTTCAGCTTAAGTTCTCTATGGCTAATTTGATTAATTTAACCATATTTTTGCAATTACCTGCATTTTGGGTAATACAATAACATTTTCCTTAAGCATTTCTCATAATTTCTATGAATAAAATCTTACTATTCGTTGCATTTTTAATTTTGCTATATTATGAACCTTACTAGTTCTACTTCCTTGCAAATTTTCTTCCCAACTCGATTGTTATCTTTATCATTCTGAAATTTGCCTCTCTTATACTACAAAATACGGTTTAAAGTTAATTTTAGTTTGACCAGTATGCCAACATTTTACTACATTGTGCTAAGTTATTTTTTTTTTATTTGAGATAATGAATTTACTATTTTTCTGCCTACTATTCAAGTGAAATTCATAGTTTTATCCTTTCTTGTGACAGTCTTCCTGAAATTATTTTGGATAATTCCGTAGATTTTGTTTTTTTTTATACTCAAGTTAGGTTATATGCCACTTTCGAGTTGACATATAGGCAATTTTACTCCAATAACCGAATATCCTTTTGGGCAGTTTTGGAAGAAAGTTTGGACTGGTAACTTTTTTTCTGTATCCATAATGGCTGGCGGAAAATATATTTCTCAATTTAAAAATAAAAATAATCGATGAGTTACTTACTTTATTTAGAGCCTAAAATGTGGACGATTGATGAACTGGCTTACTTCATTTTCGGCCCGCTATTGTTACTCAGGGTCATCTTTGAGCTGTCATTTCTTTTAAACGTGTCGATTTAATGTGCCTAAATGAATTATTATTGTATGCAAGAAAATATCTTGGTTACAAGCAGGCGCGGATCCAGGGGGGGGGCGATCCCCCCCCCCAAGAACTTTGAGTTTAGGAAAATGGACCCTATTTTCCCTCTTATACTACAGTTTATTTAAGAACTAGAAAGAGTAATAAATCATTTTCCCTTTTTCTCTTCGCAAACTATGTGTCCTTTATTCCGGTGTCTTTAGCAAAATCTGTTAGACACATATATTGTTCATAGGAATGGGTTAGAAATTTTATAATTAAAATACCGGTTTATAATAATGGACTAAAACGTAGCCTTATTCTCTCAAAAAATTCGAAGTTATAATTTAAATACTTACAAAATATCTATTGTCAAAAATTCAAAAAGGTAAACATATCTAAAAAAAATAAATTCGTGCAGATAATTATAAAATATTTTTGGGGCTATCGGTCATTTTATTATTAATTAATGTTTTTTTAGGGTATCTGACGTTTCAATTTATTTATTTCTTAAACCACCTACAGAATTACAATTAAACACTATAAAGAGATTCAAATGTAATTACTTTTTTTATGTTGTAATTAAAATTAGACGTACTAATTTTTATTTCTATTGTACTGATATCTTAATTTAATTTACTTTATTATATGAAAATACGATAGCCCCAGAAAAAAATAAGATAAACATGTTAATTCTACACGCTTAAGAAAAAGGCACAAATACAACAATAAAATAATAAAAAACTTACTGCTAATTAGAATTAAATATATATATATATATATATATATATATATATATATATATACATATACCTATATATATATATATATATATATATATATATATATATATATATATATATATATATACATATACCTATATATATATATATATATATATATATATATATATATATATATATACATATATATATATATATATATATATATATATATATATATATATATATATATATATATAAAATTGAAGAGTGGGACACACTAAAATAAAAATATATAAAAAAACAAAAAAACATATAAACAAGTTTTTCGTTGAGGAAAAATGCTTTGGTTTAACGATTTTGGAATAAATGTAGAGGTGAAAGCCATATCTTTTGGGTATCTCACTAATCTGAAATAATATGTAAAAACATGCGCAAACAAGATAAATTACTAAGAACAAACTGTAAGGTGTACTTTGCTCACTGACCGAAATTAAATTAAACTATTAGAATTTTTTTGTTGCAGTAAGTTTATAAAATATATTTAAATATAATGAAATATAATTAGATTTACGGCCGTCCTCAGTTACCTGCGATACTGGAACAGGTACGTTGGAGGTTTCAGTAACAGTTTTATTACTCTCTCTAGTTCTTGAATAGAGTATAGAAATGTGTATACTTGCGATCGCCCCTCCCCCCCTCCAAGAGCTTTGAGTTCAGGAAAATAGAACCTATTCTGCCTTTTATATTAGGAATAAATATGCTGCTTGCACTCCCCCCCCCCCCCGTTGACAACTTGTTTTTCTTGCCATACTGTACTTTTGTGATATCACCGTCCCCCCAAAGAGAGATGCTGGATCCGCCCCTGATTACAAGTGGAGGCTATTTTCTCTCGACTTTCACTTTTCCTATCTGACTGACCTAAAAAAGCTGAAGACTTCCATTCCTGTTTATTCGAACCATTTTTTAACATTTGGGGCTAGTTTAAATTAACTTTAATTGTGTCGAGTTATCGAGTTACAGTATTTTTTGCCCGTTTGGCGTTCTGTGTTATTTATACCAGGATAAACCTGGAAATGAGGATTTTGAAAGTTTCGCAAGTTTCGACAAGGAAATTTTGTTAAATTCCACCAACATCGGTGTTTTTTTACCGGAGTTTTTCACCTACGGGTCATCATTATTAGTACCCGATCTATTTATATTTTGGTTTACTTTGTGACTCTATTCTTTTGAACTTACACTAATACCTACACAGCCAAGCTGAGAGATCACCAAGCTAGCAGTCTCACCATCAGACAGGCAAACTTTTATTATTTTTTTGTAGTTTTACTGAAAACTTGTAAATTTTAAAAATTTAGTAAATTCCTTTCCATTTCTTTTTGTAAGGCGTTACGCCATATTTAACATTCTATGATCATGGTATATACGGGGTTTTCGTGGTTTTAGCCCAGTAGGTAACAGTGTGTATTATTTGTAACCTTTGCTTGATCTCATTTCATTTGAAAATGAAATTATTGCTATACATTTTGCAATGTGTTTCTGAAAGCAAGGTCAGATTTGGATCTAGATTTCTAGCCACTGGTTTCAAACGAGATATACTCGAATTTATAAAATTGCGTCAAGCAACTGAATTCGTGTTTGGTTCATCATATTTATGTGAATCAACATTTTCGTACTTAAAACAAATAAAAAGTAAGAACCATTTTCGCTTGACTGACGCTCACATGTCGGATTCTTTAAGGTTGACGAATTCCTACTATAAACCTGACTTCGCTAACCTAAAAAAAATTCACAGACTCACGCTCACACTAACTTACTTGGTTACTAAAAATTATCCTTAATTTTTTTCTGTTTTTACATTTAATAAAATAAAAAATACTATCTGTATTTTGTTTCATTTATCTAGTATGAATGTTATGTAAGGTTAAAAAAAAAATAGTTCACTGACAGTGGCAGTGACAACACGGTGTCGGAAGTGATAATTTACTACTCATAAAAATACCGTAGTATTAATGGGCAGAAATATTAAAACGATATTAGTATATTTTTAGTATATACTTATACAGCCCCGAAAAATCTGAATTTATTTATTTTTTGAAATGTGATGACATACATTTTTTAAATCGAAGTTGTGGTTTTATTGAACAGTATTTTATATCACAATTTTTTTTTAACTTAAAATGCGACGTTGCCTAATTTTTAAATATTTTTTGTCTGAAATTAGTATTTCACTTAAATTTTCGCGGGCACACCCTGGCCTTTAGTTTTTTTAAATATGTGAAAAGACTTAACTGTGATTCTTTTATTTCAGAATAGGACAATATCTTCTTTATACGGAGTATATAAATTGTTATTAAAATATTGATATATTCAATTTCGTTCCATGCCATCTTTTTAAATGTACTTTATTTTTTCCCTATTAATATTTCGGTTATCAATTTTTTTATCGACCTAACGATATAACCACAATTAAATACCAGTGAAGTAAATGGACATACTGTAATGTTAATATTGATTTTTTTGTTAATGGAGAATCTACAGAAGATAATTTTATAGAGAGGAAAAACTCCTATTGTATTTATATTTTACTACAGTCACATATAAGGAAGAGTAGAGACGACCTCAATCCTACGACGAGCTTAAGAACCTCAAGTGATTTTAAAAAGATAAATGAGTTAGTAGTGAATGCATAGTGTGTAGGAGGAATCTGCCTAACTCCGGATGGCAGGTAACGCCAGACACATGTATTATCTGAGATAGTTGAAACACGATCCACTTGGTGGTACCGTGAAAGGGGTGAAGGGCGGGTAACCTTGCATGTACGCGAGGTGTAGCTCACCAGTCTCGCACAACAAAGAGGTAAAGGCGGTCAATTGCGGCGTTTGGCGGGAAAACACAGCATCGGATAATTTTGCGAGAGAGTGTTGCTGAAATGTTTTCGTGTTTAATTTATTTATGTTAATTAAAATAAGTCGTTATGGTAGTTTTTTATTCTGCTATAAAAACTTATAAAATATATCAATAAATTCGCGAATTGTCAGTCCCCTAGCACTGGACAGAAATCTGTCTCCTAGTATTGGATAGTGAATAAATAGGTTTTATGCATATATTTTTATACGTATTAATTATGCTTTCTTACAAAGTATAGAAGATCGACCGAATAAACCTAAAGACTGCCGTTGATTTGGTCATGTCGAAACAAATAAGTTTGCGACAAGCTTCGGTGAAGTATAACATCCCCAAAATCACGCTGCATGATAAATAACCGGTAAAAGGTCTGGACAAGGAGTTAAATTCATACCAAAAATAGATAGATTTGATAAAACGTTTTCATCTCAATATGAAGAACTGTTAGTGAAACACGTAAAGGATTTATCCAATAGATGTATTCTGCTTACGAAAAAGGAGTTCCTCAAGTTGGCTTACGATTTGGTAGTAGTATTAAAGATTCCACATAGTTTTAGTTATGCAAAAAATACTTCTCTTGATTTCATGGTCCGACATCCGGACTTATCGTTAAAAATGCCTGAGTCTACAAGTCTGACGGGAACAGTAGGGTTTAATAAGCCCCAAGTAGATCGCTTTTTTTTCGAATCTTGAGCATTTGATGACTCTTCACTATTTCCCACCAACTAATTTATTAATTTTGACGAAACAGGCGTCAGCTGTCTGCAAAAACATGCAAAAGTCATTGCTCCTAAGGCTGTAAGACAAGTTCGAATATTCATGTCAGGTGAGAGAGGAAAAACATTTCTATTTTGTTCTATATGAGGGCTAATTGGTATTTTATATTCCAATTTTTTGTATTCCCTATTCTTTGTATTCCCGTATTAGCTTAAAGCATAGGCTCGGCTCAACTAAAGAGTTAGATGAACAACGACTTTTTTCTTCAATGGATGCATCCTTTTGTAAAATTATTTCGTCCGTTAAAAGAAAACCCTCTGCTGGTTCTGCTAGATGGCTACAGTAACCATAAGACAATAGATGACATACATTTTTGGCGAGAACATTATATTCATTTAATGCGTTCACCACCTCATAAAATCCCTAAACTGCAACCTTTGGATAGGACTTTTATGATGGCGTTCAAAAACGCTTATCACGAAGCACATATAACAGATTACGACATTGCCAGCTTGGTCAATGGAGCGTTTCGAAGACTAGTCCGGCTTGAGTTTGCTTTATCAGGTTTTCAAGGCAGAAGAATTTATCCACTCGACAAAAATATTTTTTTAGATCTTTTTTTGCCCGCCAACATGATAAAGATACCACCAGAAGAACGTGAATGTTAGCAAAATTGCACCCACTAGCTTAGTTTTGATGGCTCTATTTAGGTGCCACTTTACATTCGTACGTCAGAACTAGGGCCCGGTTGTCTGAATGCTGAATAACGTAATAATATTTTTTTATATTTGAAAACGTGTTGATAAACAGTAGATATTTAATTTTTTGGTACACACATACCGATTTTATGCTATCCTTTCCTAATTGCATTTTTTAAACGAGTATCATATGATAATCGGTACGTTAATTCTGATATGAATATATGGTTGCCTAAATTACTATTATTATTATTTTCAATATGTAAGCAATATTTACCAATAAAAATAAGTTTTTAAATCTTATTTTTATTAATATTAACTGTAAACTTCACATTTATAATAATTTTAAACACCGAAAAAAATCTCGGCAAGCAATTAAACTTAAAAAAAGGATAGGTACACTTGTTTATGTCTGTCAAACATCAAAAAAGCGTCCCTCCCACCGACCATAAACAGTTTTTAAACAAATATGTTGTTGTTTAAATATAGGGTATGATGATGATCGTTGGTTAAAAGCGGGTAGTTATGTCAACTCTCAACAATTGCTTATTCTAATTACAGTCCCTGATTTGGGTGACGGTTGTAGTGAGCTACGATTTCCCCAGACTAAAAACAAAGAAATGTGCGAACAGAGTGGAAAAAAAGGAAATAGACGAAAATATTACAGTAACTACTTACAAGTGGGATTTTATTTTACCGTTTAGGAGTCAGAACCTAAAGAACCTAAACTGCTTTATTTAATCTATAATGAAATCCTGGCCAACAACAGTTTAAAGCCATCTCGTCTTCTTAAACGCCTTAAAACAAGACATCCTGATTACAAAGATAAATCTATTGAGTATTTGAAAAGAAAATTGGCAGGTCATGAAATGTCTAGTGTTTTTTTCTATCAGGTTTAAAAGAAGAGAGTGAAATGGCCCTCGAGGCATGATTTCGAATTAGCTACAGAATTCCAAGATCTGGACAAACACATACAGTGGCAGAAAATTTGATTGAACCGCGTACTACAGACATCACGAAGTATATGCTTCGAGAAAAAATGGCAAAAAAATTGACCTTGTTTCCGTATCAAACAACACAGTGTTGGGGAAAATTAATGATTTGGCAAGTAATGTAGAAAGTAAAGTTTTAAAAAATAAAAATTTAAATTTGACGCGTCGATCGATCTAGCTGCAGTATTGCTTGTCTATGTTAGATATATTTTTAAGAATTTTATTCAAAGTTATTTTTAAAACGACTGAAAACCTATATGACAGGGGCAGCAATTTTCGATAAGACGAATGATTGTTTTGGAAAAAAAGTTAAACAAATGGATCTTTTTGTTTGGCTGTGTAAACTGATGTAAAAGGAATGACCGGAACATTTTCTGGTCTTGTGGTGTGGGTAAAGAAGATCAACGAGAACATTGAATGCACAAGCACTGGCATGTAAGTGCATTCCTGCAAAGCTATCCAGTATTTTAAGCGACGCTGTAAAAATTGTGAATTTTATAAAATCGCGTGATACAAATGTTCGTCTATTCCATACGTTTCATGATCACTTTGGAAGCCTCCACGTTTCTTTATTACTTCATACAGAAGTTAGATGGTTTTCTCGTGACAATTTTATGGTTCTCTTGTTTGAATTGAAATTTGAAGTTCAAGCATTTTTTCTTAAACATCCATTTCATTCGTCCTCTTGTATATTTGATATTTTTTGGCTGCAAAAATTAGCCTAATTAGTCGACATTTTTTCTAAACTAAACGATTTAAATCTGTCTTTACCAGGCCCAGCTATCACCATTTTCAATGTACATGATAGAATAGCAGCCATTCCAAGAGGTGTTCAACTTTTGGATTCAAGTTCTGTCGGTGAATGAGTTCAAATATTTTTGTTCTCTCAGCTCCATTTTATTAGAAAATGAAAATCAAATTATCAAAAATATTAGAAGGGACATTACTGAATATCTCAAACAACTTCAATTAACTTTCAATTACTATTTTCCTAATAAACCTACTATATCTGGATTGAATAAGTGGATACGTAATCCTTTTCAAGGGGATATAACTTCGGATTCTTCTTTAACTTTACTGGGAAAAGAATAGCTCATTGACCTATCCTCTGACAACTCCATAAAACTGTTTTTAAAGATCACTCTTTAATTGACTGTTTAGGCGGAAGAAGCTGTTAAAATTTTATTGCCCTTTTTGAAGAACATATCTATACGAGAAACGATTTTCAACATACATTTATCTGAGAGATAGATACAGAAACAAGTTAAAAGCAGAATCTGATCTTAGACTTAAACTCTCAGACATGGAACAAAATTTTGAATTTATTATTATATTCATTTGTATCAATTTTTTTGTAGGTCAATTTGGTTTTAATAATGTTTGTCTGCAAATGTTTTACGTCTATATTTTACTTTTTCGTTATAAACTGTTATTCAATATGGAAAATAAATTTTAAAAACCTAATTTTATTGTTCCATTTATTGCTCCTAATGATTACACAGGTTGGCCGATTTATTTCGGATTTTAGAAGGGATTCACGAGAAGAGATAGGTTAGGAACTGTTGCTTTAGTCTAATGTCTTATAAGCACATTAATTAGATTTTTGATATATTTTTCAATAACAAAGTCGGCGCATAAAATTTTTTCAATTCGGGCTTAGATAATTAATTTGAAATTTATTTAAAAGCATTTCAAAAAATTATATTCCACTCGGTGAAAATTTGACTTCACCAGCCATTTTTGAACCGAAAAATACCAAATATCTCCCCTGTAGAGGGATTGGGTTTAGTTGGGCCTTAGCTAAAGAATTTTTTTTCTTATTACTTCTACAATAAAGAATAGGGGTCCCATTGGAGAAAAATAACTTGATTTTAAAATTATCTTGAAAGTTAAGTCTAAGTCAAAGTTAATATCTTCAGCAAATACCGTTTTATATTTTCTACATCTTTTATATTAATAGTTTTTTTCCAAAACGTCTTAGTTTCTGAATTATTTAGCCAACTGTGAACAGAATAATGAATTCGATCTTCAAATAATCTGTAATAGTATGATTAGATGCACAATTTTTTCTACTTTTAATTTCTGCAATAAAAACGAGGATTTTTATTTAAAACTTCATCTTAACATGATCTTAAATGTTAAGGTTCAGGGCAAATAGTGACAACTAGGAGATGATTAGTGAAAAATTTTACAACTTTTGTAGTAGAATTTTTTTTTTAATTAATTATTTTCTTATATATTCAGCAAGACCGAGATTTTGTGAACACGTTGTAAAACTAAACACCTTTTTTTAGAACAAAAACCGTCTTGAATGATTTTATAGAAAGGCCAAATATGTATTTGCCCGTATTATTTTACAGCATCATTAAAAACTAGTAGCGTATGCAAAATTAAAGCTCTGCGGAATAATTACTGCAAAGCTACATTTGGCTATGCAATATGAACAGAAATGGTGTTTGGTAATTAAAATACTTCGACTCTGTCATGATAAATACATACGGTTTGGAAAATATATATATTGGTTCTAATGTTTAAAATGCCTGCATTCAATTTTCGTTGTTAACCAATTTATATTGCTTTTTAAGTGAATGAGCTAATGAACGGCGAATATGGATGTAAAGAACATGGCTATAAATGGTACAGAGTAGCTGTTATGCTAATTTAGTTCTTGAATAAAATAAAAAATTCCAACATATTTGTATTTAAACTTTTTAAAATGACCAAAAATAGATTAGAATGCCTGTGCATAATTTTGTACTTGATTTGTAAATTTAAGTTTGAAAAATATGCACCTCTAAACGCATTTACACTTACTAAGAGCTAAATAACCACGGTAACGTAAATTAATCTTAAATTAATAATAAAGTTGGAAAGCAAGGTATTTATTATATATATAAAATAAATAGAGTCATCTAAAATGAAGATAAATCAATAAGAAATTTGTAAAAATAGCAGAGAGTTGATAAAAGAATAATACATTTCAGTTCTTCGAACTAAAATAGTAGACTAATGTTACAAATAAAAACCTATGCAAAAGAGATATGTGGTACAAATATTCCCCATCTTATAGTAATCAATACTTTTTTAAGTAATAAATATCTAGCAAGAAAGGCTACTACCCCCACTTCTATGGGATTTTGTGGTCGATGAACCCCTTGTAAACCTTAACGAAGAAGTATGCTGACGATAAAATCATACTCATTATGGGAGAAACATGGCAATATAATATCGGAGCTCATGCAACGGGCTCCGACTAGTGAAGGAGTGGTGTAAGAAGGAACACTTTAGCGTAAACCCTGAAAGAACCACACGCAGTAGTCCGGTCAAGTTAGCATCAAAAATAGGGGTAAGGTTACATTAATTCGCACCTTGCTAAAAATTGGCATGAATGTTGGGAACCCTATTATACACAATTTGTCAATTATCCACATCAATCCGAAGTGTGGAAAAAAATTTATTCAAGGTCAAATGTTGCAAAAATCGGTTTTTTGAGTTTTCCAGCTAAACGGTAAGTTTTATAATAAAAATAGGTGAGACAAAAATTATTCACCATGCAATTATCTATAAATTGTTCATACACTTTTTTCCTAAGAATCACCATTTCGGAGATACAGCGATGCAAAATGTTGAAAAAGTTGTATTCTTCATAATATGCACACGTTTCCGCGCCACCCGTGAGGTAGTGTACATGGCGCGTTTTTTTTTACGTGGTTTCCCCGGTAGGCCTATTCCACGATCTATTGTGCTTCTGTTGAGTTAAAAAGCTATTGTATTAAATTGAAAATGGTACTATTGTAAATAACAAGAGCGGTGTAAGTAATGCGTAAATTGAGAAAATTATTCGTCTGATTGATACTCTTTTAATGGAACATAATCCATACTGTCTTGCTCTTCTTCTTCTCCTTCTTCTTCTTCTTCTTCTTCTTCTTCTTCTTCTTCTTCTTCTTCTTCTTCTTCTTCTTTTTCTTCTTCTTCTTCTTCCTGCTGAGTACAAATAAATTGTTCAAAGAGCAATGCATCAGATGTCTCCTCGCCTATATCGTAAGAATCATCTTCTACTGGCGATTCAACATTGGAGCACGATTGGCCTCGACAACTGATATATGCTAATGAACAAAACAAACCAACTTTTTTACAGCCGCATTTAGCATTACACCCCGTTTTGCAATTGCAAAAAATTGAATTGAGGAGTTTTTTCGGTACAGGAGGGAGTAAAGTCTGAATTGGTTCCAATATATTGTCAGTTAACTTCCAACCCCAGTCTTCTGGGTTTAGTTTATTACCAAGCCATACTTGAACTTGATAATATACTCGAAATAGATGTTGATGAGCAGAAGCAGAAGTTGGAGGAAGAGAAGCTAATTGTACTTGTTTCTTTTTATACGTATTTTTTGCAAAAGATAAGTATCGAAACTTATCTAAGCACGTAATTTTTTTTGGAGCTCCGTAAATTGAAAGAAGAAAGCGAATTCCGTTGGTGATTACAGCTTGTGGAGTAGAGGTACTTTCTTTGAAAACATCAGCACAATCAACTAAATCTTGTCTCTCAAACAATTTCAAAACCGATCTTTTACCTCTCCTGAAAAATGCTGATGTCGTGTCGCAACCAGTTAGTGCATGTAGAAATAAGATATGATTTTGGCATTTTGAAAAAGCAGATAAACTCTTGGATGAATATATTTTTGATTGTTGTTGAGCCTTCCCAGGTTTTAAAAAATAAATAATTTTTTCAGTTGGCGTTCGAGCAGTAAGTAATACCAACAAATCAACATCTTCACCAACAAGAATAGTTGGATTTGTCGAGTTAAATTGTTCTATTGCTGTTTCAACTATCAGGACATCAGCATCATTATCAGCTTGCTTTACAGATATATTTTCAGACGTAAATTTTTCTTTCAACATTGTAATGAACCGAGACTTGTTGTGTGTATTTGCGAGAAATTTCTGTTGGCTTGTGGTAACTGTCATAAGACGTCCGAAGATGAAGATGTTGTAGCTCGACGACGTTGTTCTGCAGCTTTAATATTTTTTGTACAATCAGCATAGCCATCAAATACTACAGTCACTCTATGGTCAAAATGTCTATGTACATACCGCACGTATTTATCTAAAATATGTTTAAATGTTTCTTCGTGATCCCACACTACACGGTGTAATAGATATCCTCCGTCGATTATGTACGTAGCATTTATGTCGTCAATATCTATGTTTACTGTTTCAAAACAATCGTAAATAGCTGACTTTTGTGATTTACGCATTCCAGCATCATCGAACAGTGACAACGGATACGGAGCCAATTCATATTCGAAATATTTTTCAATTTCATCTTCGAAAGCGCTAGTAATACTCATGCGTTGAAATAATAATACAGGGTCGACAGGAACTTTCTTATCGTGAACTTTTACGGTGCTACTCATAGCTAAGAGAGGTACTACTTTATCAGCGCGTTTTAATTTTATGTTATTAAACGTCATTCCTGTCATTTTGGACATGACGGCAATTCCAACTTCACGAGCTTTGTGACAGTTAATTTTATCATCACCAACGACTCCATTAGCAATAGATACAATTTTGTTAACTTCCGGAAACGGATCATGCAATGAAAACCACTGCAGAAGGTTTTGTATGTCTTTCGAATCTTTCTTTACTCGTGAATCACTTGCATCTACATGCTGATCCGTTGTATCCATTCTAACATTAGCGAGATCTTCCAATCCTTCACAAACAATATTCATTGCATGCATACCATAAACCCATTTACTTATTACACTGTCTTTTGTACTTCTCCCTCGAGCAATACCTCCATCTGTCTTCATAGCTTTCATCATTGACTGCTCGATCACCATATCTGTTGAAGTTCCGCAACTTAATTTATCTGAACGTCGAACAGTGAAACATCCTTCTGTAAACTGTTTGTAAGTACTAGGATTCATACAGTTCTCTAATTGTAACATATCTTGTAAATATAAGTGTGCAGACTTAGCATATGGAAAATGTCCCGAAGCGTGGAAGTAAGGAAGCATTTCTTTAACGCAGTTCAAATGAGCTTGCCAATCTCCCATGCGCTCAGCCCTTATAAACTCCTTCATAATTGATACCATATAAAAATATTGAATCCAAAGTTTTGCGGTAGGTCCACGTTCTTCATATTCTCTTAGTTTTTCATTGAACTGATCGAGTAATGCTCCAGATATTTCGTCGTCATTTTCAACATCATTATATGAAATAGTGTTGTTTATTATGTTTTCAGCAGTAATGATAAGATTTGCGTCCATGACGTCATCAATATCAAGCTCTTTCAATATTATTATTGCTAATGTTAACTGAAGTATTGTATGAGCTCGAACAGCTCTCGCATAAGCATGACCATTGAGCATTTTTTCTAATGACCCAGGTGCATAAATCAAAAAAATATGTCTTTTATGCCGCTTCTCCGCTATTCCTTGCATAATGTAACCAATTGCACCAAGAAACGACATGAGAAGATGAAATCCTCCGAGCCTAATGATGATCTTCGATAATTCAGACCCTTCAGGTGCGGCTGATACGATTTCTCGAGCTTTTGCATACAGAGGCTGGTCAAAAGTAACAATACATACATCATGACCATAGCGTTTTGCATTTTGTAATGCACAAAGTAAAGTCGTGTATATAGTATTGTAATTACTAGCCGGTTGGTGAATAAATGGTAAAAATAAAATTTTGGATGTTGAAAAATTCGTAACATTATTTGTTAATTGTTCAATGAAACCATTCCAACCGGGTATTGAAAAATTCTTCCATTTACTATAGAACCATATCGCATCGACTTTTTTAAGTACAGATTCTATTACTTCACTATTATAAGCAAAATCATGGACAATTATTTTACTATAACCTACTACACCATCATTTTGGTATATCTGCAGTGGCACATGAGCTATTGCCGCGAAATCTGTTGCTGAAGGAGCTTCTTTTATCCGTTGTATCGGCTCTTCTAGTAAAACTGAACTTTTTGGAGTAACAACTTGAATGATACCCATTATGTGAAGTGTGTTATGACCGTCCAGCGTATTTACATTTATATCAGCATTGTCTGCAACATACTGAATGAATGTGCCAGTTTCTGGTGGTAAAATGTGAGGTGGACGGTGAAAAACTGCTGCTGCTTCGTACAATATAGTATCATTATAAGATGCGCACAAACCGAAAGACGAAAAAATTTGTATAAGACGTTTTGACCCAAATCGCCGATGAAAAAAAATAGAGAGACCCAATTGTAACTTTGATTTGAAAGACCTTGGTCGAACAGCAGTCATAATACTATGGCTAATATTTGTGCATACTAATTTCAAATGTTGTAAATTAAATCGCTTTTTTTTCAAAATAACTTTCTCCAAAAAATAAGTCAGTGACTCTGGAATTTGACTGTTAATATCTTCAAACATACGACCTGGCGGGGGGTAATGAGAATTATCAAAAACTGCAGATTGAATATCTTCTCGAATGATTGCTGCCGCAGCCTTCACGATTCTAAATCGCTCTTCTTTTTCATTTGTTGTTTTTTTTCGTAGCTAGCTCGATTTAAAATGTCATAGTGATTATCAACAAAACATATTAATGTTAATGCTCCTGACTTTTCTGTTATAATAATATTATCGCCATACTTCAACTTTAATCGTAACTTAATGGTTCTATTATCTAACGAATTGTTGCAAATATTTTGTAATTCGTCTAATGAAAATTGACAATCATCACTATTTTCGATGTGTGCAAATATTTCTTCCATTAAAAGATTCGTACTTTCAGATTGAGGACGACCGGCTTGACCCCCCGTAGTCGGTCTCAAGAAGGCATTATGACAGTCTTTATGATACTTAGCTTCGGCAGCAACTAAATCATGTTCGAACTCAATTCGAGTAATAACAGCTTTTGCTACATGATCAGAACGAGTCTGGGCTATATTCAGGATTGTTTCTTTGAATGAAAGTGTTGTTACATGAAAAATTTTACGCCGATACTTCAGTACTTTTCTGTTTTCTAGCTCTTCATTCAATTCATTGCCACAAAATAAGCAACACTTTTTAAAACAAAAAAATGGTTCACTTACGCGTGCTCTAGTACGAGGTGGACTTATTTTTGATGTACTAGCTTGTTCTTCATCCTGTTTTCTTTTCAATGCAGCGATTGTACCCTTCCGAGTATAGTTTTTTCGACACTGCACATGAACTGTCACAGAAGTCAGGTATTCCGAAAATTCATCACCTCTTTCAATACTTGCATTAATTAATGTCTTTAGGCCATGATCAACAGTAACTGTTTCGCTTTCGGTCAAATGTTTATTACAAATAAAGCACAACTGCGACATTTCTATTACAAACACAAAACTGCACAAATTTTGTTTGAAAATATAAGCAATAACTACGTGTTCTTACTACGAAAGAATGCTTGAGACTAATACTATTCTATCTAGGGAGGCCCTTCAAAAAGGAGCAGGTATACGAGCGTCGCCACGTGGACAATTGAATAGCAGACAGATGTTGCTCAAGGCCGTACGGTCATATAAAATGAGGGACTGGGTTTTTTTTGGAGTTTATATTTTTAAAACTGTATAATATGTATGTATACGCTACGAAAATTAATATTTTTACTTATATTATCGTTCTGTAACGTATATTACGGTAATTGACATGCATATTATGAAGAATACAACTTTTTCAACATTTTGCATCGCTGTATCTCCGAAATGGTGATTCTTAGGAAAGAAAGTATATGAACAATTTTTATAGATAATTGTATGATGAATAATTTTTGTCTCACCTATTTTTATTATAAAACTTACCGTTTAGCTGGAAAACTCAAAAAACCGATTTTTGCAACATTTGACCTTGAATAAATTTTTTTCCACACTTCGGATTGATGTGGATAATTGACAAATTGTGTATAATAGGGTTCCCAACATTCATGCCAATTTTTAGCAAGGTGCGAATTAATGTAACCTTCAATGTCTATTTTGACCGGACTACAGACCCTTCACTAAATGAAGAAAGTCGGTGAATTAAAATTACTTTTTTCAATACACATCTGCAGATAAGCCAAGAGGTTAAATATCTAGGTGTAATCCTGGATGTCAAACTTACTTAGAACTGACACCTGCAGAAAATTATTTTGAAAGACTAAACGTCAGTTATGTTACCAAAAAGGGCACTGTGAAGACAAAGAGATTAAAAACACACTAGCTGTACAGGATGGATCGATTTGAATGTTTTTATAGGCTCTGGGAAACCGCAAAAGATTTTAAAAATCTGATAAAGTAGTCCCAAGCTCTTTTTTTTTGGGAATATTTTCTAAAATGTCCTATATATTATTTATCAAAGCAACTGCGATAAAACTAATAAGGCATTCTTAAGTTACTTTTTTATGTAAAATCTAGTGGTTTAGTCAGATTGTCAATCTCAGTTTTAGTTACCGAGACATCATATCAAGTTTTATTTGTTTTAAATAGAACACCCCAAATATTTTTACATTTCCTTGGTTCTAATATATTATATTATTAATACAAATTGACAGCAAATAGGCTAAAAATATATTTTTTTGTTGTTTTATTAAGCCCACTGACTAGCTCATCAGAGCTGGCGGTTCAAAGGAGACGAGGTGTGCATATCTGTGCACATTTTAATAGACCAATAGGGTGCTAAAATACACAAATGAAAAACCCACTTAAACAAAACTGAAAAAGTCAAAAATATCAATAAAAACCAAATTAACTACATTAAATCTTATTCATTGTTATCAAAACACATTTGGCAATGTCTTTGCACTTTTCTGCTCACAGCGTTATAAATATGAATATTAGTAATACTTCGCATTGCCGCCCCAAAATTTCCTTCTAATTCCAGAGTTCTGTTTCTATACCCTCAAAAAATAAAATTCAAGGGGGTAAGATCAGATGACCACCTAACTGGTCCATTGTTTGATATCCATTTATGTCCAAAATTAGCGTTAAGGCATTCGACAACAATTCCTGCGTTATGAGCCGGGGCTCCATCGTGTCTTAATAAAATGTCTAGGTAGGCTTAAGCATTTAAATTCCTTTCATATATCGCGTAAGCTATTATATTATTACCCAACAAAGCAATTCATACATTAAACCTAAATCGTTCTTGTGTTACCATATTTATTTGTTGGTGAAGTTTCTGATCTACCCATAGATGAATATTATGGTGATTAAATATACCGTCACTAGTTATTCTTGACTCATTCGTCCATATAATGTTATTAAAGAAGAACTCATTCTTTCGTAAGATATCCATGTACTAATTACAGAAGTGAAATCTTCGTTCAGGATCGCCAGAGAGAAGAAGTTCAGTTTTTCTTTTCTTGTAACATTTAAACCTATTTTTAATGATTCTTTATGAGAAACCCCAACATCCATTTTAATAGTTCTTCTCGACGTTGAACGATCTGCCGTAACAAATGCAATTGCAGTTATGATTTCATCCTCTTAACCATCTTTTTCATACGTCTTTGGCCACGGCTTTTTAAAGGATCAAAACTGATCTCTTAAAAATTGCCTAGTTGGGTTATTCACTCTGCAGATACCGTTCAAAATATAAATCAGAGGCTCTCTGCTTATGTTTATTACACTCAATATAACATTCTACCATATTGTGTTTTTCAAAATTTTGAAATTTTTCAATTTTAAGTTTTAAACAGACAAATAAAACTTGTTATTATATCTTCGTAATTGCAACTAAAATTAAAAATCCGACTACGTCACTCGATTCTATAGAAAAAGTACCTTAAGAATGCCTTATTAGTTTTATCGTAGTTGCTTTGATAAATAAAATATAGGACATTTTAGAAAATGGAAAAATGCGAAAATCGGAAACCGATTGCGATAGCCATAATTTATTTTCGCCATTGTAATTTTCTCAAAAAAAAGCTCAGGCTATTTTATCACAGTTTTAAAATCTCTTACGGGGTTCCAGATAGCCTTTGAAAACATCCAAAAGGATACATCTTGTACATAGTGTCCAATGGTCGATGAATTTACAGGTTATCTCCATTATTAGTAAAAATTGAAGGATATAGTTTTCGTTGCACTTTGTTACTTTTTTAAGGAACGGATAATATCACTAACAGAATTTTCATATACCTATTTAAAGAAATAAAACATCAAAATCATACCCTCTGGGGTTTCTGTCAGAATATTTAGATATTCGCCATATTTTTATACTGAAGTCTTCTCAATAATAGCCGGCCTTGCAAACTTTGAGTACAACGAAAAATTCGACATACTTGTTTATTATATTCAGTGTAACGACAATGAAGATAACGCATTAGAAGTGTATTTCAACACGTTTGAGTATTTTAGTATTCTTTTCAATTTGAAATTTATGAATGCCTGTAATTCGTAGATATCCAGAAAGAAGACAGCCAGATAAAAGAATGCTTTTGAGGATAAAATGAAATTTATTTCGACATGGTTGATTTTCTAAACCACGGTCTAAAATTTACAATTAGGAAAACCGAGACATCGATAAAATCAATGTTTTAGCTTCTATTTATGCAAATCAAAGAAGTTCTGGCAGAATAGTAGAAGGTTCTGTAGGAGTTCATAAGTAGAGGATTCAAACAGTCTTAAAAAATACAAGTTTAAATCAAATAAATATCATCAAAATCCACATACAGTTTATAACTGATATTTGCAAAAAATAAAAAGAAAAAAAATTTGAATCAGAATCAATATGGTCTGATGAGGCTTACTTTACCAGCACCGGTATATTGAATAGATAGACTACTAGGTTCTGGTCTAAGGAAAATCAACATGTAACATTTCCATGAGAACGACAATGAAATTTTGGATTCAGCGTTTTATGTTTTATACTTGGTACAAAAATCGTATATGATATATATATATATATATATATATATATATATATATATATATATATATATATATATATATATATGAAGGTAGCCTTACCGAAAATAAATATTTTCAAATTCTGCAACACATTGCTCCTGAAATAACAGAAGAAGTACTCTTAATGTGACTTAACAATCTGTACCTGTAACAAGATGGAGCTCCAGCTCATAATACGCAAATTCTAAGGGCCTATCTCGACACTAATTTTCCTGGCCGCTGAACGGAAACAAATGGGCTTATAAGATGGCCACCCAGATCTCTTGACTTGGCGATTTTGGTCTTCTTGTGAAATAGCCGCTAACATAAAATTTATACCGTCCAGCATCAAATCATGACGGATTTAAGAAATGTGACTCAAAGGAGGGTGTAAAAATCCAAACTCTTAAAACCACATATCGATGGACAGCGGGTTCAACGCTGACCTCTTTTTTAAAAACTTAAGCTACCAAAATCACACTTTGGGCCACTGAGTTAAACCTTTGACCTTTTTTTATAAACCAATGTGCTCAAAATTTCATACTCTGGCTCCAAGATTTTTACGTTATCGTAAATGCAGGTGAGTTGCTTTATAAATTTAGTGATCAACTGGTTATTTGACGATTTATGAATTTATCAATAAATCTAGACATTCAAAACCTGATTAATTGGAGTTCAGATTAGTTTTATTAATTTTTGCCATTTTGGAGTTTATGACTCTCGATTGAAAGAGGTTTTTTCTATACTAATTCATCAATTTATGCTGATATACTATAAAATGCTATATGGCAAAGTTATGTTCCATTTTTTTATAAGGAACGTCTGATCGGTTATGAACTTTGTAATCCGGCTTTACTTTTTCTTCTTTTAAATTGGCTGAAGATCAACAATAGTGCCAAGCATGTGCACGAATCATTGGGCTCTGTTTTTACGGATTAGCTATACTTCAGAGTTAAATCTAGTGCTATAGTGCTAAAAGACCATTTGGAATCTGAATGAAAAAATAGTATAACTCTCATCAGATTCAAAATGTTCCGACGTGGCCCAATTAGAAATTACTTCAGAAGTTGATAGCGCGACATCCTTTTCCGTATTAGCTGATGAGACTCATGATGTTGGAGGGATAAATCAATTATCAATTGGAGTAAGATACGTAAATTTTCTGTACGAAAATAAACAATCACCTATGAAGAATTTCTGGGATATGAACAACTGAAGGAATTGAACGCTTAGTCGATATCGAAAATAATTATTAAATTCTTGATCAAAAGTAACCTAGATTTAAACAAACAATTTAATTCCTGCAAATACAACTACGGTTCTGTCTCCACATGCTTTTTGACCACCTGTTTATATATATATATATATATATATATATATATATATATATATATATATATATATATATATATATATGATGAAATAAATGTAATTATTTTTTTTATAACTTATTTAGTTTAAAGGAATTTCGTTTTATTCTTGTGAGTTTAGTTTTTTAACCGACTTCTAAAAGAAGGAGGTTCTCCATTCGTCGCGTATGTATATATATATATATATATATATATATATATATATATATATATATATATATATATATATATTTATGTATGTACACCGATTACTCTGGAACGGCTGCACTGATTTGAATGAAATTTTTTACATTATATTTAGAAAGTTGGTGGTCCCATATTTTTTTAGATGAAATTGATTTTGTCCGATTCTCTCCAAAATTGATATGGGGGAGTTTTCGAGGTCTCAAACAACAAATCCTAAATTATTTTTAAAAAATTCAATATGGCAGATACAATATGGCGGACAAAAAAATTTAATTTTGTTCGATTTTCTCTAAAATTGGTACGGGGGAGCTTTCGGGGTCGCACTTGATGAATCTAAAATTATTTTTAAATAACTCAATATGGTTTATCCAATATGGAGGATTAAAAATTAATTTTATCCAATTTTTTTAAAAAGTGATATGGGGAAGTTTTTGCGATAGCACATTACGATCTGATATTATTTAAAAAACATTAAATATGGCGGATCTAAGATAGCGGATTAAATATTCTACATCTCTCGATTTTGTCTAAAGTCAGTATTTGGGGATTTTTGTTAGTGTTAATTACAAAATTAAAATAATTTTTGAAAAATTCAAACTGGCCGAATCAATAAGGTGTCTTAAAAATTTTACAATTTTCGACTTTCTCCAAAACTGCTCTATATCAGTTTAGATTAAGACGTTAAAGTTTTTTTTTGAAATTCAATATGGCGGATCCAATATGATAGGAAGAAAATTTTACATTTTTTCAAATTTGGTATTAGGGGGTTGAGGGGTGGTGTATTACGAATATGAAGTTAATTTTTTAATAAGATACAATATGAGGGACTAAAATTTTGCATTTTCCGGTTTTATAAAAATGATACTGCGGGGTTCTTGGGGCGTATAAAAACTCAATATACAATATAAAATATATCGGGCTAAGAAATTTACGTCTCAAATTTTTTAAATATCGATATTGGAAGGTTTTGGGGCCTATATTACCAATCTAAAATTAATTTGAAATTTAAGATAGTGAATTTTACTATGACAGATTAAATATTCGTTTGACATCATTTCATTGGTATTTGGAGACCTCTAAGAATCAAAGAATTTTTAGTGGTTCATTTTAAGGTGATTTACAATTCTGGATAAAATGGGTACTTTTTGCCACTTTGGAGTCATTGCGAGGTACACTAATCTCGCTTAGCACTTTGTTCAGATAATTTATGAATATCATAATGAATTCAAAATTAATAAAATTTTTATAAAAAAAAGTTGAACCGACTTCTAAAAGTGCGCTAAAAAGTGAAAAATAACTATCAATTTTTATATGAAATAGAAATTTTTGAAGTCGGCGCCAAACTAATACCTGACAAAATGTGATTCGCATAAACAGATTAAAAATACTTTATTTGTAATTGCTCTCTTAACATAATTTGTATATATGTTATTTATTTCATTTAGAAATAATTTGGTGCCGACTTCAAAAATTTCAATTTCATATAAAAATTTATAATTATTTTTCACTTTTTAGCGCACTTTTAGAAGTCGGTTCAATTTTTTTATAAAAATTTAATTTAATTCTCTTGCTTTGTTCTGCTAAATTGAAAAATTTTTCAAATGTCCTTTGTTAACTTTTATGTGTGGTGGGGTGGGAAACTGGAATCATAAATTCTGGGTCTTCGGTCGCTGACTACGGAAAAATGAGGTATGTTTATTTGTTATCTTAAAATTTCTTATCAAATCTAGCAGATTATCTTACTTGAGATACAAATTACATTTTTTTTATTAAAATACGTCTTAATGTATCTGCAGAGCATAAATTTCTTTGGTTTTTAACAATAATGTTAATTTTGCCATAATTTTTGTAAACTCATGATCAGCCATCTTGACACGAGACCATCACATTATCTTAAATATATGTTGCTGGTCCTAATTGTCTATTCTCTTTAATAAAACCACCTATTGCTAAAACTTTTCGGCAACCTAATGTAGTTTTACGAGCTGTAGCACCTATCTCCAAGGTAAAATATATAGAGAAGTTACCAGCCATTGTATCATTTAATATTCCTGAGAACATAGTATGCTGATCTGAGGGAACTTGGCTAGCAAAGACTCTACGAAGGAAATTCAGGACAAACCATATGGAAAAGAACATTCGAGCTCCAACCTACTTCGTCAGGAAGATTGGAGGTAAGTATTAATTCGTATCTTTTTCCTTTTGCTTATTAGCTTATCTCTGGAATTTTGACTCCACCTGCTAGTCTATTTCAGGTTTGAGGAACTCGACTATTCTTATCTTATTATCTTATATCGTCTTTGCAGAAAAGAAATTATATAGAAAGGCAGTATTATCTTGAAGTAACAGGCTTCATTTGAATGATCTCATTATATCCTAAATCTACAGTTATTTACCTATAAAACGTACCATTTTTTTCTTGTTTTCAGCTAAGGTTTGACCAATTTTCTTTCTTGTCTGAAGTACACAGTCTTTTTTGCGTTGTGTTCTATTATAATTCTCTTCTTTTCTTGATATATTGTTAAAATGGTGAATATTAATTTTAAATAAAATATTATTTTAATTATCGGAAATTATAGAAGAACAACCCACTTAATTTTTTTGACATGCTATAGAGTCGGTATAAAAAGAATTTTTTTTTTGATTAAGAAGTTGCAACTTATAATTTTATGACATGTAATATGCCGGAGTTTTCTAACTAACGCTCTAGTCTGTCATATATATTTTCTTGCGTGTACAATCAATTTTTTAAAATTTTCAAAACTCTTTTACACTTATTGTAAATAAATTATTTATTGTTCTTTCTCACCTTTATTTTACACACACGCTGCTTCTCTTAACCATACAGTTCCTAAATTTAGATTGAAATCCTCCTGAGCTTAAGTATCAATAATTTGTGGAAAAGGAAATTTAAAAATAATCTTCTTCACACGATTCTAACTTTACTATGTCGAAATAAAGTTGGAATTAATAACCTCAAGTTCCTCTCCCTTTCTAAAGGTATGTATGTATGTGCGTAAAGTGGGAGTCTGTACACTGCGACCTGGTAGATCTATTGTGCCCCTTTACTGCAGACCAGTCGTAGGAGTTACCTTATAGGCTAGAGCAGGTCCTCCAGTCCTATTTCCCTTAGGAATCTCAGGATGTTGGACAGATTCAAGATGGATAGTTCCCGTTCTTCGATTTGATGTGCTTCCAAGAACCGCACTCTACAAGGATATGAATAGAGGTTTCGTCCTCTTCCTCAAAGAATTTGCACTCTTCTCTTTCTACCAGTCCGAGTTTTTTGAAGGGTCCTTTCAGGTGGCAATGCCCCGTCAGGACCCCTGTCAGAACTCTGAGCTGGTTTTTATTTAAGCTTATTCATTCTTTGAATCTCCTCTGGTCGTAGTTTCTCAGAAGTATCTTCGCTTAGCTGAATCCTTGCAGCTCCGTCCAATAAATGGATCTCCTGCTTTCTTCTTCTATCTTTAGTACTTTCAGCATTACGCTGCTACTGATTTCACAGAAAAGTTCTGGCCCGAGAAAAGGTATCTCAGCCCCTTTCCTTGCGAGCTTGTCTACTATTTCGTTCCCCTCTATCTCACATGAGGGTGATTTTATTATTCTTACTCAAATCATTCAGTTTCTTTAGGCATTCCCAGACCATCTTGGAACTGATAACTTGAGAGCTCAATGAATTGATGGCTGCTTGACTATCCGTCATGATGATAATCTCTTGGCCGTAATAGTTTTTCTCCTTGTTAAATTGAATACACATCCTAATGGCATGTATTTCTGCCTGGAAAATGCTTGATGACTTACACAAGCTTTTTTAGTGTCTGGTGCCTGGTCCATACACTCCTACTCCAGTTCCTTTCATTGTTTTGGAGCCATCTGTATACCATATAATGGATTTCTTGCTGAGTTTTTCAATGGTGTTTCTGTCCCATTCGTTCTTGCGACTCAACTTTGTGCTGAAGTTTTTTACAAAGTTAAATTTCTTTTTAATTTCATCTTTTATCATTTGTTGATTTCTGGATGAGAGCTTGGGCCTTCATTTTATGACCTAATCTCTCATCATCTAATAAATCTTCCTCTTCCCCATGTTCTCTAAAAATATATGTAGAGGTATGAGGTTTCCATGGCGGCCGTTGAGCAGGTCTTCATTTCCCCGGTTATACATGCACAGGCCAGTCTTTAAACTTTCGAGAGGTTAGTTCTCGTATTGCTTCATTTACTTCTTTCATGTCGCTTTCTAGCTCCAGATGGTGTTTGGCGGGTTCTCTGGTCTGAATGCGTGCTAAGTTAGCTTTCAGATTGGTGCTGTATTTTTCCCAATCTGTGTTCCTAGGATTTCTTCTGAGGACTGGCTCAGGAGGATCGGTTTCTAAACTGAATATAATTATTTCATGATCAGAAAGAGAAGGTTCATTTAATTTCCTCCAGTTTCCCACTAGGTTTGGTAAGCCTGGTGTGCTTATTGTAATGCCTAGCAGTTCTTCGCTTACCCTTGTTACAAATATAGAAGTAATTTCTATATTGTTTGTGGTAAGATTACATTTAAAGATGTATTCTAAAAGTTGCTCATCTCTATAATTGGTGTCCTTGCTGCCCCAGATTGTGTTGTGAGCGTTGGCAACACACCCCAATAGTAGTGGTAGTTTCTTTTCCTGGCAGTACTCTACCAGTTTTTGCACTTCTAGGGGTGGTACAGGCCCGTTCTTGCGATGTAGCACGAGGTTATGATGATCTCTAGCTTCTTCTTCTTCAGATTAGGGTATGCTCGAGTAGGAATTAGGTCTCTCTATAAGAATTCTGAAAGATAGAAAGAGTTAATATTTTTCTTTATCGTGATACATGTTTTATAGGCAATGTCTTATACGAGTGCCTAGCCCCACATTCTCTAAGAAAACTTACTCTAGTATTCTTAAGACACTATGGAATACAACAATGAAACACTTAATAAATGTAAAGACAAATAATAATATAATTCTCAAAATAAGTTCAACACAACTAGATACCCCTGAAAGATCAAAAAACAGTAATATTTCAATTGGCATAGAGAGAATTGCATTTATTTTTCTATATTTGTTCTGACTATTTGTAATAAAAAATAGGATAAGAAACTCATTTTTCGTTGCTTTGAAAAAGTGTACGTGCTTAGTGTAATAAATTCTTCAATAACTCTATTGGTTTTAAATTGGTCCAAATAGTTTCTTAACTATTTTTATGTTTTTTTTTTAAATTGCACAAAATAATTACATAGAAGTATACCTTTACAATTCGATTACATTAAATTGTATATCTTTTTAAGTAAAAAAAATGGCGGAAGTTCTAGTTAGCACTTGCCTACTGCCACTTGATCACAAAGTTTCATTATTAAATATAAAAATTTTAAACGTGTTTTATTGTCTATAGCTTAAATTACATTAGTAGCAAAATAATAATGTTAAAAGACAGCCAGTTTGAATGACGCAACATTAATAAAGACGTAAAAATGTGTTTTACGTAAATGCAACCAGAAATGAAGCCGGGGTTGCTGTAGTAGCTTTTTGTCATCTGTTCTATACGAATAAAATATCTTTGTCAGAAAGTCCAACTCGTATTATTTATTATATTATATTTTATACACATTGTTCAGGAGTTCTCACTCTAGAACGGGCATTCCTTGGAAAACCCAAAAGTCAAAAACAAAATATATTTGAAATGTCGTACTAATGCAGTGTAAACAACAACATGTCATGATAAACACAAGATAATACATTGGGAATATCAAGCACAAACATTCGGGATGCACCACGTTGTTAATTTATTTTGCTCCAAAGATACCTGATATAAGGCAGGAGCTCTTCTGTTAATCTAAGTTTGCAATAGCCGTACTGATTGTCGATAATGATGTTTAAGCTTAGTAATTACTCTCTAAATGTTTCGAAATATTATCTCAGGCTTTAAAATTACATGTAAAAAATTTATTATTTATTGGTTAAGAATAATAATAAAACATAAAAAAATCGGCCTTTAGTCCCTTATTCACTAACATGATCTAGTTTTAAAACTGGTCCAACTTGACAGTAAGGGGTTTAACTTGACAATTAAATTTGGAACCTTGAAAATCAAGAATTAAAAAAGCGCTTTATCTCAAAATTTAATTTTAATATCAAGATGTGTATTTGTTGACATATAATACAAATTATAACAATATCAAAAAACAATCTGATTAACTGTGGAAACTAGGTCGGGTCTAGGTCTTAAACCTTTTTAATGAATCTGGGTGTAAAAGTTCAGAAGTTCATGAATATCGACTAGTTATTTTTCAAACAACTATAAATGATGCTAACCTTGTTCGTTATTGATGAGTTTATCTAAATGAGTACTGGAAGTAACTACTGGTGGGTTTATGGAATAAAATCTAATTTTTGGTATAAATAATTCATTATTTTATTACCTTGTCTAAAACAATTAAAATTAATTTTATTTGAGGCTGAAATAAAAATTGACTCAAAGTATTGTTACAAAAAATCCAGGGAATGAAACCTAAAAACTGGTTAGAATACATGCTTTAAATTTTTTTCTTCGAATTAGTTTTCACCTTTTAAGATTTCCCACGTGATTAATCAGAACGCACATATCAGAAAAAGTTAACTTTCTTAATAACTTCTGATTGTTGATTTCTCACCGATTTATGGAAAAAAATTACCTCTGAATGACATTTGACTAACTATGATATTTATACATTTGAGCATGACTTACTTTCCTTTTATACATTAGAAAGAGAAGTTCTTATTAAAAAACAACTTGACTTTGAAACTACCTTGAAGTTCAGTCTCAAGGTCGAAGGCAAGGTCACTGTAGTATGCCCCCCTTCGAAGCCCATAACTTTTGTCTGAAACAATTTTCTCGAAAATGCACCGCAGAAAAGATATTATGTGGATTGAATAAAATAAATCATTGTATAGTTTATTCTTTTTTGCTGATAAAAAGAATGATTATTTCTTTGTTTAGTGTTATTGGCACTTTAGTCAATAGGCCTAGTCATATTTTAATGTTTTTGTAGGACATTTCAAAACACTTTTTCAATTTGTCATATGAATATTCAAATAGAGAACTTAGCGCCTTATTTTCTAAAATAAAATATATCGTTTAAATAATCATTTTTAAGTTTTCCATATGTTTACTGTCATTACTTTCATTACATCATTGAGCTCTTATTCAAATCTTTCTTCTACTGCAGATTAATAGGCATCATTAATGTAAAGATTAAAATAAAAACTGTTACCAAGTATAGTACCAAAAATGTTAGAAAATCAAAAAAAAAATCATTTGCTAGTATTAGTCCACACAGTGATACAAATCGTAATGTTAGTAACAGAATTTAAGCCCTGTGTATCACAATCAGAGTTGCCGAAAATTAAAACAAATATGTAGTAGAGTGCATTCTCATATTAAATTATAAATTTTTGAGATATTTGATGAGACTCATTCAGGGCGTTTCCACTATAGTAAAAGAGGCGTACACTAAGAAAAAAGTTAATAGAGTAAATCTTGGAATTGTTATATCATTTAATATAAAATGAAAGCCTAACAAGTTGAAACTACCAACTATCTTTGATACATAATTTGAAATAAGCCAGAAAATCAAGCAGCTAAACTGAATTATGGATCTAAAGCTCATCTGGAGTTCATACTTACATTATAACTAAAAGTAAAACAATCATTAAGCCACACATTATACATTGGTTATATACAGGAGTTGTAAGATCAACAATAACCTACGACTTGGTTGTATGGTAGACTACTCCTATGGTTACTTAACTAGAGAGACTAGCCTGCTAATAATGTATGAAGATTATGAGAAGCATCTCGATAGCTACAGTAAAAATCGTCAGAACAGCATAATATTTGGTAAACTGAACTTTCCTTCGAACTTACTAGCAAGCAAATGTGCAAGTTCAACAGACTTTAGACTGGCTGGAAGATCTGATCTAACCCGATTCCAGCCAAGTAACTTCGTTTGATTTACAGACGGGTCCAAATCTAATTATAGCACAGAAATCCGAAACACGCGCTACTTCCAAGTCAGTGGCATAGCTAGATCTGTCGATTGACAAGAGTTACTTTGGCGTCTTAAATCTTACGAAAAATCGCGACACGGTACAAGTATCTAATTTTTTACTTAGGTAAAAAAAATTATATCAACTTGTTTTAAATTTATTATGTAAATACTTTCATCGTAAAAATTTATAATTATTATATTTTATTTCCTCTTTAATTTTTGTAATATTTGTGGTCGCATAATAATAAAAATTAAAGTCAAGTTAGGTATTTCATATTTATTAATTATAAGAAAATTTTTATAAAAAAAATTGAACCGACTTCTAAGAGAGCACTAAAAAGTGAAAAATAACTATAAATTTTTATATGAAAGTGAAATTTTTCAGTCAGCTCCGAACTAATACCTGACAAAATGTGATTCGCATAAACAGATTAAAAATAATTTATTTGCGATTTCATTTGGAAATAAATTGGCGCCGACTTCAAAAATTTCAATTTCTTATAAAAATTTATAATTATTTTTCTCTTTTTAGCGCTCTCTTAGAAGTCGGTCCAATTTTTTAATTAAAATTTTATTTTTCGATTTTTAGTATTAAATTTATTATGACTTCCATAAATTATTTGAACTAAGTACTAATAGAGATTAATGTAAATCGCAATGACTTCAAGGTGGCAAAAAAGTACCCGTTTTATCCAAAGTGGTAAATCACCCGAAAATGAACCACTAAAAATTCGGTCAAGCAAATATTTCGTTTGTCATAGTAAATCCACTATCTTAAATTTCAAATTAATTTTTGAATGGTAGTGTTGGCTTCAAAATCTTCCAATATCGATATTTAAAGAACATATTGAGCTTGTATGCTCCCAAAGAACCCCACAATATCAATTTTAGACAAAACCCCCTAATGCCAAATCTGAGAAAATGCGAATAAGGTGAAATTTTCAGCCTACCATATTGGATCCGCCATATTGCATTTCAAAAAAATAATTTTAACATCTTAATCTAATCTAAATCTAAACCCTTCAAAGCCCCCTGATATCAATTTTGGATGAAATCCGAAAATTTTAAATTTCTACGCCGTCATGTTGTATCTGACATATTAGATCGAAAAATGTAAAATTTTTAGTCCGCGATATTGAAACCTGAAAAAATACTTTTAAATTCACAATTTACACCCTCTAGAACCGCCTATATCAGTTTTGGAGAAAATCAAAAAATGTAAAATTTTAAGACGCTATATTGAATCCGCCAGATTCAGTTTTTCAAAATTTTGAAATATTTAAATTTGTAATTAACACTAATAAAAATCCCTGATACTGACAAAATCGAGAGGTGTAGAGTCTTTAATTCGCCATTTTGATTCGCTATATTTATTATTATTTCTTTTAATAATTTCAGATTCGTAATGTGTGACCCCAAAAGCTCCCCTATACCAATTTTGGATAAAATCGAACAAAATTGATTTTTGTCGTCCGCCATATTAGATCCACCATATTGAATTTTTTAAAAATAATTTTGGATTCGTTATGTGCGACCCCTAAAACTCTCCTATACCAATTTTGAAGAAAATCGGACAAAATTGATTTTTTGTCTGCCATATTGGATCCGCCCTATTGAATTTTTTAAAAATAATTTCAGATTCGTTGTGCACGATCTCTAAAATTCCCACATACCGATTTTGGAGACAATTGGACAAAATTAATTTTTTTTTGGCGGCCATTTTGTCAGCGCCATCTTGGATTTTACTGCACCAATTTCATCCAAAAAAATATGGAACCACCACAGCAACTTCCTGAATATAACGTAAAAAATTTCATTCAAATCGGTGCCGCCGTTCCGGAGTAATCGTACATACATAAAAAGAAATACATAAGCGACGAATTGAGAACCTCCTTCTTTTAGAAGTCGGTTAAACATGTACTACATTCGACATACTGCTACCAAATGACTTATAAAGGTACATCGTTCTTATGCTTGACAAATAATTAAAGCACGAATTTCTTCTGCTTCCCGAAAAACTCCACGGAATCATCGAGCTTACGTCATTTTGAAGCAGAAGAAGATCGCTCAATGTCATGTAAGGTAATATTATTTCTAATTTCTGTTCATTTTGATTCAAATGATGATATATTTTTATTTGCTATAACAGCGTCAATTTGTTTTGTTTGAAACTTTCCAAATAACAAATCAACTTGAAGCATTATATGTTTAATCATGATAGGAAATTATTGCTTTTGAGAACTTTCATATACTAACGTTTCTACTGTTACTTAAGATTTCTTCCATTATGTTTAGAATGCTGTCTTTATATCCGAATATGGTACAAACAACTCAAAAAATAAAATTCATTCTTGTTGAGGTCGAATGAGGAAAGCGTTTGTTAACAATCTGATCTGGTATTGCGGTTCTTTGAGGACTATTTGAAAAAAAAGAACAAATCTCTTGTAAATTGGAAAAAAATATGCAGACATTTTTATTGGCGAATGCAGCGTTTAACATTACCGAAATTAATTGATGTGAATAACAATGCACGTAAGCAGCAAAGTACCCACTTGATTTTACTTAGACATACAGGAAGATACTGAGTAGGAACTGCTTTATATTTTACTGCTTTTCTAAAATCTCTTACAAGAGATTCTAAAAAGTGACTAACAGATACACGATGGCTTTTATAAATTCCTTCGTAATTCAGAATCCTTTGAATTCGGAATTCTAAATTGGCCACTGCATTTGTTTGCATAATTTGGGACAAGGTACTTAATCTTGGATGGTTTTTTTCCGGTCAAAAATTTCTCACCTCTTTAAAACGTAACAAAATATCTTGATCTAAGTAAAAACGTAGTCACTTTCACAAAAATTAAAATACCGGTACAGTAGACATCACGCATAGAAATACCGGTACGGTAGACGCCACGGTTGTATTCTAACCTGAACTAAAGGAAAGGTTTAACTGCTGCTTGAAGAAACGTTTACTTGATACCGGCAGCGCCACGCGCGACTGGAAGCCAAAGTTCAAATACTCGTCCAGTAGGTAGCAGAAGAGAAATTATTCTAGTAGAGTGATATTTTGTAGGGCAAATTAATTACAGGTTTGCAAGTCGGCTTACAATTTATATAAAGCTTACGAGACGGAATTAATATACAAGTCTTAAGATAGCCAACTCCATATAGGCGCCAACGGATTAGCTTGGATTGCATTAAAATTGCATATCAGCAAAGCGATAACATTTCCAGGCGTAATACTATAACACAGACATATTATTCTTGAGATTTAGGCGAAATAATTTAAACTATTTCAATAATTGACTGCTGTTTGCATATAATCTAGGTAAAACATTGATTTTAATTTAATCATTAAATTATCAGTAGAAATTAAAAAAATATTTGTACTTATATTTATTAGTATCCTTTACTTTAATTTACAATTTTTTTGGGGGTTTCAGAAACCTGCAGACCTAAAGAAAAACCGCCATTGCTCTATCACTGGGCACAAAACCTTTACGATTTTGGCCATTTTAATTAGCATTTGGTAATTTTCCTTACAACTGGCATATAATAATAATAATAGCAATACGGCATCTTAAAGCTATTTAAAACAATATTTAAATGTACAAGAAGTTTGCACGTACTAAAATAAAGAAACAATAATTTGATACCATAAAATATGAAATCATGTCTTCGTATAAAACCAAGGGGTTGTCAGTTTCCAGACAAGTTTATAATTATTTTTTTTCATTCTATTTCGAAATGTAATAATCAAACATGAAATGTGGTTATGTGACACAAATATTTATATTATTATAAAAAAAACATAGAAAACAGTATAAAGTAAGTCATAGTTTTCCTTTTCTTTTAAGATATCAGTTTTTAACAATTCATAACAAAAATCTATGTGAAGCAGTTATATTGAGAAAATCCTTTCCCTTCTTAGAAATTTGAGGCAGTCTGACAATGTCGCTTCAACGACGTATTATGAGAGTTGTTCCAAGACTGTATTAATGGAGTTATTACAAAATCAAAGACCTGCGGGCCGTTCCGTCAACGAAAAATTTATTTTCAGGAATTTGTCCTTAGTATGGCATGACGCTATTGACTGGAACACCTAGGCAAATGCGAAAAACCTCTTTTTTCGATAATGCGGGTCGAAGAAATTTGAACTAGTAATTCATGAGTCTCAAGTATTACACCTAAAAAAATATGTCAAAGTTTGCAACACATTTCAACTAAACGCTGGTATTTTTTTACAGAACTTCTGTGAACTTACACTAGATGGTAAAAACGCTTAAATTTTCATCAGCTTTTTTTTCGTTAAGTTTCCTGGAAAATTGTTATTTTACTTTATATAAATTTAACATCTAGTTTAAAATTGCTGTAAAATGAAATTCTATTGCACAAACACCAGTATTTTAGAGCATATTTACATCAAGTTGTACATTATTGCTATAAAGATACTATCTTAAATATAAACCTATATTATTACAGCGTTGTGATTATACACCTATGAAATAACCATATAGTGAAGATTTCTCACTATTTGTTCTTTGGGCGTATTTCCCAAAAAGAACAATACTAATAAATCATTCTAATATGGATACTCATATTTTCAGAAAATAATTGTAATATTTTAATTTCAAAACCTTTTCAAAGACCGCAATTCACTAGAGCTTTCCTTCTTGTAGCAAAAATGTTTTGTTAACCTATCTTTTAAGTTGTTTTTTTTTTCACTTTATGATTTTAACTTTTTTTTTAGGCTAACTTCACAGAATTTTTATTTTTTTTTTCCTCCCAGTTCTCTAAATCTGGATACGAATTAAAATAATATAATGAACGTAATTTTTGACACCTATTTAAAGACTCTTTTTTAATTTTACCTGTGATGATCCTTCAAAATTTTCATTTAAAATAGCCAAGCCTTTAAAATTGTTCATTAAAAATAAACTATGCTGAAATTAGACCAATATTGTACATATGTTTTTTTAAATATTACTAAAATTTTAGGTACATATTTGCAATTTTCGTAGAAAATATATATTAAACAGAAAATCTATACATTCAAACATTTGTACATTACCTAAGAAAATAAAAACTGCTCCCCATAATTGACAATTTTCCCATAATATTAAATTTACCGAAACATTTGCTGATTTTTCACACAACAACAACTCAATTCATTTAAATTCTAATTTTATTTAATAATAAATATCGTCTACTTCCATTATTAATGCTAATTTAATTTTCAAAAGACTTGATTTAAAAAGTTAATTTTTATCGGTCAATATAATAAAGAAATTAATATGGGTATTTTATAAGTGTTATTAAAATACGCCAAAATATATTTTTTCTAACTTTGGTTTATTGTTTGCTATACGATAATATTTGCGGTTTATATTTTGGACAGGAATTAATGTTTTTGTTTCACCGCAAATAAATGATTGTTATTTTGTAAAATATTTGTTTTACATTTATTATTTTGTAGGTATTGCATAAAATATTTGGAAAAATCTCTGGGGTTATGTTAACTTATTTTTTATTAAAGATACTTTCAGTTTTATTAAAATGTATTATTATGGACTAACATTTATTCAATTTTGACTATTTTCTTACTTTTATTTGAATAAAGAACTTGTTCGTATATATGGAAATGTCACCTTCTAAGAACCATCCACAATGGACCATAGGTTCTTGCATTCATGTCGAAGTACTTCTAAAAATGCTGATAACGCTTTTGGCAAATTCGAAAAGTCACAAAGCAAAAATCGTGTAAAGAACCTGTTTTGTTAATAAGGTAATGTCACAATGCATTCCGGCTGTTATTGAAACTGCATTTTTATTAAAATTCAAACAGATAACATATGTTATTCTTAATATACTATTTAAATTTAAAAAAAGTTTTTTGAAATACTACTAGTAAATAACAATAATAATATAATGCTAAAACCAACCAAATGACAGTCGTACATAACAGACCAGATTTTATTTTAGTAGATAAAATATCCAAGCGAGCAACCCTAATATAAGTCACCATCTTTAACCACAATAATTTAATAGGTACATACATTTAAACAGACAGTGGAGAATAAGAAGCATCCGAACGTACCCTAGAATTCTATCAATAACTGGCGTGATACCGAAGAGAGTTTTCCATTTAATAAAAATAAATTGGGCTTTGGAGAATAAGGCTATGCAAAAGGTACTTGAGACTCCTTGTTCGGAAGTTTATGGGAAATACAGAGGACTATAATACCACAAAGGGCATTTCAACATAGATAGGGCATCCACAGAACTTCATTTTTATGATATCTGAGTGTATCTGTATCCACGACGGCATTCTCGGTTTGACGCACCGGTAAGGTTTGCCTACTTTGAAGACCCTGACAGCGTTGCCAGTGGTAGTTGGAGCTCAAAGCTGAAGAAAAAGCAATCGATCTGAACAAGATTCAACATAATAAATATTTCCTAAAATAGAGAAACAAACAAATAGGAATAATATATCCCAGGTGGGTACTGGTGGCGCCGAATAATCTCATCCCTCTGTCGAGGGCTGTCTCATGCTTTCGTAAAGGGGGGAACTTCCATTTTTAAGAAGTTACATGTTGAAGGGGCGGGCTCCTGTCACACAAGAAGCTACAATTCAACAACTACAACAACTACAGCAAACCAATCACATGAAAATGAGAGCTAAACAACACCAAGACCTCCAACCGCCAAAGATGCTGCACAGAAACTTCAACCTGCATTCACTCAAGCGGGACCACCAAGAAAGCGGATGAAATGGAACGTGTCTATCAATGAATCTATAATTTGCACCTTTTACAGAGTAACTCTTCTAAAACGAGAGATAATCAGCGACAAACATCTATATGCAGGGAGTAATTACACATATAAGTATCACAACAAAGAACAACAGATCAATAATGGAAATTGAGTGAGAGATCAGAAGCACTGACGATAACAATAAACCAATCTCTGTACTTTGTCCTTAGCCAGAACCCGATGTCGAAGAAAAACCCAACAACGACACTCGAGAGGACATTGCTGAAGTTTAAAAACAACAACAACAACAGCAACTACATCAGCATGAGAGGTAAACAATGCCAAAAGCTCCACCCGCCGATGATGCTGTGTGAAATCTCCAACCTGTGCTCAATCAAGCGAGACTGCCAAGACACCGCATGAAATGGATTGTGGCTATGAATGAATCAACAGTACACATTTTTTACATAGTAACTCATCTAGGACGACAGATGATCAGCCCAATTTTACAAAGAGTATCCACATATACAAATGTCTCAATAAAGAATATCAGACCAATACAGGGTTATACTCGGTTATACTCCGAAATAAACTAATTCCAGAAAAGCGATTTAATATCATGTAAATTGCATTCAAGGAAGAAATCAGAGACACTGACGATAACATTTAATAAATTGTTAAACTTGGGCCACTGTCAGAATCTGAGGTTGAAGAATAACCAAACAATGATATTCGAGATGAAACGCCGAACTTTTCCACAAATTATTCACCGAGATGAGTAAGGCATTGCTAGTATGATGAAAACAACCCAATAGTCAGGACAGCACTACCAATAGTAAATCCAACTAAAAAGTTCTGTTTAGTATAGATATCATAAACAACAGAGTTTTGCCAGGTTATGTTTTAGAGATTCATACTCTAGAACATCTATATATGCTGATCTACCACTCTGCAACCTCAGCAACTAGAACTATGAAGGTTAGGATCACCACGAGGTGACGGAAGGGCAATTCAAGCGCACAACCTAGTATTTCGCAATGGGAAAAAAGACTTAATAAAAAATCGAAAATCTTCGGAAAGATATAGGGCAGCTGATAGAGTATGGCGTTAGAATAAGAAAATACAGAAACGAGTACAAAAAATATTGAATCAGGTTAAATATCACTCGCGAGATCACCCAATAAAGAGCAATGTCCAACAATACCTTGATGAATAAGACCAAAAATTTCCATGGTTATAGGAAGATTAAAGAGATATAAAGCCAGCAACAGCTGAAAAGGAAACCAAGCCCTTTTTCAGCGATTCGTAAGAACTTCTTATCGGAAATTAAAATCTCAACCAAACTTTGCAGGTAATAGATATCCAAATAAAAACAAATTGATTAGTTCCGAAAAAGTCAGCGTACTACAACCACTCACTGAAACATTAATGCTGACTGGATCAACGAAGAGCATCAGGTTTGCCAGGATTACAGTAAGATGCAATTCAAGTCCTTTACCGCCGAAATTACTAGCATCGTCAAGGGACTTCATATAATCATAAACCCGGGTCCTGATCATGTTCAGAACTACTGGCCTAAAAAGTTTTGGAGTATGCACCAGCAACTGACTGGACTGATAAATGATATTTTGCTTAATCCACTGAAGATACCATAATTTCGTACAGCGGGAGTCACATATTTCTTGCCAAAAATCAGCATAATACACAAAATTCAGCCAAATATTGGCCAGTCACCTTTTTTCTCATGCCATACAACTTAATTACATCCTACTTGACACAACGTATTCGTGCATACTGCAAGAAAAACAACATCTTTACAACTCAGCAACAAGGATGTACCACAAGTGCAATGGGTTAAAAAGAGCACCTACGTGGACTACCATAAAGCTTTTGACCCAGTGCCACATAACTGGTTGGCAGCTAAACGGAGAGTTTATAGAGTCAATCTATATACTCTGTCCTTTTTAGAACACCTCATATCAACTTAGAGAAGTAGAATCCAAATGTAAATTTCTTCCAGCAACAATATCGAGACATACAATCCCAATACAAAAGGAGAATATTTCAGGGAGATTCATTGAGCCTATTATAGTTGTGCCTTACTATGAACTCACTACCACGCCGTTCAAATTCAACTAGATGCGGCTTCAGTATTAATAACAATCAAGACTAAATTATCGTCTGTATATGATGATCTTAAATTGATGGCTGCCAACCGAAGTCATCTTGAACAAATGCTCACGAATGTGGAGGAGTTCCCTGGGGATATACGAATGTTGTTTGATTTTGATAAATACCGCATTTTAAATACAAGAAGAGGAAAGATACACCCAGAAGTATTTGATATGCAGAACGGTATGATGTGTATTCAGTTCCTCTTTTAGAATTCTGAAATGGAGCAGGAATGACATAGAAGGTCTGCGGAGAAAAGTCAGAATACAGACGAAGGCACGCAAATATCATCTTCGTAGTGCTACTGAGAAGGTAATGCTACCAACATACCAGAGGAAGAGGATTAGTGGATTTTGATAGGCATTTGAATGAACAACTAACAAACCTACGTTCATGTTTTCACAACTAACTTCCATGCATCGCTGCGGATGAGGAACCTAGAACTGACTTCTCATCATCAACCAACTAAGAAAAGCTTCAAGCCTGGTGTTGGTAATCGTACGAAAATCAGTTCTACGTGGAATTCACGTCCTAGCCTTTCCGGGTAGTCAAAAACGAATTGAAAGAACGGAAAGTACGGCAAAGTAATTTCTATAAAGTGAAGTACGCTGACACAGGACTGGGCATGGCTTCCAGAAGTTATAAATTAAACTCAGGACTCTGCAAATGATCCTAACCGCTATTGATGGATTGTAGCCAGAATAAGCAATTCAAAGTCCGCTTCATCGTTAAACGCTATACTGTAATTTATGTATTCTAAACCACGCAGAAAGCTTCTCGTCGATTTGGAAAATTGAAAAATAAATCGGTAGTGATGAAGTCGATAGGTAGAGGTCATCTTTAGCGACATTGGGAAACCAAAGAAGAGGAAACCGCCACATTAAGAAAATAATAGGAAGGCATCACATCTTTTTTCCAGCTTTTTCTAAAGTTAGCCATTTCGTGAAGTTTATTCATCAAACCTAAAGCAATCAATTCCTGATTAAGCAAAGCCACAAACAAAGCTCTTTCAAACAAAGAATTCTATGATGTATTCTACCATCCTGAATAATTGTACAGAATACAATGAAGCCGTGCTTGAAATTCGCTTCTGAATTGACATAGAATTTTACTTCACGCCTGAACATGTCTAAATCCCAATCTTACTTCATTTCTGCCGTCAAGCGGCAATCAAGTCATCCTAGGTAGTTTTAGCGCCACCACAGCGATCTCTGCGGGGGTCGCTCATTACTAAAAGAGTCATGATGCGTTTCACATCAAAAAGAACTAATTCTTAAGTACGGAGTCTCAACAACAATTGCAACACCAACCAGGTGAAAAAAAAACAACAAACAGGACAACGAAATCAACAAAAACAGAAACAGCTCATCGACGTCGGTCGAAAATAATACCAGAAAAAACGACATAACGGAATACATTCGGACTAGACGCGAAGTAGATAAGCGGTACGGTATTATCGACAGGGACATGGACATTTAAAGTAGCGATACGTTCGACCGACGCTCGTACTCCATTGAATGATAGACAAATACGACGCAGGGATCGAATAACCGTGAACGAAAAGCCGTACAACGACAACACTGGCTATAGAAGATTCTTCTTGGATGAATCCCAAAAGAGGTCAGTAGTGAACATAACCCGATCCTCTCTATCCCCCCACTCCTCGACTTTGACCTTGACCTTGCCTCACCCCTCTTTGGCCCCGCCCACATGTCCTTGTCATTGACCTTGAAAGTGCACGTGTGCTTTCGCCTTGGCCTTGTGTTCAAGGTTGTGTGTGTGACTTTGACCTTGACCTTGGTCGAGACGACCTTGACTTTGTTGAAGGTCATCTTGGGTATGTGACCTTGAAGATATGTTGCGTGGTTTGGGGTGACCTTGAATGGTTTTATATAAGGTATGGGGCAGTTTCATTCATCAGTTGGCTCTGACTTGTATAGGTAGTACATGTATTAATATTTGACAAATCATGGCATATGTTTGTGAAAATTGCGGTTCTAAGTTTACTAATAGTTATAATATGAGACGTCATCAAAGAGAATCGTGTGCGGCGAGATTTAATGAAGTGCCTGGAGGAAAACGGCTCCGAATTGAAGAGTATACATCGACGATTCCGGTTATTAATTGCGCTACATGTAATGTAGATGTTCCAATAAATCATATGTCAGCGCATAAACGAACACAACAACATAAAAATAATTCATGTTTGCCGGTATGTCATGGTGTGCAACTCGTTGAATGTGCCTTCAAAAGGAGAATTGCAACCTATCGGGTTAGCAGTGATATGGAGCATTCCGATTACATAATGTTCTTTGCAGACATTAAATCCAAGGTGGTGGAATTTGTTAATAATTTATTGCGTGTGCATCATGCTTTAAAAGTTAACATGGCAGCTGTTGGCGAGTACATGCTTCCATCACAAGAAATATTCAGTGAAAAATCCTTCAACACTGCTAATCAAATAATTAGTGTAGAAAGTGATTTGGATGCCGTTTACCATTCTTTCACCGAATTAATAAAAACGCAGGCGACAGAGTTCCAGGAGAAAGATTCAGGTATGGAAAAATCAAAACCAGATATATTAAACTGATTTTTATATATTATTTTTCTTGTTATAGGATGGGCTCTTGTGCGAATTTTATACTTGGAAGTTAGTATCAACAAGTATATGCCTATGGGTGGCTCATCATACATCAAGTTGCCGTGTTCTATTGAAAAGAAAGGAGCTGTCGTCAATGTGATTAACCAGGACGAATTTTGCTTTGCGTGGGCTGTAACATCAGCATTGTTTCCTTCAACGGCAGCGTCTTCACAGAAGACATCCTACCCCCATTTTTCTAGAGTGCTAAATTTAACAGGTATGGATTTTCCAGTAAAATTACGTGACATTAAAAAATTTGAGGAAATGAACAACATATCAATTAACGTATACGGTCTGGAATCTAAATATGAAAATAATGAAGTAATACATGAAGTTATTGGTCCACTGAGGTATGCGTCAAAAAAGTTGGATAGGCATGTAAATTTATTGTTAATTACAAAAGACTGTAGTAGTAAAGATGGCGGTGAACATTTTTGTGATACGACTTGTTCAAAGAGTCATTATTGTTGGATTCGGGATTTATCACGTTTAGTTTCAAGTCAAATTAGTTGTCAACAACATAAAATATATTTCTGTGATGGTTGCCTCATTTATTTTAGTACACCGTCAGCTTTGACTTTACATCAAAGCTACGATTGTAACCACATTTTCACGCAAACACCCTCAGTGGATTTAAAAATCGATAAATTTGGAAAGAGCGTGCCGGAAAATATTTTAAAATTCGAGGGTATAGAAAAGCAAATGCGCGTTCCATTCGTGGTTTATGCAGATTTAGAATCTGTTTTAAAACCCGTTGAAACGTTACAACCAAACCCACAAAATTCTTACACTGTAAAAAGTTTTAAACATGAACCATATTCTTTTGCTTATTTAATTAAATGCTCTTTTGACAACTCACTTTCTAAATTTGAGCTATTTCGGGGGAATAATGCAGCTCAAGTCTTTGTGGATCGTATCGAGTGTGATTTAAGGGCTCTATACAACACATATTTAAAAGACATTAAGCCTATGAAACCGTTAACGCCTGAAGAAAAAAGGGAGTTTAATGATGCTAAAATATGTGGTATATGTGAAGGCCCTTTTGAAGAGGGTGAAATTAAAGTACGAGACCACTGTCACATAACTGGTGCAAAAAGATTTGGTGCTGCACATTCCGTTTGTAATTTAAATTATAAATTACCCTCTTTTATCCCTATCATATTTCATAACTTAAGCGGCTACGACAGCCATTTATTTATAAAAGAGTTATGTAAATATGGGGATAAAATTGGTGTTTTGGCTCAAAGTAAGGAAAAGTACATATCATTTACCAAAAGCATTTATGTGCGATTTATTGATAGTTTTAAATTTCTGTCAACGTCTTTGGAAAATTTAGGCAGCGGTTTAAACGACGACGATTTTATTGAAACGCGTAAACATTTTTCAAATATCAACCAATTTAATTTGATGCGTCAAAAGGGTGTTTTTCCCTATAGCTTTATTGACTCTATAGAAAAAATGGAAAATACATGTCTTCCAAGTAAAGATGAATTTTATGATAATTTACGGGAAGAACATATTAGCGATGAAAGCTATAGAAGAGCAAAAGAAGTATGGCGCTTGTTTGGGTGTAAAACTTTGGGAGACTATTCGGACGTGTATTTAAAATCAGATGTGTTGCTATTTTGTGATGTTTTTGAGCAATTTCGGAATAATTGTTTAAAATTCGATAAACTTGATCCAGCACATTACTATACCCTTCCAAGTTTATCATTTGATTGTATGCTACGTATGACTAAGGTAGAGTTAGAGCTCTTAACTGATATAGACATGATACATTTTTTTAAGAAAGGTATACGCGGCGGCATAAGCCAGTGTACAGAAAGGAAGCACATCGCTAATAATATTTTTTTACCAGACTATGACCCAACAAAACCTTCTTCATTTATAACATACCTTGATGCTACAAATCTATATGGTCATAGTATGTCACAAGCATTACCATATGGTGGTTTTCGATGGTTAAGCGAGCGCGAAATTCTGAATTTAAATATTATGGCTGTTGGTGATGATAGTTTACATGGCTACGTTTTGGAAGTGGATGTGCATTATCCGACTGAGTTGCATGATGCACATTCTGATCTTCAATTTCTAGTAGAAAATATCATACCGCCAACAGAAAACGCTAAATTACCGAAATTAATTCCTAATTTACAAGATAAAAAAAAATACATTGTACACTATAGAACTTTAAAACAAGCCATCGCCAACGGCTTAGTGGTAATGCAAACCCATCGAGTATTACAGTTTAAGCAATCAAAATGGCTAAAATCGTATATTGATTTTAATACTAATTTACGTAACAAGGCCACCACAAAATTTGCGAAGGACACTTTTAAATTAAAAAATAACGCGATATTTGGTAAAACTATGGAAAATGTGGAAAATCGAAAGGATATAAAATTAGTAACACATTGGGATAACAGTGTAGGCAGAAATGGAGCTAGAGCACTAATATCCCGCCCCAATTTCAATAGTAGCTCGATATTTACCGAGAAGTTTGTTGCTATACATATGAATAAAGTTAAAATATTGTACAATAAACCAATTTATATCGGTTTTTCCATATTAGATATATCAAAGACTGTAATATACGATTTTTATTATAATTTTATTAAATCCAAGTTTGGTGATGATGCTTCGTTACTTTACACCGATACTGACTCGCTTATATTAAAAGTGTATACGGAAAACTTTTATCAAACTATATCAGAAAACCCCGAAAAATTTGATACATCAAATTACCCCGAAATTAATAATTTCAACATAATTAAAAGTAATTCTGTAGTTGGTAGAATGAAAGATGAGTTTCCTGGTGATCCGATAATAAGTTTTTATGGTACCGGCGCGAAGGCTTATTATGTAAAGTCCATTAATAATGAATTAAAAAAAGCCAAAGGTATCAAAAAATGTGTTATCGAGAAAGACCTTCATCAGGAAGACTACCAAAGAATTGTTGAACGGGGTGGTTTGATATTAAGAAAGATGAAGACCTTTAGAAGTGAATTACATAACATTTATACCAACATAATAAATAAAGTAGCATTGTCACATAGCGATGATAAACGTTATGTAATTCCCAGTTCAACCAAAACTCTACCTTGGGGGCATGCAGACATAGATTTTTACAAAACAGACCCGGAAGAAAACTTAGCAAATTTAGTCACCGTGTTGGAATCATTTCTAAGTCAGGACAGCACGTAATCTGGAAAATCCATATTTCATTATTTGTATTGTTTTTATTATTTCTATTAAACATACAACATTAATATGTAACGATAGCATTGTAATTTTTTTTTTAAATAAAAAACATGTATTCATTACTTGATTGCTTTTTTATTGAACCTTTATTTTAAAATTATAAATATAATGAAGTATCGACAAATAACAAACTGTAAAAGTTATTGTTGAAAAATTTGTCTAATAGTAAATTAAACGCACAGGTCTACGAGTAAGTGTTTAATGTGAAACAGGTTTGCTGACAAGATCCTCCATAGTCTTTTCAATTTTCAACATTCTAGAGTTAAGTTCATCACGCAGTTCGTCTTGCCTAAGTTCATATATTGCAATAACAGTATCATCAATGTATCCTCTAAGTTCTTGACCGGTTTCAATTAATTTCTTGCGTACGTAACCTTCAAGTTGGTTTCTGAATATATCTTTAATAACAATTGTTGAGTCATGTAAAGCTTTCTGCGTATCTTGCACACACTGAGCAAGGTTATTATCAACATAATTTCGTGTGGTCGCATCGTCTCCTTCAAGAGGTTCTGCTAAATAGCACAATCTTTTGCTTCCCATGTCGTAATCTCCATAAGGTGTAAGTTTAAAACCTATTCCTGAAGGACCTCGCATAAAGTTAAAATCCTTAAATTTTCTTTTGAGACCGAACTTATCAATAGTGTTTACTTCTGACATTGTTATGTGAGACTGATTTGAAACCATTAGATTTCACCCTAATATATGGTTCTATTCCATTAATAAACGGATTCTGCAGAAAAATATGGATTGCAAAACGTATTTTAGGTGATGTTTAATAAATACACATGCAGATTCATTTTACTATTGTTTTATTGAAAAAAAAATTAAAATATAACAAAAGATTGAGTTTACTTTTTATTATTAAAAAAAATAAAAAAAATAACAAACAAAAAAATTAAAAATTAAGAAATAAAATACATGTTAATTTCTTCTGTACAGGTAAGCTTCTTCTATGACCCCAATTTCTTCTCTGGATGGCACGTTCATTAATGTCCTTGAACTGGTAGTAAACTAGTCCACAAAAGCCGCATTGTACAAATTTAACCCTGAAAAGGTCAATGTAGTTGAAGTCGTACGTAAGATCATTTCGCCAGCAGATACCTAGTCTTTTACAATGATGACAAGTTAAATAAAAAGCTTTTGGTATATGACTGTATGTTTTGGCTGCTTCACTAGGTTGTTCATCAGTTGGCAACATGATGTTTGAATATGTTGTACTTTTCAATCGCGGTACTCTAATTATGTATTACTTTTTAAAATAACCTTGACAGGACCAAAAAAAAAAAATCCTTGAAAATTACAACCTCGAAAACGACCCTGACATTGACGGGTACTTTGATCTTGGCCTTGGCCTCGCATCTGACAAGTTTAGTACTATATTTATATGCTTCTTTAAAATAACCTTGACAGGGACAAAAAAAAAATCCATGAAAATTACAACCTTGAAAACGACCCTGATATTGCCGGTTACGTCGGCCTTGGCCTTGGCCTTGCATCTGACAAGTTTAAATATTATACTTAATGCATCGAACAAAAGGAATAAAGGTGGTGTAGTGGGGGAAATGGGCATAAAAGCAGACTTGCTGGCTCGAGCTCTTCACAGTTCGTCAGAACACCAAACAGTACAGTGCTAAGATAAAGTTAATAGTGTGAGTTTTAATATCGAAGATGTCGAGTGTACGGTCTCTTTTAGATGCTCTTGACGTGAGCTGCGGTTCGCAGCAAGGCATGCTGGATAACATGAGTGGTTTGGAAGTGTTAAGTCCGGGGGTATTCGAGAATTGGAATGGCATGGAGCAAGAAGATGCCGAAGACAGAGCCCTCAATGATGGTCGCGACGAAGAGATAGTTCAGTCGGCAGCGCAATTCCTCGAATGCTGGACGGAGGAGAAGGAGCCAAAGATCAATGTGATAAGTGATGTGGTTGTGCGAAAAGCATCGCGGCCTAGGGAATCTTCTCCGAAAGCTTCTAAATTGAAAAAGCTCTTGACTATGCGGAAGTCGGAAATCGCCGATAAAAAAAACATTCTATTCGGCGATTAAAGGTGTGGGACAAGGGAAGAAGAAAAAGTTTAACTTTAAGCGTCCCTCCACCCCTGTTCCATTACCCGACTTCCTGAAAACAGCACCACAAGAGCCATTGTCGGTAGAAGTGGAAGTGATAGAAGGCCCCGATGGACCAACACCACCAACGCCACCAACACCGACCAGCGTAGAGAAGGAAACAGTGTCGGAGGTGAAGTCTTCCCCAGCGCCACTGTCGCCGATATTGGGGTGCCGGAAACCTATGAAGAAGCGGTTTAAGCGGTGTTTTGAAGGCGATGAAGTTTCCGCTGCTTCGTCGTCTTCGTCGTCGTCATCGTCGTCTTCACCAAATGAAACCGCTTCTTCTTCGTTAATATATTCCGAGCCATCGCAACCGGAGTGGGTTGAAGACTTCACCAACTCTCAGAAGAGCAAATTAACAGACATTTATCAAATGAAAAAACGCTTAGTGAAAGAAGTGAACGAGTGTGACAGTGACATTTTAGAACTTGAAAGACAATTAGAGTTAAAAAAAGGTGAAATCTGCGCGGTTAAAAAGACAATTAGAGGACTTTAATAAATTATGTAGTAGGTGTTAGGTAGTTGTAGATATTAGCTTTTAATTTATAGTATTAAGTTTGTATATATATATATATATATATATATATATATATATATATATATATATATATATATATATATATATATATTGTAGTTAATAAAAAAAGTGTTTGATCAGATTTTTATATTTTATAATGAGAATATAAATGACTTGAAAATTTATTTTTCTGTGTTATTTCATATAGGCCCTGTCCCACATAATATTAGGTAATAAAAAAAAAAGAGTGAATAATCCACTAAAACTACGCAATAGCAATAGCTGTAAATATTTTTTGATAATATTTACAAGTATGCTAAAACATGGTTCGGTTTAAGAAGTTAAGGTTCTGTCGCCAGAACTTCTAATACTTTGTATCTCAATATTGTATGTTTTTATGAAAAAAACATAAAATATTGGTTACAAAGTATTATAACCAACTAAAACTACGATCAAATTATTTTGTGGTCCTGAAAAGGACCGTTTGGTTTTAAAACATGCGACTCTTTATTGTGTTGTGGAGTCGCACGGCCCGTCATCATCAACGGGGGTGGTGGCGGTGCTGTCCTCTGCATATTCGATGATGAACCGCCAAAATTCATCCCATCTGGGATCGTTCGACTCCCACTCGAGACAATTCTCTGTGGTAGAATCTACCACAGGACATTGGATGGGTTGTTGTTGTTGTTGTTGTTCAGTCGCAGACATGTTGAACTAAAATGATTGTAATAAGTATTGGTGGTCGTATATATAGAGACAAATTAATGGTGGGGGGTGAAAACAAATGTCGTATTACGTATTGAGACCAAAAGTTGTTTGTGGTCTCAAATACGAACGAACGATTTAGCTGGGTTCCACCAGCACTTAAAGTTTTAATACTTTGTATCTAATATTGTATATTCTATACATACAATATTAGTAACAAAGTACTAATATGTACTAAAACTACGATCAAAGTATTTTGTGGTCCTGAAAAGGACCGTTGTTGTGTGCCCTTAAAAAGGGCCAGGGAGAGTGTGGGGCTTATGGTGCCCCATCCTCGCTGGTCGACCACCAGCTTGACGAATCGCTGGGGCCTTGCGGGTCGTCGGGTGTTGGTGATGCTGAAATTTCCACCACCGCATCTTCCGTCGAGTCCGGCTCTGGCTGCGGCGACGGAGTTTCGAGTCTTTGTAAGACCCAATCGCCCGCTTCGTCTAATTCCACCAGACCCGGATCATGGTCATACACTAGCGGAATCGGCTCATCCAAGTCGTCCCAACGTAGGACGTCAATTTCAAAATCCACCTCTTCGTCGTCGTCGAAGACTTGCAGGTCTCCAACGTTGTCGGCTACGGTGTGCCGCGTAGCGCGTTAGCGCGGAGCAGGCACACTAAAAAAAAAACCCTCCCCTACAACTTCCACATACTCCCGTTCGGCGCTCTAGCCTCCTAACTCGAGAATTTCAATTTTTTCGTCTATATTTTTTTTCATTTTTAAGATTTTCCAAATTTTTTTTTCAGCATTGTATTCTACTCAAAATTCTAGGTAATTAAAGTGCTTTTATTTTTTTTCTATTTTGAACGGTTCCCGAGCTACAGCGGTTTAAAAAATCCAAATTACTAACTTACTATAACCCTTTTATTGAAATTTCATCTTTCCGAATTTTGAAAAGTACTACCATATGTAGAAAAAAATTCTCTTTCTAATTTCCTAATATTATTTTGCTCCAAAACTTCAACTTTGGCGCGCATTCACCATTTTTCAATTTTTTTTTTGAAAAAAATTTTTTTTTACGTTTTTACTATCGAGAAAAATGCTTGCCTATAGTACTCGATTTCCTCTATAATTTTTTGTTATAACTTTTTTCCCTATTCCTAACCGTTACTTTCCTACAAATTTTCTAAATCGTTGTTTTCATATTTTGCCTTAAAAATTTTTTCTTGTGTTATTTAAGCTCTTCTTTCCACTTAATAAACAACCATTTTCTAAACTCCCGTACTCCTTTCTTAAAGAGCGGGCTTTTCCGTCAGCTTTTTTTTTTTTTGTTGGGTTTCAAATAAATATAAAACTACTACTTCACTCATTACAAATTTATTGATTCAAAAACATTATTTTGTGTTACATATAATAGATACATTAAAATATAGATTTATTGGTCACCGAACCGTTTAATACATTATAACTAAAAAATGAGTCATGAATAACTAATGCGTACACTTTAGTGTCTTTAGAGAATTTATTCTTTCTCGTTTGGAACTCCAATTTTACATCCACTGTCGATGAGTTAATCGCCTCTGGTTGATGACTGCAATTGATAATAAAAACGGGATTTTTCATATATTCCGCGAACGTTATCATCGGATCGTTTATTTCGCGCCCGTAGTAGCTGCTTTGGAAGTTTTCGTAATTGTAATAGGCTGCTGCGTACAGTTTCTTGGCGAAATCTAAATTCCATCTTTCGTATGGATAAACGGTTGAATTCAGATACAGTCTAATGTCGCATACGTCGGCGTGGGTAAACTGGGTTGCGTTTTTTTCTTTCTTGTCGCAATTATTGCTGTCTTGAAACCCGACGATTATATAGCGCGGTCTTTCCAGACTTGTACTCGTTCTCAAGGCCCACACGTCGGAAGATGTTTGCCTTAAAGCTGGTAATTCGTACAGATCCCATTTACGATATGCCATTTGAATACTGGCATTGTTTCCTCCTTTATTAATGCGAGACAGTATTTTCAATTTTTGCTTGTCGTCTGGAATGATGTGACGAATTTTCCATTCGATTTTGTCGATACTAATTTCTGCCTCTACTTCGACGACGTAACAATTGGTAAAAGTGCGAGCTATAATCATAATAAGCTCTTGTTTTACGTTGAAAACACCTTTTGCGTAATCTTCGGCGAATCCCATAAGATATTTTAAGGGTAATTTCCCGGAGAATACGTTACTTGCCGTGTCTACGATATCTTGGTTTGCTTCGTCGAGACCCCATCCGCACGTCATGAGAGATCTTTGTTGCAAACTTCCGAATGAAACCATGGTTTTTAATGTCGTCGTAACTCCAGGTTTACGAACCACGGCGACCTGCTCACCTCCCATCTCGTAGCGAATTTCATCGAACAAAAATGCGAGGGCATTATTTGATAAAAAAACATCATTTCGTTGCGTCTATGGGTTTAAATTTTCCTTCGATATATATGTAACTGTCGGCGATATCCAGTTTAATATCTTGAAAATTAATGGGGATACGGACTTCATCCGAATTGTTGAATGATGGAGATCCGTATGGTTTATACGTATGCTCTTCTAGACTAATAATGGAATTGTCCAAGATGGGCTCGGAGAAAACCTCTATTTTATCGCTGGTGGTGGAAATTATTTTCGCACTTTAAGACCGATTGATTTTAAAAATTTATAGTCTTCGGCAGATAACTGTTGAGATGTTTGTGATCTAACGTCTGGACGACGACTAACCTTGACGTTAACTCTTCTTTTACTTTTATTATGTTTCGGCGGTTCCCCCATCTTAGTCGACAGCACACACAATTGACGATTGAAGCAAAAACCCATTTCTATGAAAGTTTCTTCAGTTCCAATTTCACGATTATCTTCTCGCCTTGAAAATTGATTAGATCACCGCTATCGTCCAAGATGCAAAGAGTAATGTTATCGATAAACTGACGTCCTGCCGGCATTAACGGCATATAAATATTATTTTATGGTTCTTTAATGATTTTGTAACTGGGCTCCACGTCGATATCGAATTCGAACAAGGTATGACCTTCCACGGAATTCATATATGCTCCGGAAATTATATTACAATCTACGCGTATGATGCGTACTTTCATTATTTCCACCATCTCGGTTGATTCGTGCTTTTTGTCTCTTTTTAACACTGTATGATTAAATCCTAACATTTTACCGATACTCGCCTCTCCCCGGAAATCTATAGTATATTGGGATTTCAGTTCACATTTCAGTGTATTATTATTAGCGACCAAGTAAAAGATTCCATCGTTCTTTTCTTCAGTTGAAATCCTCAAAGCCTCTAACATAGCTTTACCTATCTCATCTATTTCATAGGCCCCAGGTGGAATCTGCAATTGTATTGACTCGGTGGTGTAACCCTCCTTCATGTAGGCAAACTTATTGTTGCCTTCGTCCACATTAAAAATTGAATTGTATGTGTAAAATCCCAGCAATACCAGACCATATTTGTTTTCTCTATTTAATTCGACTGGTGGATAAAAATCGGCACTTAAGACGCTCGAGTGTCCTGTTAGTGTGAACGTATAAGACATGACTAACCATTAAAACATCACACATCTCGGTTTTATTCTTAGCGGCAACATTTAAAAAGATTCATCTTCACACCTTTTCTCACTGCATTAGATAGTGATGTTTTTATTCTATTTTCTGCTTTTATGCGCACATCGCTGATTTTGCAATAACAACAAAATATTTTTCTAGCCGTAAGATCCTCATCAGCCGTAACCTCGTTTAAATTGCTGCTGCTTCTGAAATAATGTTTGCAAAAGCACTGATATTTTAATATATCGATATCGCTTTTGAGGTGCTCGGGCAACTTTTCCCAAACGAATGGAATTTCATTTGGGGCTAATACAATCATTACTTCCTTGGGCATGTTTTCTAACTGTTTCACGGTCATTTTCCTTAATCCACCGGCTAGATGAAATGCTTTCAGTGATTGCAACATTTTAGTATAGTTATTGCGATCCATTTGCGGTGTTAATGGTGACGACGATGATGACATCTTTTACGCTGATGATTCGACAAGAAACTTTAAGCACAAATGTCCACACCAGACTGTTCCAAAATCCTGCTGACGATCGTATGTATAGTAAATAATTTTTGATGGTTCCGATCCCGTTTGTAGATATCGTACCAATTCGATCGGTGGGGGTAAATCGCCGAAGCTGTCATAATATGTTACTTTAGAATTATTTTTTCTATAAGCTACCCAATGAGTCCCTGCACCACGCGTACTATCCAAATTCACTATTGCTGCTTCGTAACGTCGAGGACCTTGTCTAGGTAATAAATCCCTCATATAAACGCCTCGAAAGTGTCCTATTCTTTTCTTTTTGGCATATTTTTCTATATCGATGTTAGATAGTGGTCTTCGAGGTAGGGATTCAATTAGTTTTTTGATCTACGATTTAAAAATAATCCCATACCTTTACGATATGGCTTTAGAAACAAACCATTTCCTTTCGATTTTAAATACAGGCCGGCAACGGTTTTATCTGCGCTGCTTTTTTTTACAGCTTTCATGGCGCGCACAATTCCCGCTGCCCCACCGGCTAATGAACCCAAAGCTGATAACCCGGCAAAAATTGGTATTAATGGTAATATTCCACCAGTTTTAGGAATCAGTATTATTCTCGGTGTACGGACCTTCCTTTTGCCACCTGCCGCTTTTACCGATCTACGTGCTGCCGACAGAGCTATTTTAGATGCATTCATGACATTTTTTTCCAACACATTTTTACTTCCGGCTTTTAATAATTCCCTTCGAACTGCTTGTCGAATAGCTGTTCCGAAACTGGCTATCCGAACATGTCGATTTTTATTAACACCTTTCCTTTTTGTATGACGTGTGCCTTTACTAGATGTTTTTTTTGTTGATAATGATGATGGTACACCCATACCAAAACGTTGTTTTCCTTTCATAATGTTTGTAACTAACCAAGCTGCTGTTTTTTCACCTAAACTGGAATCTTTCGATTTTACTCTATTCCAAGCACTTTGTTCGAGCTCGTAATCCGCTCGATGTCTCGGACTTATGTTGTCTTTATTATGAAAATAGGCTAAATCGTGTTTTTTGCATGCGGCATCCAAAGGATTAATGCCTGGATCACCTCTTGTTACACGTTTTATTACTTTTGTTCCGGGTCCGCAATATTGATAAGCAGGAATGTGTACCTCGAATGGTAATTTATTTATTAACGAATTCACAATACCGTATCCAGTTTTGTTGGAAACGTGAGACCGTTCACTTCGTTTGACGCTCGGCATCTGAATGACAGTTTTTGTGAAAAATTGCCTATAAAATATCAAATTTTCCTAAGATGCGCGTTATCGATCTTAAACAAAAACTTCCTATTGACAATCTCGATGAAAAAGTCGGACTTGGATTTGAAAAGAAGATAATGAAGAGACACGGTCCTCTACTTCCTTCTTCTATTCGCGGCCTGTTAATTGGTCCATCCAATTGTGGAAAAACTAATGTCATGATTTCGCTGCTTACACACCCCCTTGGGCTACGTTTCGAAAATGTCTATATTTACTCGAAATCTCTGTATCAACCGAAATATGAGTATTTAAGGAAAATTTTAGCGCCCATCAAAGGTTTAGGCTACTATGCCTTTAGTGATTCCAGTAATATTGTAGAACCGTCCGATGCAAAACCAAACTCTATATTTATCGTTGATGATGTTATATGTGAAAAACAAGATGTTATAGGATCGTACTTTACCATGGGACGTCATAAAAATATCGACTCGCGAGTGCCTAAACAGCTTGTGCGAGACAACGCCAATTTTATTAGTATGTTTAAACAAGATGAGTTGAATATGAAACACATATTTTCCGACCACGTTTCACCGGATCTAACTTTTACTCAATTTCATGAAATGTGCGCAAAATGTTGGGATAATAAGTATGGATTTTTAGTAATTGATAAAGACAGTGATGTGAAATCGGGAAGATACCGCAAAGGATTTGATAGCTATATATTACTGTAATAATAAGAGAAAACGCTCATTTGATTGTTGAAACGTCCTTTGTTAACATCATGAATAACGCGATCGACTTAAAACGTAAACTAGTGGAAGCTACCAATGCCGTCAGAAAAAAATTTAAACAAATTAAAGCGGCTAAAGAATTTAATGTTGTGGAATTGGAAAAGTTTTACGAACCCATTTCTAAGCCGTTGACAACTATATCTGATGTGGTTAAGCAACGTCAGCAGCAGCAGCAGCAACAACAACAACAACAACAACAGCAACAACATTATCCAGCTACAAAGTCACATAGTCTCAGTACATCAGTGCAGTCGACTCCAATATCAGGTTTTCCCCAACCTACACATTCCTTTCAAACCTCCACACCTATTCAGCAGCAGCAGCATCGCATTTCAAAAGAAGATATTAGCCAATCGGTGTTTGATACACCCTCGGCATCAACTAATACATCTCTCGCATCCGCTGACACCACAACTTCCGATACTTTAAACGCACACCTGAAAGGATTACGTTCGAAACCATCTCTATACGATACTGTATATGGTGTACGTTTTGGTTCAAAAACAGATTATAACAAAAATTTTATTGGTAATTTAGAGGTGCGTTTTCGAAATGGAAATATTGTCTTATACAGAAAAGGGAAAAATATTGCACAATATGGTGGATCACCGGCACTTTATGATTTGTTATTTCTTAAAACACCCCCAAGTGTAGGCAAGGAACAACAACAATTAAGTGATAATGTACTTTCAACGTACAAGGAAATTTTGGAATCAACGAGTGCTGTCTACAACAATTTTAAAAAAAGTGATGGTTTACGGGAGACCAGATGGAACAAATATTTACGAATTATTAAACCTCTGATAATGGGCACAAGATTAGGTGTTACTATTACAAGAAAAAATCTCTCGGAAAAACTACAGTTACCCACAAAAAAGAAATTATCTTCGAAAAAATTTCAATATGTCTACTGGAACAAAGCTAAAGAGTTGGTGGATCGTTTACGTTTGTTGTGGAGTTCCAAAATGGCCGGTCACACTGGACACGAAAATGAAATTATGTCAATCATAGAGGAATTACGAGATGAAGATATAATATATTAAGCTCAATATTTAATGATATTATTCAGTTCTTCCTTCGATCTGAAACCTTTAATATTACTAATAATATGGAGCCCAGTCTAGCAAAAATCAAGATTGTTAATGAACTACATAGAACGGCTAGAAAAAATTTTGTAAGACGGCGCACGATAATAAAAGGATACATAGATTTGTGGCAAATTGATTTGGCTGAAATGCAACAGTATGCTGATGAAAACGATGGTTATCGTTATATTTTGGTCTGTATAAATTGTTACTCTAAATTTGTCTATACCAAAGCCATAAAAAACAAGACTGGTATAGAAGTTACTAATGCGATGAAAAGCATCATTGAAGAGGCATCATATACACCAACAAATCTGCAAAGTGATCAAGGAAAGGAGTTCTATAATACAAACTTTCAAGCCCTGATGAAAAAATATAATATAAATCATTATTCCACTTACAGCACAAAGAAAGCTGCAATTGTTGAGCGAGTCATAAGGACTTTAAAAAATAATTTATATAAACAATTCTCGACAAGAGGATCTTACAAATGGATACATATATTATCGGCAGTAACAAAAACCTATAACTATTCGAAACATCGCACCATTGGAATGAAGCCTGCAGACGTGCAAGAAAAAACACATATTAAAGCATATGATTATTTAAAAATTGTACCTAAAAAATTTAAGTTTTCCATGGGTGACATTGTGCGTATTAGCAAGTACAAAAGCTTATTCGAGAAAGGATATACGCCCTCTTGGTCAACCGAATTGTTTAAAGTTGTAAAAGTTAACGTTACAAATCCACCTACTTACTTGTTGGAATCGTTAGAAGGTCAGCCTATAAGAGGGTGTTTTTACGAATCAGAACTACAAAAAACAAGCAGTCCTGGCGTTTATCTAGTAGAAAAGGTCCTTAGACAACGCAAGAAAAATCACACCGATCAATTATTTGTCAAATGGCTAGGATTTCCCAACCACTTCAACTCTTGGATAGATAAAGCTAATATTGTTTAAATAACATATTGTATGACTATATTTTTTATTTAAAATGTAAAATAAATAAACAATATATTGTAAAATAAAGTTTTTTATTTCAATCTTCATCATTAAAAACAATGACAATAAAACATCATACACATAAATAACATTTCAATATTCTTGGAGGGAAGGTCCAATTCACCGACGACTACGACGTTATCTTCAAGGCTATGCCACTCGGGGTGCGTTCTCCTATTCTTTAACCTGCTTTCCCTTTTTTTAGATTTTTTTTTAAGTCGAGCCGTACGACAGTGCGCTTAATGAGTCAATTAAAAGCTGATGATAGAGTATTTTCTGCATAACTTCAATTTTTGTTTTAAGCTCACTATTATTTTTGTATATCATGGGGAGGACATCCTTGTTAAATATGTCACATATTACAACTGCAAAATTGTAAAACTTTCTATTAACAAAGTGTTTTGTCACAGCATCGTCATCATCTTTAGGTTCGCCTAAGTTGGTTATGATTTTTCCACCCATATCATACTGCCCATCCGCTGTAAGTTTAAAACCAATCCCTTGTGGCCCAGATAATATATGATATTTTTCATTATATTTCTGACGACCAAATTTATCAATTGTGTTGTTTCCTCGACTCATTTTCAATCTTTACTAAACTATTTTATTTTTATTTGCCCTACTTATATTAAATATTTCAGCTGAGAAAAAGAAACACTGCCTATGATCTACTGGGTTGGTATGTTTATAAAAGAAATAAAATAAAACTGTGATTGTAACAGATATTTATTTACAGTTATTTAATTGCACAAATACAAAAATTATAAAAAATTAATTTTCCATGTCTTCGTTTTCGTTGCTCAAAATTCTATCCCATCCGACACTATTTCGATCGTCAACGTCTTGGGCTGTTGCTGTTGCAGAAACCAATTCATATTTTGCAGCAAGCTCACCTGGTAAATGTGGAATATTGACGAGGTATTCTTTTAATTCTTCTTCAACCATTTCAGCACAAATGTATCCATGTCTATGGAACCATATAAAAATTTGTCGCACAAGTGTGCCCCAGCCATAAAATTGATTGTATCCCTGATCTCGTTCTTATATTGATCTTTGGTTACATCAATATGCGACCAATCATTTACGCTATCTAACATATCGTGAGCCCTATTTCTTAATTCTCTCCCCAACCAAAATATGTATCTATCTACACATTCGTTGGCGGTCGTCGTCGTCGTCGCATCAGCAGACATCTTTAACAGAAATAATGAACACGCGTAAGTATTCTGATATGTGCAACTATATTTTAAATTTAATTACATCCTTTTTTTCAAACAATTTACATACAATTTACTCCAATGAGCCAAAACGTAATAATGTTCGAGTATTGTTTCCAAAAACTCTAGTGCCCTGCCCCAAATAAGTTAGAGTGTATTTACCTTTAGTTTTACTCATAATATCTACAATATCGTCAGATAGTGTTTCGGCCACACGTTTTGGTAAAAAAGTCTCAAATGTGCTATTATCACCGTCATCGTGTAAAGCCACTAAAAGAGTTTTGCCAAATCGTGTAGTCATTGAAACCATCTTTACAATTGTATACACTTTGCCTACAATCATTTCGGTAACCTTTTTTCTCTCTAAAACCTCGAAATCTTTGCTAAACATTTCATTAATTTCATCTAGACTTTCTTTTGCAATACTCATTATTGAAAAAATGGTATATAAATCCCAAAATTACCGTGAATATAAAAGCACTTTCAGAACACTACACGAACACAATATTTGATGTTTATGCCACTGATATCTGCGACTGTTTGAAGTCACTTCTTTTCCCACGAACCTTTATAGCGAGGTTTCAAGGTCGAATTGTAACAATGGTGGGGGTAGCTTAACGATAAAAATAGTGGGAGGAGTATTCAAGGTCAAATGACGTCACACATTTAAATTGGTATAAGGATAACTTCAAGGACAAAATATAATGAAACAAATAACTACATTTTATGTACTTTATTGATTGATTTTTTTCTGCCATTCTTCTATATGTGTAACATTATCACCTAAACCTAATTTTCTTAATTTGTTCAATAATAATTGTTCGTTTTTATTTCTTAGAAAATTCTTACAAACTATACTAGCTAAAAGACACACCTCGGCATGGTCCATATACTTAAAAAATACACTAAAGTCCTGAGCCTCCGAATCTTGCATTTCATATGCGTAAAATTCCGAACAGGCTGCAGAAATTAGAAATTCTTCGTACATTTCTCGCACTAAACTTTCCATATTAACTACTACTACGTTAAACTTAAGTCCTACACTCTAATTTCATCTAACACAACCGGATCTGCAATGAACCTAATCAGTTTTTCCAAACAGTCACTAAACCCCAACTTTTTTATCTCACGAACAAAGTCTTGTAAATTTATTGTTTTGCTGCAATATTTACGACATGCATTCGCAGCCTTTTCATATTCATAAGCCAAATCACAATAGCGCGACGCCCATTCTGCTCGACTTTTCATTGCATCATTGAAATAATTACTAGCCGTTTCAGTGAACTCATCGCCCAATTTTTTTACTGTCTCTTGCAAAGCACTATTCATATTATTCACTCATTTTTACATTCACGACACTTTTTTATTGCTGGTGGTGGCCCATCTATATAATGACGATATATTTGTTCATAGTGAATGTAACAGGGTAAGCTTAACTGTAGTTCCTTGTCACACCGATATGGCGCTGGCAGCTTATCCCAAATTTGCCGTAAACTCAGCGTATCAACGCAAGTTTTTAAATATTCGAGAGGAAAAAATGCTAGATCCTTCTCTTCAAAATCACACAAACTTTTTAAATTACTCTGATATAAACAAATTACTCTGCCGACTTGCTCTATAATTTTTTCTTTAGATAGTTCCGTATCTGACATTTCACACTGAATGAATGCAAATAGACTCACACAATTTATAGAACAATTTGCAAGGTCAAAATCATTTCAAGATCATCCCACACTATTACAATGCACAAATAACTACTTCAAGGTCACACACCCAAGATGACCTTCAACAAAGCCAAGGTCGTCTCGACCAAGGTCAAGGTCAAGGTCACACACACAACCTTGAACACAAGGTCAAGGCCAAAGCACACGTGCACTTTCAAGGTCAATGGCAAGGACATATGGGCGGGGCCAAAGAGGGGTGAGGCAAGGTCAAGGTCAAGGTCGAGGAGTGGGGGGATAGAGAGGATCGGGTTATGTTCACTACTGAGGTCAACCATAAAAATGTCGACAAAGTAGCCACGAAATACTGATTGACGTCCGGGCAGTTATTTTATGAAACCGAAGGCTTTTTACTATCTATTCAAGATTCCAATGAGAAATTATCTCAAACACATAATCAGAGACACCTCGATTCAGAACAACTAATGTCAATATGGATGTTGAATATCAGAGACAATCCAGCACATGACAGAAGGATGCGAACTATTTCACGCGTCGGAGTACACGGAGAAACACAATTCAGCCGTCAAGATTATTCATCAAGAGCTGGCAGAGAAATTTAAACTGTTGAAGGGTGAGAAAGTACCATACTTTGAATACAACCCGGACCTATATTGGAGAACAACGAGTGTAGGCTGTATTAGAATCGAACTCTACTTACGCATTATACAGTGGCACATAACAGATCAGACCCGCATTTTAGTACATAAAATATCTCAACTAGCAACACTGACAGAAGTTGCCATTCCTAACAACGATGTAAAGGATAAACATAATAAGAATATCTGCCACATACAGAGACCTGGAGTTATAGATACGCGGACGGTGGGGAAAGAGTAGCACACGGACGATCCCCGTAATTCTGTCGATAACCGGCATCGCACGGAAGAATATTCTGCTTAATATTAAGGGATTTGGCCTTAGCGAATATCTGTAGAAGGCCATGCAGAAGACCCACTTGGGATAGCCCGAACTGTCCGAAGGTTTATGGGAACTGCATCATCTTGAATGTGTATGCGATAAATGTACTTTGAGAGTTTGGTTAAGTAGATGGGATAATATTAATAATAACCAAGATGACTTGCTTAGCGCATTGTCTAATTCTTAGCCCTCTCTCTAATGTACTAACACAAACTAAATATGGATTCACCATCAAACACTCAGATAATAAACTCTACACTTTTAAATCATTTATTTTATATGGACGATATGAAACTCCACGCTAGCTTACAACAACTTATTAATATCACGGAGGCACTAAGTGGGGATATCCATAGTTTGGTATATAGAAATGTAAAATAAAACATACAGAGAAAGGAAAAAGGACAAATAGCGATAATACTATCCTAAATAGCAACAATATCATACAACACATGATGATACGAGAAACATACCTAGGTACCATACAAAATACAAAGTGAACCATAGAGATGTAATAATCAAATTAAAGCGCAATATATTAAAAGCCTAGACAATTGCTTAAATCTAAAATAAACTTTCAAAATATGTTTAAAGCCGTCAACACCTACATCATGCCTACTCGCGCTTATTTATTTAAAGTAATTCGCTGAACACCAGCAGATCCAAAAACACTAATGCATTACATAAAACTTCATCCTAATATATGTATAAAACGAATCAAAATCAACAGAAAGAAAGGCGAAAGAGGCCTATTAGACATCCAAGCATTACATCACAATATAGCTATATGTAAAACAGACAAAAATACACACTTCTAAAATTGTCCAGACTAGAAATAAACATAGCGTATCGAACAGAAAATGAGAAGATCGAAAGATGGTCCGGAAAGGAAGAACGTGGCAGACACTGTATCACATTAACAAGAAATTCAGCTCTACATGGTTACAACACCCAAAAACAGATGGATTTTTAGTTGCAGTACATAACCAACTTATAAATACACACAACTATATAAAATACAAAAAAATCACACCATAACATCAGACATATGCAGAAAAGGTCTCTTGTCAGAAACAATAGATCACATCGTATCTGGTTCTAAAATACTCGCAAGAACCGAATATACAGAACGTCAAAACAGCATTGCCAAAATCACCCATATTGAAATTCTTAATAAACAGCAGCCAAACATAGTAAACAAACCATATTACAAATATCGGCCTGAATTTGCCACGGCATCATTCATACTATACTATGGTAAACCAGTACTTTCTTGATAGATAATAACAACTAACAAATCAGACCTAATATATACCGGCAAAGAAAATGAAACAAAATATCTCATAAACATATCCATTCCCAATTACAACACAATACTTACCGCTAGCTGAAGGAATCAAGAGAATTTGGAAAAAACAGAAAATTAATATAATACCCATAATAATCTTTATCATGAATTATACCAAAGGTAACTATAGAGAATATTATAACCTTACAACTGCATGAAAAAATATTAATACTAATAAAAGCAGTCATTATTAAAATATGTTCTATAGTCAGAAAAGTCCTAAAGTAATACCTATAAAATATAGCCCAAGACTTGAATAAATCCTGTCTAAATGTTGTTTCTACTGAACTGTAATGTTTGTAAAAATAATGATAATAAATAATATTAATAACTGGCCATGAAAATGTTGACAAATTGCATCAAATTATTGGTTGACGTTAGGGCAAGTTTTCCCTGAAACTGAAGGCTTTCCACTAGCTGAAACACATTGTCGAAGAGCCCTCGATCCAGAGCGATCAATGCAGATATGGATGATGGAAACCAAACCATATTTTGTACGACTATAAATATAATTTTAGAACATGAAAAAATAAAGTCCAATGTTCGTTTCAAGCGATATATAATATAGGATATGGTGGTTAATTTCTTAACAGCTTATCAACATGTGTATTCCAGCAACGCTCATTATCCAGGTCAATAACTAAACATGCTATATCCTGTATTTGATATATTGATATAATTTCAATTTTTAGTAGGTACGACAGTAGTGGGAATAGGGGGCTCCTAGTTGACCCCCCCACCACTTTTTTGATTGGTCAGCCAAGAATGACCTTGTTTCTGATTGGCTGCCCAAGTTCGCCCCCTATTCCGATTGGTTTCATAAACTCCGCCTCTTTTTGCTCCACCTCCTACCTCCTTCCTAACCACCACAGTAGTTGGAGGGGAGCTGGTAGCAGTTGGAGGGGAGCTGGTATTTTAAACGATCGAATCTGAGCGAACTTCAGTCATTCGTGCGCGATGTCAAATAGCGACCAACAACAACAACAACAGCAACTCATTGAACGTGTAGGCCAAGTAATAATTTCCTACCAAAATAACGGAAAAAATCTTACCGATTTTGAAGATCAAGACTTGGCCTTCTTTCCCATCAACTACTTGAAAACATTCGTCGATTCACTTAGTTTACAACAAATTTGGAACAGGTTGCCGGAAAATTATAGAAGTGACGAAGAATTGCAGCTAAATTTGCCGTGTTTTAAACACTATCCAATATATCAACACCACATAGACGGCCCACCATTATCAATAAAAAAGTGTTGTAAAATTAAAAAATAGTGTGAACAAGTGAATCGAGTTTCATCGGACAGTCTTCGAAATGGATCAGACACATGTATATTTAGATTCTGCTTGCGATGAAACGATCCAGTCAATGTACAAAGATGAAACAACTCATTTTAACTTGGCTGGAAGAGGAAAGTTTCACGCAAGACAGGATTCTCTGATCACTATTGATCGAAATAATTTCGAAGACGACGATGAAGATGAAGAAGATGATGGGATAGAGGATAATGGCGTTCCAAACGGGTGTGGAGAAGAGGGGCTCGTGAAAGTGGCAAAAATAAATGCAAGTGATACATTGACACCAAATTACCTTACGCGAGAAGTGTGCGTTTTTCAATCTTATGTCGTAATTATTTCATCTTCTGGCGGTGCATATAATTTATGTTGTGAATGTTACTATATACATGCTCTAAATTGCCCAAATGGGAAAAATAATTTTGTTAATAGCCACTATAAACGATCCTTTATATGTTGCGAAAAAGATCTGCAATGCAACACGTGTGAAAACGATTTATTCATAACAACTCCTTCACAAGCATGTATAATATGTAACAAACCAGAACTAAAGAATATGCAAAACCATCTAATTGAAAAATCAAATTTTAAATAAATTTATTTCACTTGCACTTATTCATGCACTATGGCGTTTTTAATATTAAGTTTAAGTTTAAAATATTTTATAAGAATTTAGATTTTGTTCTGCTAAGTTAAATAAATATAAGAAACTATGTAAATAAATATAAGGGAATGATGTAAATAAATATAAGGGAATGATGTGAATAAATAAGAATTTGTATTTATTCCCATTGAAAGAAATTATAATTTTGTTCTTTCAGTGTAGAATAATTCTTTTCAAATAATATGCACAACAACCCTACCGATAAATCAAATTTAAATAAATGAATTTGATACTCCACTTGAATTTATTCATGCACCCTAGTAGTTTTTGAATATTAAGTTTAAAATGTCAACTAATTTAAATAAGATTTCATATAAAATATAAGTTGTAAGATATAAGTTATAAGATATAAGTTATAAGATATATATTAAGTTTAAGTTAAATAAATATAAGGGTGCCATCTAAATAAATAGAAATTTGTTTATATTAAGATTCGAAGAACTAATGATTTTGTTCTTTCAGTGTAGAATAATTTTTTCTACATAATATGCACAATCAATCCTATCGATAAATTGAATTTTAAATAAATGAATTTGATACTGCACTTGAATTTATTCATTCACCCTAGTATTTTTTAATATTAAGTTTAAAATGTCAACTAAGACATTTAAATAAGATTTTATATATAAGATAAAGAACAATTAGGTTTAATTCCCTGACAACAGACTATGATTTATTCTTCCATGTTAAAAAAAAAAACCTAGTTTTCATTACTGTGCTTGTAAAAAAAATTATATTCATCCTATTCATAATAATTCTTTCAAGTTAAAGAAACTTGGTTATTAGGTGTGATTCTGTATAAGAAATAGAAAAAAATAAAATATTTTCTTCAACGACTTTGTTTTTTATTATTCCTATATCCAAAGTACAAATATACATATATACATAAATACATAAATACATATTTATAATTTATACCATTTTGGGTTGCCAATTGCTGCTGTCTGCCAGAGGTTGCTGCTGCATGCCAGAGGTTGCTGCTGCATGCCAGAGGTTGCTGCTGCATGCCAGAGGTTGCTGTTGTCTGCCATAGGTTGCTGCTTTGCCATCGGTTGTTGTTGTCTGCCAGAGGTTGCTGCTCTGCAAGAGACCAATTTATAATTTATAATTTATTGGCCTCTTGCATTTTCGAGGGTAACTCTGCCTTCGCTGCTGCTGCTGTTGTTGTTGCTGTTGTTGTGGCTGCTCCTGATGCTGTTGATGTTGCTGTTGATGTTGCTGTTGCTGCTGTGGCCTCTTGCATTTTCGAGGGTAACTCTGCCTTCGCTGCTGCTGCTGTTGTTGTTGTTGTTGTTGTGGCTGCTCCTGATGCTGTTGATGTTGCTGTTGCTGCTGTGGCCTCTTGCACTTTCGATGGTAACTCTGCCTTCGCTGCTGCTGTTGTTGCTGTGGTTGTGGCTGCTCCTGCTGCTGCTGCTGTTGTTGCTGCTGTTGTTGTGGCTGCTCCCGCTGCTGCTCCCGCTGCTGCTCCTGCTGCTGTTGTTGCTGCTGCTGCTCTGCCATAGGTTGCGGCCGATCTTCTTCCATAGGCTGTTGTTGCTCCATCATCAAAGGTTGAAGATCCATTGCTCGGTCTGGATCCCACTCAAAGGCGATAGGCTCGGGATCCAGGTCCGGCTCAAACATGTTGAGAAATTCTTCATCTAAATAGTCAGCCTCTGATGGTGGCGGCCACATCACCGTGTTCTCGGAATTTGGACTCTGACGATCCATCAGATTAATCTGATTTTCCAAGAATCCCAGAAAGTCTTGTAGTGTTATAATTACGAACGTACTCATTTTGAGACTTTAAACTTAATGAATGCTAAGTCAAGACGCTGTAAATCCTTATATACAATACTGAAATACCACTTTTCCTACCTCCAGCGGCAAAACCAGTCCGAAGAATGAGAAGAAGAAGAAGGCAAAGATAGCGTGAACTCGAGAGAGGTCGTTCAACGGTCGTAAGTTGTTTTGTTCTTAAGAAAAAGACGAGTAAAGAGGAGAAGAATAAGAAAAAAAAAAAAGTTGTTTTTTGGAATAATATAAAAAACGAAAAAAAAAAAAAAAAAAAAAAAAAATTAAAAAAAAAAAAAAATTAAAAAAAAAAAAAAATGTTTTTTATATTATTCCAAAAAACAACTTTTTTTTTTTTCTTCTTCTCCTCTTTACTCGTCATTTTCTTAAGAACAAAACAACTTACGACCGTTGAACGACCTCTCTCGAGTTCACGGTCTCACGGTTCCCGTCGTACCATGCAGTGCCACGCCGTACCAGCCGGTACCAGGCTCGTGGCTGCTTTAAAAGGCGGCTGGGTACGAAGCGTCTCTTCAGTTTACATCTCGCTATTAGCGTACGCTTGTAAAATTATCGAATCTGTTGTGAATATATCTAGATAGTCCGATTTATTTCGAATTGTGTGACGTAGTGACATATTAATTTTTATTTGGTTTGTATTGTTGATTTCATATTTTTGATTTGATATTTTTGATTTAATATTTTTGATTTAATATTTTTGATTTAATATTTTTGACTTAATACTTTGGATTTTCATTCATTTTTACTTAATCTTCTAAAAGCCAATTTTTGATTTTTGTTGATTTTTCATTTTTGTGGATTTTTTTTGATTTTTTATTGATTTTTTGATTTTTTTATTGATTCATAATTTTTTTTATTTTTTAATTTATAATTTAAAATGTCATTTTTAAATGTAAAAATTGAAAACATCGACTTAACAGCCTTCGATTTAAACGACGCTTGCCTTGTGCATGATTTGATTGATTGTACATTTTGTGGGCTAAGCGACGAGGAGCTAGATATTAAATTTAGGGAAATTGATATTAATACATTTAACAATTCATCTGAATCTGGCGATTCTTCCGAAATTGGTGAAAGCGATATTTTGACACAGCTCTTAAAAGTTTTGGATGAATCTATTATCCCTGATATTCCTCAAGAACCTCTTGAAACAATTAATTTCGATGATTTAAATAATGATATATTAAGGAAAAATTTAATTAACAATTCTGAAATAAATGAGGGATATAATTTGGAACAACTTTTAGATATATTAGAAGGGGGTGAAATTTGTGAAAATAGCTCAGGGCAAAATTTAATTAAGGGTGATGTGGAATATCAGGAGACTTTTGAGAGCTGTGAGGAACAAAATAATAAGGGGGTTTTAAACAATAATAATAATGGGGTTGGTAATGAGGGAGCTTTAAATAATGATAAGAGGATTGGCATTGGGGGTTTTTCGAAAAATAATATGGAAGAGGTTTATCGCCCCCACTATTCGCCAATTTCAGATGCATCGTCAGATTCATCAGAGGATTCCAACGACAGCGTTGAGACTGTTATAAACGTCTCAGCCAAAGCTCAGCATAATTTTATTAAAGTGTTGGATCAAAATTTAATTGAAGGGTTGGATCAAAATTTTATTCAGGGGTTTGAACAACCATCCAAATTTGGCTATACCAGAAATTCAGTAAATTCGGTAGATGTTTTTGATTTGAGTTGTGGCGAAATTGTGGGGGACATTGAGGTATATACTTATACTGAAAATTTTGAAGATGAGCAGCCTCAATGTCCCTTAATTTCTTCCTGTAATCAAAATCAATTTTTGAAAAATCCTTCTGGCCTAAATTTAGAACAAAGTTCTGAAAATTTAATTGAAAAAAATTTACCCAAAAAACGTTCTTTATCAGAAACAAATGATTGTTCAGATTTAAAAAAGTCAAAATTGGACGGTGATATTTCTAGTTCCCAAACTTTAGGGGCACAAATTTCAAAAAATTCTTTACCAGTCGCTGTAACAACAGCTCCGAAAATCAATCCAACAAATAAAGTCGCTATTGGAGAATTAGATAAGTTTCTACATAAGAAAACTAAGCCGAGCTTAAATAGGAATGAAACAAGGTGTGCCACATCTAGATTTAAGTCAATGGTTTATTCCTATTTAAACTTAGATAATATATGTAATAATTTATCTAATTCGACTTTAAAAGACGTTAAAAATTGTATTCAACGACAAGGCGATCTTCTTTTAAATTTGGGAAATATATTTTTTAAAAAAAATCCATGTTTTTCTTCAAATTAAAAAGTGAATCCAAAAGTTAATTCAAAAGTAAATCCAAAAGTTTTCTAAATTGCGCGAGCTGAAAAAATTGCTAATTATTCTATGTCATTGGGTCTTGATAGATCGAAATTGTATTTATTTAAAAGCGACACGGCCCTAACCGATTCCATTTTAAAATGACTCTCCTTTGCACACACTGCTTAAGAGAATTTAAAAGAAAATCACATATTGTACGCCACCTTCGAGAAAATGTTGTTAATAACGAAAACACCTTTAACTTGGAAGATTATATAATTAATCGTAAGTATTTTTTTATAACATATTTAGCTATAATTTTCCTTTTAATTTTTTTTTTATTATTAATAAAGGTTTACAGAGGAATTAAAAAATAATAATTGTTTCAGTTGATGAACTACTTTCAAGACCTCCAATACGATTTTGCCAAGATTGTGAAGTAAATGTCAAATCTAATTCCTGGAGCACACACTTGAGGACAAATATTCATAAAAACAGGAGCTGCATAAAATATGGAAATGGAATTGACATTATCAGGAGTGCATTTAAATGTCGAATAGCTTCCTACAGAATATATTCGCAGAATTATCACATCGACATCAAAAAGTTTCAGCAAGATGTTGGTAATAAAGTGCAAACATTAATACGCCAGCGTCAACAGGAATTTACATGTGCTAAAGTAAATTTGGAATTATTTGGAATATATTATTCTCCAACTTTAACCTCTACTTCAATTAAGTCATTTAATACACCGTTCTTCATTGTAACCCATACAACTGATCTACAACAGCTTTACGATGATTTATTCAAGATTATTGAAACCAAAGCAGATGAATTGCCGGAAAGAGACTCAGGTAATTATTATTTAATCTCAAGAGCTAAGTTTTCTTAATCTCAAGAGCTAAGTTTTCTTAATATCACTTGTACATCTCTAACAAATATTATTCAGAACTAATTTTTTAATTCCTATTACAGGGTGGGCTCTACAAAGAATTCTGCATTTGGAAGTCAACATCAATAAGTACAACCCATTGAATGCCTCCTCCTACATTAAGATGCATCACTTTTCTAAATCAATAGTGAATGTGATGAATGAGGACAATTGCTGTTTCGCCTGGGCAGTGGTTTCAGCAGCATACCAGCCAACCGGTAATCCTCGAAAGACCTCATCATATCCAGACTTCAGAGACGCTTTCGATTTTACAGGTATTGAATTTCCAGTAAAATTATTAGATATAAAAAAGTTTGAGGAAAAAAATAATTTGTCCATAAATGTATATGGAGTTGAAAAATTTTTAAGGGATAATAAAAAGGTATATGAGATTGTCGGTCCTTTACATTATAATAATGAAAAGAAAAAATTACATATTAATTTGCTTTTAATAAGTTCTGATGATGGAAATAACCACTACTGTTGGATAAAGGATTTAGGTTGCTTGGTATCCAAACAATTATCAAAAAAGAAAATAAAAAAATACTTATGTGATGGATGCCTTCAATATTTTGGAACATATGAAAAACTTAACACACATTTAGAACGTGATTGTAGTTTTGTTCGAATTGAGCTTCCTTCAGATAATTTGATTTTGGATAAATTTGGCAATTATATTCCTGCAAATATATTAAAGTTTCAAAATATTCAGAAACAGTATAAAGCTCCTTTTGTTATTTATGCCGATTTTGAATGTTATTTGAAAAACATTGAGTGCCAACAATCTACACCTGATTCGACAACCTCATATACTATTAAAACTGCTGAACATATACCCTATTCATTTGCTTATTATATTAAATCATCATTTGATGAGAATGTTGTGTGTCTTAAACTTTATAGAGGTACAGATTGTGCTATAAAATTTATTGAATACATTGAAAATGATGTAAAAGAAATTTATAAAAAATATTTAAAATATCAAGTACCATTGAAAGATTTATCATCTGTGGAACAGATTGAATATGAAAATTCTAGCATTTGTTATGTATGTGAAAAACCTTTTTCAAAAGGAAATTTCATAAAGTGTAGGGATCATTGTCATATTACAGGTAAATATCGAGGAGCCGCCCACTCAATATGTAATTTGCATTTTAAACCTCCAAAATATATACCAATAGTATTGCATAATTTAAAAAACTATGATTCTCACCTATTTATTAAATCGCTTTGCTATAATAAAGAAAATATTAGTGTTATAGCTCAAAATAAAGAAAAGTATATTTCTTTTAGTAAGGAAATTTTCGTTGATGTGTCAGAAAAGCGGAAACCAGTTGCTTTGCGACTACGCTTTATAGATTCTTTTCAATTTCTCCCAGAGTCTTTAGAGTCACTATCACAAACTCTACAAGATTCACAATGTTTTGAAATTAAAAAGTTTTTCTCAAATGCTGATGAATTTCGATACATTAGACAAAAAGGGGTATTTCCATACTCTTACATAGATTCCAACGAAAAATTAAATGAGAAATCTCTACCATTGATTGATAAATTTTATAATAACTTAACCGATGAAAATATCTCTCCTCAAGACTACAGTCGTGCTGTAGAAGTGTGGAATCTATTTAAGTGTTCTACAATAGGGGCTTATTCCGATATTTACTTAAAATCAGATGTTTTACTTTTGGCTGATGTTTTTGAAAATTATAGATCCACATGTATTAAAACCTATAAGTTAGATCCTGTTAATTATGTCACTAGCCCTTCTATGTGCTGGGATGCAATGATGAAATTAACTAATGTAGAATTAGAATTATTAACGGAACCAGATATGCTTCATTTTTTCAAAAAAGGTGTTCGTGGTGGGGTTAGCACTTGTTCCAAACGCAAATCTGAAGCAAATAATCCATTCTTAGAAAATTTTAATCCTGAAAGACCTACAACATATATCGCTTACTTAGACGCCACAAATTTGTATGGTTATGCTATGAAACAATATTTGCCTGAAAAAAATTTTGCTTGGGTACCTAAGCTCGAAATAGAAACTTTAAATATATCCGAACTTTCAGATACATCATCTATAGGATACATATTTGAAGTTGATTTAGAATATCCAAATTATTTACATGATAGTCATAATGATTTCCCATTTTGTCCTGAACAATATACACCACCAATTTCAAACCACTCAAAATTAATTCCAAACTTACATAATAAATATAACTATATCATTCACTACCGATATCTGAAACAATGTCTACAATTTGGACTCAAAATCATAAAAATACACAGAGCAGTTAAGTTTACACAATCACCATGGTTAGCGGAATATATAGATTTAAATACAAATTTACGAAATTTATCTAAAAATAAATTTGATAAAAATTGTTATAAATTGGCAAATAATTCAATTTTCGGTAAAACCATGGAAAATGTTGATAGGCGAGCAGATATTAAATTAGTATCTCAATGGGAAAGACAGGGTAATAAATTGAGTGCCGAAAAACTTATTTCTAAACCTCAATTAAAGGATTTTAAAATTTTCTCTGAAAATCTAGTTGCTCTTCAACTTCAACAGGTTTGCATTGAATACAATAAACCAATTTATGTTGGGATGAGTATTCTGGATATTGCAAAAACTGTAATGTATAATTTTTATTATGGGTATTTAAAAGTAAAATATGGTAATAATTTAAATTTATTATATACGGATACTGATTCCTTAATTCTTGAAGTTCAGACCCAAAACTTTTATGAAGATATGAAGCTAAATCTGGATAAATTTGATACTTCTAATTTTTCTGAACAAAATATTCATTGCATGCCTATTACAACATCAGTTGTTGGTAAATTTAAAGATGAGTACAAAGGGATTCCCATTGAAAGTTTTTATGGAACTGGTGCTAAAGCATATTGTATAAAATCCAAAAATAGTGTAGATAAAAAAGCAAAAGGCGTTAGTAGATCATGTATAAAAAATCAATTAACATTATCAGATTATAAAGATGTTGTTGAGAAAGGTGACAAAATATTCTGCACCATGTATGTATTCAAGTCAGATATGCATAATATATACACTAATTTGTTAAATAAATTGGCATTAACAACTCATGATGATAAAAGATATTGTATACCAAATTCCACAAAAACTCTTGCATGGGGACATAAGGATATTTTGGAAACAGATTTTTTTGATAAAGATATGAAAATGATGTATGATACTCTAACTTTTTTAAGTTCTGGAAACGAAAATGGATCTAAAAATAAAAAACCGCGATTAGAATTAACTACTCCTAGTAATTTTTCATCTTTATAAAGACATCATTTTATATGATGATAAATTATGTAAGTCGTTTTTGAAGCTTTAAAAGTTGGAGGGGGAACTGAATCCAAAAACATATATATTGTATAGAAATACCATTATTTGTTAGTAATATTACAACAATGACTGCTGCATCTTTAATAGTTTTAGTTTCCCTTGTTGGAAATGTGATATATGTAAATTACATTCCTAATACAGTTAGGGCTGATATATGTATAAATGCCCTCAAAAATGAAACCGACTGCTACAAACAGATGAAAATGACATATCTTGTTGGAAATTCACACTTTTTTACCTATAATGTAACTGATTCTGCTTTGTGTGAAAATACATACATAAAAATTAAATATTCCATGACAAACAAACCATTACAATATTCAGATTGGATTCCTTTCAATAATAAAAAAGAAGAATCTTGTCATTGTGTCTGTTGTTATATATTTGTTATTATATTTACAGCAGCAATATTTATTTGTACATGTTTAATTTTATTGTATTTCATGAAAAAATATCTATAAAAATATTTAATAAATGTTAAAAAATAATATAAATTTTGTTTTTTATTGATTCTCGTTAGTATAAAGACATTTAAAGTTTATCCCCTCCTCTTAAATGGAGAGGGAAAATAAGTTTACCCCTCCACTTGAGAGGAGAGGGAAAATGTATAAAATTTAGGAGCAAACGGATTGATAGTTAGTTTTTTGAGAGCAAGCAGATAGCCAGTTAGTTTTTGAAATACATCATTTAAAATGTTCAGTAATCAGAGTAAAAATATATTTGAAAATTCACCATTAAAAAAGAAAATAAAAAAAACAATTATAAATTCTACAAAATATAATTTAAATAATTCTAACTCTAAATATGCTGTGATTGGTTTGTGGGTGGAAAGTGATTTTCTACCATGCATTGAACTTGGTGGTAAAAATGGTCAGTCTGTGATATTAAATGAAGATGATTGGAAGAACTTATTGCAATATCAAGGAGTTATAACAAATTATATGTTTTCACCAAATGTTTTCAATGAACCGATATATTTGCAAAATTTATCTATTCATTTTGAAAAGATTGGTGAATTACCAATAGTGAAGATTGTGAAAAGCTGTGATTTTATTTACTATGGAAATGAAACTGTCTGCAGACTATGGGAACAAATTCCACTTATAGAATATAGACTAAATGTTTTATAAAAACAAAACTTTCGACGTTATTTCAACGTTTTTAGAAATAACAATTTTTACGAAGGAGATTCTTTTGACAAAATATATAATGTCCTTTCTCCAAAACAAAATCTAAATAGTGAAAATGTGTGCTCCATGCTGGAACTGCTGTTGAATCATCCCGAAGAACTAGAACAAAAATTAAAGTCTAAGCACTATTATGAAGAAGACAGTATCTATTGATGAATCAAGAAACCAAATTCATTTGATGGTTGCTTGGAACTTCGCCTACAGAAAAGCTCGTATGACTTCTGAAGAGTTTATAAATCAAAAACATTTTAGAAGAAGGATTAAATTGACTGAAGAAATTTTAAATCCCATATTAGACTCTGATTATAGGAATATTGTATTTAAAAAAATGTTTATGTAATAAGCTTATTTTTAAATAAAACAAATATATATAAAAAATCATTTTTTTTTTTTATTACAAACATCAATTATTATTACAGCATTAATTACTATTACATCACATCTCTCTTGAAGATCCAAGAGTTATAAGATTTATCTAATCCTAACCATTTTACAAATACTTTGTTTCCTTTCTTTCTTAACACTTTTTCCACCAGATATACATTTGGGTGTCTTACTTTTTGAAGTTCTTCTTCATAGAAACCTCCTTGAATATCTATCCCATTTCCATCTTGAATCAAATACGTTGTTGGATTAGTAAGCTGGATTTTTTTTATTTGAAAAATTTCGTTTGACCAGTTGGGCGTGTAACCTTTAGAAAATTGTTCGCGAATCTTGCTTATTCGTACTCTATCACTGACACGAAATTTTGGTGATCTGGGATCCACAGTTTTCCTATGAGTATAAGCTGATTTCAAGATTTCCATTTCATTCTTTTTGTTAACTTCGTTTGGTTTTTTTCCGATTGTTGAATGCTTAGTATTATTGTATTCTGTAATTATTTCTTTAAGAAAGCTGATCCATTTATAATTACCTAGTAAACTAAACTTTTTCCACATTTTGTTTTTTATCGTTCTATTTACTCTCTCTACAATACTAGCTTTCATATTAGAAAATGTGTTGTAATGATTAATTTTGAACTGCTCCATAAGTTTCTGAAAGTCTTGATTAAAGAATTCTTTACCCTGATCAGTATTCAGATTTGTTGGGGGAGTTTTTAAAGTTAATAGAATTTTTTTCATTGCAGCTGCTACATCTTTACCAGTTTTGGATTTTACAGGTTCTGCCCATACAAATTTAGAAAACACATTTATTACCATTAAAATATATCTTAAACCCCTATTAAATTTCGCATATGGCTGCATTTCTATCAGATCAGCTTGAAATAGATCATTAAGCCCTTTTACAATTGTTCGTCTCCTTCTATATCGCCTTCTCGCCGGTTTATGTAATTCATTTACAACGTCTTGCTTAATTTTACTCATTATTAATTTATACCTTACTCTCGAAAATAAATCCCACAAATAACTTTACCTCCTTCTAAACCGTTTATAAAAGCCCTTTATCGCTGATGTTGTAAAATATAAAAAAAAAATCATCTCAGTTTTTTTTAGTAAGTTCTTTAATTTTATTTTCCATTGCTTCAAATGATTTTTTATTTTCATTTATAATTTCTTTTATTGACGAATTTATTTGGGTGATGTTGTTAGTAAGATCAGAAATTTTTACATTAAATTTATTTTCCATTGTTTCAAATGATTTGTTATTTTCATTTCTAATTTCTTTTATTGATGAATTTATTTGGGTGATGTTGTTATTAAGATCAGACATTTTTACATTAAATTTAGTTTCCAAAAGAACATTTGATAACGTATAATCTTTTTTGAAACCACCTAATGTTGAATTCATTTCTTCTCTTGCATAATTCATTGTATCATTAAATTCTTTTCTAGAAACTTCAGCAGCTCTTTGAACTAATTCGTTTAAAGATTTTATTTCTTTTGTTAATTTATCTTCTAGATTTTTTATATCTTTTCCTAATTGAAATTCTGCATTTGTAATATCTAATGTCATTTTCACAATTTTTTTTTCTATATTTTTTATGTCTGACGCTGTCTTTTCAGCTTTGTGTAGTATATCTGTATAAGATGTTTCAAGTTCTTTTATGAGTAAAGAAGTCTCCTCGATTTTTGAACTATTATTTTTAATTTTAATTAATACATCCTTTTTAGAAACTTCTATTATAGCTTGCACTACTTCTAGTAAGGATTCTAATTCTTTTTGTAATTTCTCATCGATTGCCTTTGTAAAATTTCCCTCGTCAAAAGACGTTTCAGATTTGGTTTTCAGATTGTTTAATTGCTTTAGTATATCCTCGATTTTTTCATTATCTTTTGTAATTTGATCTTTGAATTTTGTTTCAATTTTTTCATTTTCGTTTTGAAAATCCTCCTTCAATTTGTCTTCTAAATATTGTAAATTTGATTTATATGCATTGATTTTAATTTCAAATTCTTTAATTTGTTCTTTAAATTCATTAACTTTGTCGGTATCTTTTTTGTGAATTAGGAAATGAGTGTTCATTGATTTTTCAAGATTTTGTGTATTTTTATCCATAACGTCATGTATTTTCTTAAAATTCCTTACTTCTTCTGCTACTCTATCATTAAGCAAATTAGTAAAATTTTGAAACTTTGATGTAATTTCCTTGGAAATACTGTTCTTGACATTGTCAATTGCTGAAGTATCCTTAATTATTGATTTAATTGATGTAATTTCATTTTTTATTTCATTTTCAAAATCATCAACTTTATCATATTTTAACTTCACTACGTCAAAGTCATTTGCATATTTAGAAACTTTCTGAGAAAATTTTTCTACTACATCATCATTTCCATCAACAGTATTTTTCAAATTAATTATCTTGTCATTATATTCAGGAATAACTTTATCCTCAAATAACTTAATCTTTTTTGCAATATTTTGTATATTGTTATCATATTCATTTATTCTCTTATTTAAATTATTAACATCGCTTTTCAACCCGGGATCTAAATTTTGAATTAATTTGTTTTCAATATATTTGACATCGCTTTTAAAAATTTTTATTATTTTCTCTTCAACATTTGATAATATTTTATTTTCTAGTGATAATAATGTGTTTAGAGCAGATTTTTTTGAAATATGACGACCAAATTTATCGATAGTCATTTTAGAAATGTTTAAAAGTATCTATTATGTCCTTTTATATAATAATATTCGCTTCTCTTAGTTCTTCAATAATGGAAATAATTTCATTGTTATGACCAGTGTGTCCCGCAAGCATGGATGCTACCAATAGTCGAAGTCTCTCAACAAGTTCGTTTACATTATCCCAATATATGTAATCTGTATTAGGTTTATTAACTTTTAAAGTTATACCAAATCCGGTTTTTTTTTGAAGACACTCGACTTTCTCTATATGGAGCTTTGCGTCTTTCAAAAAATCCCTGGACTGCTTGTTGAGATTCGGGATTTAGAGTTTTAGTTTTTGTAATTCCTTTGCTTTGCAAATAAGGTCCTATTATAGAAATATATTTATGTGATCCATTCCCCTGCACCTGCTCATTTGGATCATTATTTCTACGGTATGCATTGGTTCTTTTTAAAATATCCATATAATTTTCCAAATCTTGTTTTTTATACCCTATTGGTTCTTTTTTAAATAATAACTCATATAAACCTGGTGTACCTGTATAGGTTATTCCTTCAATTTTGATGTTTTTACCAATAATTTCGACAGGTTTTTGAGTTAAACCCAAAAAGAATTTCTCGGTTTCCAAATCATGAACTATTCCATATTGGTGATCAAACTCATGTTCAACATCTTTTACACCGCTATCAATATATTGGCGAGGTAATTCATCAAATCCTAATAAATATTCTTTATATAAATCTGTATCAACAAATGTTCTAACTGTTTGCCGTGTTTGTTCCAGTATATCTGAAAGATTTCCTATTGTGGAGTGTGAACCTGAAGAAGGGTTTGTTTCTGCAATAATACTTGTTTGTTGTATAGATGGCATTTGACTTGCTGAAGCTAAACTCGCGTCCCAGTCAATAATCGATGGTATTTCTGTAGGAAGGAGTGGAGTTTTTCCCGTCTTTCTTTTTTCTGGTGTTGATGTTCCATATTGTAATTTTCTCTTTGGTGTTAGTGTTTGAATTGATCTTTTCTGTGGTGTTTCATAAATTTTTTTAATTGGTGTGTGTAGCTCTTCCTTTATTTCAACAGGTTCAATTTTACCAATCGTTGAAATTAATTCTTGTAAGGGTTGAGTTATCGGTTTATATGTTTCCTCCAATTTAGTTTGCGCCTCAAATTCCGCATTTTTTAAACTCTGATATTTTTGTTTAACAGCTTTTCTTGATTTAACTAGCTCTCTTGCTAAACGTTCATCCATGATTGGTATAATTTACCATCAAACGTTTATTTTTATAAGTAAATATATGAATCAAATCCTTTTCGATATCGGCCAGATTTCACATTAGAGTCTTTGTCTATTACTAAAAATCCAAATTTATCTTTCCAACATATTAAGCACAACTCATTAAATTGGTTTAATGACATATCAACATTAACATGATCATCATAAATATGTTTTAAGTTTGTTCGATCTTGTTGAAATATAACAATTAAATTTGCATTGTCACGAATTAATTGTTTCGGAATAGAAGAATATGTTTGACATAAATAAAAACAATCAGTATTTTTGTGTCTTCCGAAACAAAAATAGTCCTTTACAACATTCTGATTACAACACACTATATCATCAAATATTATTATAGAGTTTGGTTTAACTTGTTTTGGTGAAACAATTGTTTCTTCATTTTCAGATTCATAGTATCCAATTTTTTTCAAAGGTTTAAAAAGTGTTCTCAAATATTTATACTTTGGTTGATATAAGGATTTTGAATAAACATACAGATTTTCAAATCGCAAACCATTCGGATCTTCAATCAAACTAATAATAACATTGGTTTTGCCACAGCCTGACGGGCCAATAATTAACCCTCTTTTACTATTTCCCTCAAAGAGTTTTCCATGTTTTCTAAAACCATTCACTGAACTTTCATGATCCTTAATTGTTATAGAGTACGGTTGTTTCTCAACTCTCATTTTATATATAAAACAAACTATTAATATTCAGTATTGTGATGTAACTGGTTAGTTATCACTAGGATTGCAACTATATATAATGTTTCCATCACATAATAAACGAATCATTTACAAGACAAACAGCAAAAGGAAAGGAAGTGGTTTAGTAAACTCATTAATAAATAAATTACCCTTTGAATTGCATATTCCTGGTTATAATTTTTGTGGACCTGGAACAAAATTGGAAAAACGATTGTCAAGAGGTGATAAAGGTATAAATTTATTGGATGAGGCTTGTAAAGAACACGATATTGCTTACTCACAATCAAATGATATAAAAAGAAGGCATTTAGCTGATAAAGTATTAGCTGACAAAGCTTTATCAAGGTTCAAAGCTAAAGATTCTAGTTTTGGGGAAAAAACTGCTGCACTAGGAATTACTGGTGCTATGAAAATTAAAAGAAAATTAGGTATGGGACTTCGAACGAGAAGAAAGTTCAAGCGAAAAACTCGAAAAGGACGAGGACTATCATTATCTCAGGTAATTTCAAAAGCTAGAAAAGGAATTAAGGGGAAACGTTTTAAAGACCTAAATGAAAGTATTCAAACTGCTTTAAAAGCTATTAAAAAAACTGGTAAAGTGTTACCTCCAAAGAAAAGGGTAATTCCAATCCCAAAGACTGGCGGATTTCTTCCACTTATACCTTTATTTGCTGGTTTGTCTGCTCTTGGTGCTCTTGGAGGAGGGGCTGCAGGTATTGCTAAAGCAGTAAATGATGCAAAAGCAGCCAAAGCGAAATTAGAAGAATCTAAACGACACAATCAAATGATGGAGTCCATTGCGGTAGGAAAAAAAGGAAGTGGACTTTATTTAAAACCCTATAAAACAGGATGTGGATTATACTTGAAACCTTATTCAAAAAACTGCTAAAACATATACCTCGAAAAGCACTTACAAATTACGATTTACTTAAATACGCTAAATATTTACAAATTCCCAACTTTCGTGGTATTTTTATGAGGGATAAATTACCAAAAAGATAAAGTTAATTGAAAGTGCAATTGTCAATCTAGATAATCACAGTGGTGTTGGTACTCACTGGATAGCATATACAAAAAAAGGAAAAAACATAATATATTTTGATAGTTATGGTAATTTGCGACCCCCTTCTGAATTAATTAAATATTTTTATAGCGACCAAAATAATAATATTGTTAATTATAATTATAACAGTTATCAAAACTTTAACAAAACAAATTGTGGTCAATTGTGTCTAAAATTTCTTTATAACCATATGTAACACCTAATTTTAGTTTATTATTAAACATATTTTTAAAGTAAAATGTCATATAGTTTTGTTCTTAGCGGCAATTCCGCTATTTTAACATCAGAGTTACATCCTCCAATATATTTAGATGAAGATGTTGAATATGTTATCGGTCTTGTAAATTTCGAAACATTTAATGCAATTCCCAATATTGATGTTGGGAATAATGTATTAATTCATGATGAAAATTTAGAAATAGCCATACCCCCAGGTAGCTACGAATTAGAAGACATAACAGATTTTTTAAAAAAACACTTGGATGAGGATAAAATTAGTTTTAGTCTTTATGCAAATAATAATACTTTACGTACACATCTTAAATGTTCAGCCCCCATAACTTTTCGTGAAGGAACTATTGGTAAATTATTAGGGTTTAAAAATGGACGATTGGAAGCCAACATTGAACATATATCAGATTTTCCCGCGGAAATAATTAAAGTAAATTCAATAAATATAGACTGCAGTATTGCAGAGGGATCATATTTAAACGGGAAACCTGTTCATATAATACACCAATTTTTCCCGAGCGTTGCTCCAGGGTTCAAAATAATTGAGTCACCTCAAAACGTCATATATTTCCCAGTCACCGTTAAAGTAATTGATAAAATAGCCATTAAAATAATAGATCAGGAAGGTGAGTTGGTTAATTTTAGAGAAGAAACCATAACCATCAGACTACATCTTAAAAAAGTAGATTAAAGATGGTAATATTATATAACAATAAATCTGCAAACTTTACTAGAAAATTTAATAATAAAAACATTAATAAGACAAGAAAGAAACCAACTTCCTTTAGTAGGAAATCAAACTTCCAAAGGTTAACACCTTCTAATAGAAAATTTCTTCAAAGTTTGGGTTTTAAACTTAAATAAAAATGGATTATTTAAATGTAAGAGAAAATGTATTGGTTGATGAATCAATATTAAGCTGGGAAATTCTTTCTTTCGATCCTTTTAATCCTACAAAACTCGGACCAAATGATGAAATCAGAATTGCTTTGCAACAAACAGGAAAATATCCTTTACCTTGCAAAAGTGAAATTTATGTGGAATTGCAAGTAACTAAAGAAGATGATTCCCCTTTAGCTAATACTGTTTTAATTAATAATGCTCCGGCATTTTTATTTAAAGAATTACGCTATATTTTAAATGGTGTTACTATTGACTCCGTTCGGGATATTGGTATAACTTCAACTCTTAAGGGATATATTTCATTTAATCAAAATGAAAGTGCTAAATTGGAAAATGCCGGTTGGTATCCGAAAACAAAATCTAAAGAAAAAATTATGACTGATGACAAAGGTAATGTTTCATTATGTATACCATTAAAGATGTATTCAGGATTTTTTGAAGATTATAATAAGATTATTCTTAATTCACAACAAGAACTTATTCTAATAAGAAGTAATGATGATACAAATGCATTATTATCCAGTAATGAAGATGAAAAACCCAAAGTTAAAATTACCAAGTTGTGTTGGAGAGTTCCTCATCTTACTGTAGCGATTCCGCAAGAATTAGCACTTACCAAAATTATTGACAAAAATAGTGATATACTAATAACCTTCCGAAGCTGGGAATTAGTTGAATATCCAGAGTTATTGGAAACTACGAGGCACAACTGGCCCGTAAAAACATCTACAAAAGTCGAAACGCCACGTCATGTTCTAATTGCTTTTCAGAAAAATAGACGTGGTAATCTAAAAATGGATATGAGTAAATTTGATCATTGTAATTTAAGAAATATGAATGTCTTTTTAAATTCAGAAAGATATCCTTACAATGATCTTCAACTTGACTTTGAAAATAATAAATTTGCTACTCTGTATGAAATGTTTACAGACTTTCGTCAAGGGTATTATAACTCTCCAGTGGAACCAATTTTTAATCCGAAAGAATTTAAAGAAAATGCTCCTATAGTTTACATTAATTGTTCACATCAAAGAGATTTACTACAAACAGGTCCAGTAACCATGAGAATTGAATTTGAAACCAAGGAAAAAATTCCCCCTAAAACAGCGGCATATTGTGTTATAATTCATGATAAAGTTTTCAGTTACAATCCATTAACAAAAATTGTGAAACAGTTGTAATACAATTTCCTTAAGATAAAATACTCTTTTTAAACAAACCGCTACTTACGCTTAAGAGCGCACGCGTCAATTTTGATATTTATTAACGTAGCCAAACCAGAATTCTTCATTTATATAATGTCTTACGAGATTTCAGTTCGAGTATTAGATTTTCAACTTCAGTTGCAGAAATTAAAAAAACAAATAAGTGAATATCAATTAAAAGTAGAAATGATCAAGAAATTCAAATATTTGAAAATATGAAACTTATTCTAGATCTTCAAGGATTCAAAATTGAAAATAATAAATTTATTGTAAAGGAATTAGCAGCGTACGATGGGCAAAAGACAAGTCATTTTATTTTCAAAGCTCCATTTCCGATGGGTCATTTACCATCCTATTTACACAAACAAGCTCTGTGGTTAATAAAAAATTACCATTGCATTGAATGGTGTGAAGGATTTACACCATTACACAAATGTGGAGATATCATAAGAGATTTAAGCGCTAAGGTGGACTATGTTTATGTAAAAGGGGAAGAAAAGGCAGATTTCGTAAAGAAGTATTCCATGAAACCAGTTATCGAGATTGATGAACAACCCACCCTAAAGAAAATGGATCCTTGCTGCTTTTATCATCAAAAAATACCATGTGTATGTGCATTATCAAATGTTTATTACCTTTACAACAATTTTTTTATGTAATAAAAGACTTGATTACAAATTATGTGTTTTATTTTCTAACATTGTTTTAATACATGAAATATTATTATTTAGTCCTAGTTCTTGAAGTTTACATATTAAAATATCTATATTTTTATTTTTTAAATATTCGCTACAACATTTAGCTGCTAGTAAACATAATTCCGCATGTTCCATATAATTTAAAAACAATATAATATTCTGCGCTTCACTTTCTTGACCTTCATATGCATAAAACTCGGAACAGGCTGCGGACATCAAAAACTCTTCATACATTTCTCTTATTAATAATTCCATAATAAATCCTACACTAAAACCTCCCTGTTTCTCAATATCTCTTTATCTCTCTCTTCCTCTTCCACGATTTCTTTTAATATATCAGGATCTTTTATATAATCCTTCAATATCCTTAAAAAGTAACTGAATCCTATTTTCTTTATTTCATGAAAGAACTTCGGCAAATTTTGGGTTTTTCTATAATTTAAACAGGCTTCTGCAGCTAATTGGTATTGGAAGGCAGTCTCATAATATACCTGTGCCCACTCGGGGTGTGTTTTCCTTAGCATTGCATTCTTTAATTCGGAATTTTGAAGTTTAGTAAACTGTTTACCTAATTTGATTATTTCATTTTGCAAATCACTGTTCATAACTACCACTTATTTTTAATTTAACACTGTTCTTTATTAGTGGTGAATCTTCTATATAAGCTTAAGACTAGTTGTAAATGAATGTAGCTCGCTCAGATTCAGTCCTTTAAAATACCAGCTCCCCTCCAACTGCTACCAGCTCCCCTCCAACTACTGTGGTGGTTAGGAAGGAGGTAGGAGGTGGAGCAAAAAGAGGCGGAGTTTATGAAACCAATCGGAATAGGGGGCGAACTTGGGCAGCCAATCAGAAACAAGGTCATTCTTGGCTGACCAATCAAAAAAGTGGTGGGGGGGTCAACTAGGAGCCCCCTATTCCCACTACTTACGACCTATTAAGAATCCAAGTTTGATGAATAAAGCACACAGAGTCGTTGTATTCACATTTCAGTTCAACTTCTATGAATTAAATTAGTTATGAAATTTATTCAACATTTCTGGTGGCAGCGGAGCAATGTATTTTATACTGGTATTTACCACTAGGTAGCTGTGCTTATTTTTAAATTACAGGTAAAATAAATTTTCCAAAATGAAAACTTATTCCAGACCTCCAAATCGAATGGAATTCCAGATTTTGCTGCTTTCCTGTTCCCTTCTACAAAAAAGGCTGTAAGTTTATGTATTTTGAATGACAACTAGTTAGGAGAATTTTAAACTGCTAAATATCTACCTTAAGGCGGCATTTTTCAAGGTCATTTGCGTCATAATAAGTTATTATTTTGACCCAAAAATCGTTTAATACGTTGAAATTGAACGAGGAAAAACGATTCTTACCTAAAACTTTCAAAAAATGCTTAGGAAAGGCATAATGAAGGGGAGAGTTACATAATATGCATAGAAAAAAACTTAAAAATAGCATTTTTTATTACTTGAGTACACACAAGTTTCCAGCCGTCAGAAAAGACATGTTTTTTTAATATCATTTAAAATCTAGCCAACATTTCACAAATTTTATTGAAGTCTCCCCTTGTATTTTTACAAACACTATTCTGTCTAAAAAATCACAACCAATAGATATTTATTTTAAAAAAGTCAACGTATATAAAAAAAAATAGTAAGAAGTAACAAATCATAATTCCCGGGTCGGCCCTAGGTCTATTCAAAAACTGTAATTGATGTGACCTGAACAGTCTGACAATGGTGTTCTTTTTTTATTTGCACTCAATAGAAGAAGACATTCGACTGCCAACTAATAATCAGCGTAGAACGTTACTGTTAGGATACCGGAAGTTGATTTAGTTCAGCCTTGTTGGCGCAGCAGTCACTGCCGAATTATGAATGGAAATATTTCAAATGGGAATGATTTCTTTAGATTAGGATTCTGCAAAAATAAATTCAAACAAAATGTCATAAAAAAAGATCTTGCATCTTCGTTACCTTTGTGGTAATGCATAAGTATGTCACTGTTTTGAACACATACGGAAAGGAAAAGTCAAAAAATATGCTACAGGAACCTAACCTTTTTTGTACCAGGACAGGAACTTTCTGAACCTTATCATACGAGGTTGTTAATTTCTTATTTATTGTTAATTTTGTTACGAATAAAACTTTATTTGAAGTTTAAAAAATTTGTGGAATTCTACCATTTCAGAAGATTTTTTCATAACATACTGTCAAAAGGTAAGAATTTTACTTGTAATCTTGTAAGGTTGGCCACATTGAGGATATTTTTTAACATTGTGTATTCGATATAATTTTTATATTATTTGTGTGTTAAAACTTTCTAGCATCAACGAGTTATTTGGAAGCGATGATGAAGTCATTTAAAAAGCGAAAATGCATTGGAGTCCAATCACGTAAGAAAATTCAGTTTAATGTTTATTGAAAAAAAAATCCCTTGCTAGTATGAAGAAAAAATCAGACAGCGTTGAGGTAAATTATAAACCTTTGTTCAGCGTTATTAATTATGAATTATAGTTTTTTTTATTACAGATTTCATTAAACAGATCTGGAGATGTTGAAATTAAAACTTATGCTTGTCCAAGGGAGATAAAATGTCACCATATTGATATTTTGGACAGGAAACATGCCAGTAAAAATGTATCGAGGTGAAAATGAGTCAAGAAGAACTAAATAAAATAAAAATGAAATTAAGCGTAATACTGTAGGATTTATTAAGTTGTGGCAAATAGATACAACAGCAGGGGTAAGATGTAAATTTACCCATTATTGAGGACAATCTTTCTCTGATGGTTTTGTCAACTTATCTGACAAAATTAAATATTTGCCATTAATTATGATATCATTAAGAAAATTGCAAAAGTTGCCACTAGACAAATTTGTAATGAAAATTGGTACCTAAGAACAAAGTTCACTTAACTGCGAGCAATTTGGTTATCATTTTATCAACTTGTCTAGGGAATCGATATCCTGATGACCTGTTTAAAAATCTTATTGGTGTATAAGTATTTAGTTAGAAATTATGAAACATAAAACCTTTTTGTTGTTTTCTATACTACTAACATTTAACACTTCCTTTATTAATACAGTTCAATAATATTTTAGGTTTCTACAATCTTTGAGGTATCAAATCCATTCAGTGGAGAAGAACCTGTAATAAAAATGCCGTAGATTTTTTAAAAAAGAATTAAATTTAGATGTCAGTATGAACAAATACGTGAAAATCTTAATATTTAAAAAAATTGAAGTGTTACCTCCGTCTCTGAACATTAAGAGAAGTAACAGTACAGATAGAATATAATACTTCATGGAAAGAAAATTTAGTAATATTAGAGAATTTTTATATTCATCAGTATTTACCAGAACTTTTAGGAAATAAAGTAATTTATCAAAAAATTTGTAAATAAACGTATATATTTATGTAGATTTAAGTATTATTTAATTGTAAATATACTATTTTATCTATGGTAATTTGCTAGGTTTAAGTAATAAATACATATTGTTTTAAAAGATGTTATTGTTAATATTTTAGTTTTATATAAATGCCATTAAAACGTTTTATTTTGGATGTATCCAGATTTCATGTTTTTTTTTTTAATTGTAAAAAATAAATTAGTTTTTACCTGAAAAAATTAAACGAAAATGTCCTAATCTTAAGAAATAAAACAACACCTACGAAAATATTTTCTTTTTATTAATTCTTAAATAAAATTATATGATTTACTAAATATAAAAAACAGAAAAAAAATATTTATAATTTGGAAACATTTATTTATTCAATATAATTCCCCATCTTCTTTTATTGGAGGATACTGGAAATTAAAACACAAATGATATTCAAAAATTCTACGAATAGCACTTTCAACATGTATTTTTACCCTTGCTATAGTTTGTGTTTCATACACTTTAAATTCTGTGGAAATTAAAAATAGTGGGATATTTAAGGATGCCTGCAGGAAGTAATTCCTTGATCAGGAATCATTTATTAGCTAGTATAAGATCACTAAAAAATTATTTGTTTCAAAATGTTCTATAACTTTTTTGTCCGACATAGATTCTGGATATGCCTTGCTCACAAAAATAATTACATCATTTGGTGATACACCTTTGAAATCTTTCTGTGTTTATAGAAACTGTAAGTCTTCCTTGGACTTTCTAGGTTTGTTGGAATCGATGAGTAAATTTCTGTGCAGTGTAATTTTCTACAATTTCTAATTGTATAAAATGCTGTTGGAAACAAGCTTTTGTCTTCATTAATTAGTTGAAAAGAACTTAACGCAGTGCTATATTTGTTACTGAAGTACTTTACAACTAAAGCAGATGTCCCAAATCAAAATTTGATTAATATTTGATAGTAGTTTAACTTGGTATGCTGCATAATACCTAATGTTAATTATTTACTAATAATTAAAAGTGTTCATAGTTTTGAACAGTGTGCCCCTGAATTTCTGCTTACACTTTTGGATGTTGATGCCATATCTTCTACAATGGAATTTGCCCGTTTACATCTTGAAGGGCCTAAAGATTCAAAAACAATTGCTATATAAGGCCCAGCTATTATTATTGTTTTCCACTGTGGAAAGAATGACTTTGTCATCTATTTCTTTCAAAGCTATTTTCCTAAAAAAAAGAAAGTGTATATAAATATGCAGTTCTCTTAAAAAAAGTAATACTATTTCTTAAAATTTCATTTCTAAATATTTTCTGTTATATTTTTAGATTTCAGTCAAAAAAAATATGATGAACAGGCCTCTTAAAAAAAAGTTTATATTTTGATATAGATACAAACCGTTTCTCTGGAGAAGGAAATTTAAGTTTCCTTTGAATGTTAAATTTAAATATGTTGATCCATATTTAAATTTTCTTTGAATGTTAAATTTAAATATGTTGATCCATTTCCTTGATCCATATTTACAAAATGACAGTTGCATAGTAATTAATATTTTGAGGGTTCTCTGTCTTCTGTCCTACAAATTTGAATTTATATATAAAATTGTAATAAAATGTATTGCCAGGTTTCTTCTTCAATATATTTCCTGACATAAATGCTATTATAAGTAGATACCTTATTAAAGAAATCCATTTTTTTTTGTTTCTCTTGAATCTGCAGCAAATGCAAAAAGTTTCATATCTTATGGTCACTTCCTGCCAGGTACAAAACCATTTTGGTGAATTTATAAAGCTAAAAACATAATAATTAATAAGGATTATCATAGAAACAAACACTGATTTTTGCATGCTATTTTTTGTAATGTAAAATGTACCATATTGTACCTACCTATTATTTTTGAAAAAACACGAGTCCCCACCTGCGATGAAATGCCTACGTCGTTTTATTTAAAGCCTTTTTTACAATTTTAAAAATATTTATGTTATTCTGGCTTTGTGTTCCGATCTTGGACACATCACGCAAAATTTATTCTTTATTCCTAGAAACAATGTTTTTGTTTGTATGTCAATCTTTAACCTAACTTTTAGGTTATACGAGTCAAAATTTACAACAGCTTAGGTTGAAATTAAATAAGCTGTCAAGGTCAAGTGGTTAGTCGGGGCCAGACACGAACTTGAGATATAAAACGCCAGAACGTAATTTTATTCCCGTTTTTGCTAAATAAAATGCAGGATGCCATATGTTTAAAAAAAAAAAGAGACTCATGGATTGCTGATAATAATATCTGTCGAATTCGAAATCCAATAATAACTCTTAAAATTCTAAATATTATTCACTAAATATTTCCTTATTTTTTATTCTGCAACATTTTAGATTTAGTGCTAGAAAGTGACCAAAAAGTCATTAAATTTAGGTATTGTAATGTAAGATGTAATCTTTGAGACAACACCGCCTTCATCAATGGAGATTTCTTAAATTGAGGATTTACTATTTTTTACGCTAAGAAATTTATTTCCCCATTCTGCATAAGGGTGACATCTAGTATAAAACAACGGAATTAGTTGTGAGTGACACATAAATGGGCAAAAATGGCGGACCTAATGCCCCCTTAACAAAAAAAAGTTCTAGTTTTGCTGTAGTGGCAACTATGAAAAAATGAATTTACTCATTGTAAGAATATATGTATATCCGAAAAACAATTATACTCTTCTAATTTTCCAGGAACTCCGTTTTAAAACTTCGCTTTTTTAAAGATAGTTATGAGTTCATATTTTAAACTGTTATCACCTATAAACTCTAATAAAAGAGACATCTAAAATTCCATAGCACTCAAATGACTACCAGGTTGCAACGTATGTTGTGAACAAATGTTTTTATAGGCCGGGACTGGTTGTTAATTCTGTTGACAAGGAAAGCCTAAACCAGAAAGTTTATTATTTTTGCACGATAATCTTTCGAAACCTAATTATTCTCGTTAATATTTCCTTATTTAATTATTTTTTGTTATGATTTGTTTAACTTAAAATATTTTTGGGAATTTCTAGTTAAGGCTTTTTTATTTATTAGTTACAATATACTTTATTAACAAAGTTTAAATCTATTCGATTAAAATTAAAATTTAGCTGCCAGTAGATTACTAGTTATAATCTGATTATACAACTTGATGATTTTAAAGTTTTAAAAGACGATATGAGGGAAACAGTTTGGAATGTTATGATAAAACACTGGTGGATTAATGAAGCGATAGTGGGAGAGATTTCCAGATATTTTTAAAGTTAACACCCTCTACATATACCGAATGAAAGGTGGCAAATGTGACATATTAAATGGAAAAGTATTATTTTTTATTTAAGTTCGAACTTTTTAGGTATGATATGAAAATTTAAGTAGCCATTAAGGATTAGTTATATAATGTATGTATCAACTCGTGATATTGTGGACCATATTTGCAGTATCAGTCTAAAAACATCACCGAACAGAACTACAATATTAAGATCGCAATTAATCTTGGGAGAATGCAGATGGAATTGTAGAGAAGCTACGAAATTGTGGGCGATTAGGTGTTCAGCTATATGGTATTTAATTGATTGTAAGGTCGAAAGGGCAGTAGTGAAAAGTATTGTACTAAAAATAAAATTAGAACACGAACAAAATCCAAAAAATTTATCCCCGTTTCGAGATGCAGATTACTTAACTGACAAAATATGAATGTTATAGGATCGCTAAAAACTTTGCCTATCAGTAACAGATCAAATTTAAAATACAGTTATATAAGATAAACTCAGTTTTCAACCAACTAAAAAAATATTATACTATGAAGACAAGCGTGCTCTGTTCTAACACAGTTAGAGACAAAGCACTATCTCAGATTACAAGAATACCAGGAAAGGGTGTACAGAATAGGCCAGCGCACTTCAACATCGGAGAAATAAATCCTTTAAGCAACTTATATTAGACAAAATATGAAATCTTATTCAAGCAGCGTGATCTCCCAGCATTCCGCGCAATCAGAATATACTCGTATAGTCTCTGAGATAGTGCTTTGTCTCTAACCGTGTTAGAACAGAATATGTTTGATCTTATAGTATAAAATTTTTTCAGTTGGCTGAGAACTAGATTTCTGTTAAATAATTTTATTTTATACACTCAACTGTCAGTATACTGTATCTATTATTGGCAAATTTAAAATATTTGTTTGTTTCATATTTTGTGTTTATTGAATGCATTAAAGATTTAAATCATTTTATTTACGATTACGATTATATGGATATAGATAATTTATTTATTTTTTTTTATAATACTATTTTTATACCTAGGCTATTTTTTGTGTTAACGACATTAACGAAACACTTTAAATGATATTGAAGATTTTTAATAATATTAACTTTAATGCGAAAAAAATAAAATCAAGTAAATAACACAAATTATTGTAAAATCCATGGGAATCTTTTATCTTTTTAAATTGGTACAGGATCATTGTAAAGTTGGGATAGGAAATTTTATGAAATACTACTTTTATTTTTATTTAGGCGAAACGTTAATGGCTCCAGAGTGACGAATTTTATACATTATTGAACCATCCAGATTTTACTTAAGGCTTTCAATATCACTAAAAACAGGAATCCGTAAGAATCACCCAGGTCTTATGGGACTAAGAACTTGCATTTTTTCAAAAATCCTAATTAATAGTTTAAATATTTGGCAGTAAATGGTCTTAGAGTTAAGTCTGTTTCTATATAGTTAGCTCGGACATTAATACTTTTCTTTCCAGGTTTCCTCTCTATATTAGAATGGACAGAATTATATTCCATTTGGGTGTGTCTTTTGATTTTGATCAATTATTATTTTCATTTCTTGAGGTAAGTTTAAAAGAGCACTTGAGAACAGAGCATTCCTGTTCTGACAAGAACAGCCAACACATAAAGAATGACTTTACTTACGATTCTAGTTTCCTGCACAATATAGTTTCTAAAGAAACTATATAATATTGAGGTAAATATATTAGCTGTTAGTCCTCTTTCTCCTTCATGCCAAGTATAACAAAAATTATTATTCTTTGTTTTAAAATTAAATACAGTATAATTATGGACTTACCTTGTAGTATAGGGAGGAGACGTTGAACTTCGGACATAAAAATACCGACTACAAATTCATTGACTATACAACTGTTTTTTCTGTCTTACTGTTTATCATTTCGCGCCTCCACTATTTTCTAAACTCGGCGATTTCTGTAAACTGTAATTTTAAACTATAAATTTGATTTTGCATTTTAGAACGACAATATGATGCTGGAATTAAAGATAGAGTTGCTTTAAATCAACAAACTGGTCCACTCTTGTCACACCACTATTCATCATAATTAAAATTATTTTCATGCAATATCGGCCCAAGCCTGATTCGATTATTCAACACAAGATATCATATAAATTCGCTTATGGATTGTGGACCGTTTTTGCATCCTTTGGAAAAATTTCTTGAGTTATTCGCAATTTGTAACAGCGATATTTGTTCCGCTTTGAAATATTCCGAACTGTTCGAGCGTTCAAATCAAGTTCTTCGGCAGTTACGGTACTATTGCAACGAAAATTAATTTTTGCTAAACTACAAACGCCAGTCTCCCGATTTGCTTGTTCTTCAGTAATTTGAAGAACCGGTTGCTCCTCATTATTATCGATGCATTTTTTAGAAATTTTCAGACTACCGATTGTCTCAAATTTTTTAATAATTTCCGATATTCTAAATTTTCAAGGACCAGGATGATTTTCGCACGTAAATGCAAATCTGCCGATTATCTCATCCATACCTTTACCTTTTGGTACTATTCTTAGTACTACTTAATAATATGCTCTTTTTGTTCCGTGGAATAAACTACCATTTCAAATACAAAGAAATTTGGCGCGAAACACGGAAATACCAATAATCGGTACTTACGCTTCGACCACCTGAATGAAAGTAAATAACTCGGAATCCTCTTATTGTACTAGGACGTGGCGTATACTGTCGCCAGCTTTCACCGCGGCAGCATTGTATTACCCCTCACCCTAGGGCCAAACTGGTGATTTATTAAATTTAAGCACGTATGTCGGTGCATATATTCTGTGTTATTCTGATTTGATGAATAATATAGTATTTTCTTTATCTTACTTAAGACACGTCCAGGTTCCCGTTTGGATTTATATATATATTTAAGCACCAATCCCATCAGAAAATATGAAATAATAGATTCGACTACGTTTACCTTTCAACATCGTAAATTTTCCATTTTCAGATGAAAGTTTGCGGGTCTAATAAATATTTTGTCTAGGATAACGACACGGTCGGGATTATTGACCAGCCGCGACAGATAACTGGGACTGGGGAATCAGGATATAGCTTGTGTAATTTTGCTGGAATAGGTAAGTTAATACTTAACCCTGTTAAAAATAGCACCAGGCTTTAGTAACCGAATTCCATATTTATTTTTAATTCTCATCATAACATTACTTATTTAAAATTTTATAAACTATAGTAATGCATTATATATTCTAATCGTTTTTAAATTTTATTAAAAAATTCTATTTTATTTATCGTAATTTCGGTTAATGAGAATTGAACGTAGTTTACTAAATAGAAAATATTTTCCAATAAATTGAACATGTTTGTGGGGTGAACGAAATCAATAATAATCTCTTTTTGTTTTTTCACATTTTACCCTACATATGTTTGAAGAAGACTTAATTGGCATCTTCTGACAAGGATAGTACCTGAAGTGTCCGGCTCCGATTTTTATTAAAACTTGAATATGTTCTACAGAGTAGAAAACTAAGAAAACCTGTTTTTTTATCTGCAGAGATTCATTATAACGGTATGAAAACCGCCCTTAAATTTCACCCTTAAAAACAGTATTTTTGAAATATCTCAGGTTCCAAGTTAGATATCTTTACAAAACAAAATGGAAATTACTTGTGGATCGAAATTTTGTTAAATTATGGTATTTTAACTCCCAAGGATATCATTCCTTATTTTTATTAGGATTAACCATATATTTATGCAAATAATTTAATTCCAAAAATTACGAAATTGAGTAAAATTGTTTGAAAATAATTTGTCACGAATACCATAAGTAACTTAAGTTGTGTCTTTCAGGGTTTCCAAAAATATATTAATAAAAAAAGGGGAACTCACGCCAAAAACTTTTTTTAATATTTCAAATTCAAATTAAGATATCTCTAGAAAACAAAACATAAATTACTTGTTATTCGAAATAATGTTAAATTATGACATTTTCGTCCCCAAGTATATTATATATTATATAGTATAGCGCATGTAATTTAATCTTAACTTGTTTGAAAATATTTTTTTTACAAATACCAAAGTAACTTAGGTTGACGTGTTTCAGTGTTTCTAAAAATAAATTAGTAAAAGAGGGTTAGTCATTTCTAAATACTTTTTTTTTTAATATCTCAAGTTCTAATTAAGATGTTAAACTATGGCATTTTCACGCCAAAGATATCATCTTATTCTCTGTTAGGGTAAATCATATATTTGGGCACGTAATTTAATTCTAGAATATAGATATTTCTAGCAAACAAAATTAAAATCACTTATTATCCGAAATAATGTTAAATTATGGCATTCTTACCTCAAAGATATCATATATTATTTTCTATTGGGGTAAATCATATATTCGGGCACGTAATTTAATTTAGAAACTACGAAATTTAATGGAATTACTTACGAATACCATAAGTGACTTAAGTTGACGTAATATGCGGTTCTTAAAAATAAACTAATAACAGAGAGTGAGCCACCCTCAAACAATTTTTTTTAATCCTATGTTTTTAAAAAAAAAATGAAAATTATTTATTTTATATGAGATTAAACTATAGTATTTTCACCCTCAAAAATATCATTCCAAGGTTGTTATTTCATACATGTACTAATATTCATAAAACTGCCAAAGTTCAATTGATATAAACGTAACAGAACCTTCTAAAATTTTTTGTCTTAATTAATAAGATAATTAGAAATCATTATAAATCGTGAATTATAATAATTTAAGTACAAAATCAAAATCTTTATTCGTATAATTCAATATTTTATAAGACTTATTGCAATATTGCGGATTGCATGTTTTACAAAAATAGAAATCTTCAAAAAAATGTTTTAATCATGACGATTTTTTATACTATGAATATTGAATTATTGCAACATTACTGCATCCTTCTACTTCATAATGCGTCGCACGTGGTGTAATCTCACTTCAACCAACAAATATTTTTTATTTTGTTTTGTAAAGGTATCTCAATTAGATTTTGAAATTTGAAAAAATATTTGGGGGCGACTCACCCTCTTTTACTACTTAATTTTTTGAAACACCGATATATGTCAATTTAGGTTAATTATGCGATTAGTGAAAAAAAAATATTTTCAAACAATTTCATTAAATTTCGTAATTTTGAGAGTGAAATTATCTATGCGAATAGATGATTTACTGTTATAAGAAATAAGGGACGATATCCTTCGGGGTGAAAATACGATAGTTTAACATCATTTCAAATAACAAGTTATTTCCATTTTGATTTGTAAAGTTATTTCAATTAGAACTTGAGATCTAAAAAAAGTATTTGGGGGTGGCTCACCCTCTTTTGCTAGTTTATTTTTAGAAACCCCGAAACACGTTACTGATTATGGTATTCGTGAAAAAAATATTTTCAAACTATACTATTAAATTTGATATTTTTTATATTTAAATTACGTGCGCAAATATATGGTTTAACCTAATAAAAAATAAGTGATGATATCCTTGGGGTGTAAATACCATAGTTCAACATAATTCAAATAACAAGTAATTACCATTTTGTTTTATAAAGATATTTTAGTTAGAACCTGAAATATTTCAAATATTCTTTTTTAAGTGGTGAACTTTAGGGGTGGTTTTCACCCCATGATAATGAATCTCCGCAGATAAAAATACACGTGTCTCTTATTTTTGTACTATCTACAACATATTGAAGTTTCATTAAAATCGGAGTCGGACACTTCAGGTATCTTCCTTGTGAGTGTAATTATTTTTGATGTCGTTTTGACTGTTTGCAGTTTTAGTCAATCATTAAGTCAGTATATGCAATAATCTATCGTTAATTGCTTCCCCAATTTATTGTAACTGTACGACTTAGAGATCGGAACTGATAATTCTATCGTATATTTTAATTGTTTAGGATCGGACTCTTATAGTATCCTTATTATACTCCTAGGAGCTTAGATAGGTTCCGAAATACCTAATGACCGTCACGAATAATAAATTGGAATGTTATTTTATAACATTTAAAATTTCGCCATGTCATACGATGTCACAGCAGATAAAACCCTGTCACAAAACGTCAGGATTCAAATGATATCATCTCCTTTAACATTCAGTGGCTCAGAGGGATCTAATTACACCTAACAAGTGTCGTGTGTATTATTAACATATCATATTATGTCCTGCCACATTAAGTAGTCGTGTCATTTAAAATTATATCAGATCTTTTCGGGCCTTATAACCTTATAGCTCTACTTTGATTTTTTAATGATACATAGTTTACGACGTGGAGGTTTATTAATGGAGTTTGAACTCCAGAGTCACCATTCGTCTACCCAGTTACTCAATTGCGCCGAAAGATTAGGGATAAAGATCACACCTCTGTAAGACAGATACGTATATTACATATGCAATGAGAATGCGCACAGATATGGCAAAAACAAAATGAATTCTAAGGATAACCGAAGCGAAAATTTTCAAAATAATACAAGAAGACATTTTACAGACCATGTGAGAAACACAACAATCAAAGACGATTGTAAAATATAGGATATGATAAGTTGGATAAGGTCAAGAAATCGCCAGACTACCCAAATGTGTCAAATCAGAAAAACAGGACACGAAACAATCCCCGGAAAGCTCCTCGAAATGGAAGAAATGCTGGAATATGCCATCTCAAGAGGGTTCAACGCGGACACAACAGGATAGTGTCCTACCCTAAGAAGAAGGAAAAGAGTAAAATTAATTTTGGATTGAAAATACTTAGGGAGGTGGATCTTTTGGCAATATTCAAGTGTATTGGTAGAGCAGTGATAAAGATTTTGAAAACATTAAGGGATAGAAGAATAGGTTACGTTCAGTCAAAGTTACCCTGATGGACAGTTAATTAGGAATGATCTTGAATCATCATTAGTTACAGATGGTATAAATAGGACAAAATTAATTATAGTACTATACAGGGTGTCCGGTAAGTACCACTTAATTTCTCGGAAGAATACAGGGGAGGTCAAAATAACCCTACTACCTAACCTAACTAGAAAAAAATTCCTAAAGTGCCCTTATCGGAGATGCATAGCCCTAAAGGGGTATCCAGCAATTTACCTTAGCAGCTCTAAGTTTTGAACCGACTTGTATAATTTAATGAAATTTTAATGTTTTATAGAGGCCATGTAGACTCGTTCAACCGTATTACAGTAGATGTTTTAGATCATCAGAGAAATGAGGAACGGATTTGCAGCCACACTGGTTGGGGGCCTAATTTTTGACAGGTGTCATTTTACATAGATGAAAACTGATTTTTTAAACACTTTGGTTATTCCTCTTCAAAAAAAGTACTATTAATTTATTTCGATAAAACTAGCGGTTTTCGAGATAAATCGGTTTTTATGCGAAACACTCAAAAGTTACTAGTGCTCAACACATCAGGTTGTCGAAACCGTCATAATTTAAAAAAATTGAGTAATATTCTTACGCAGAGTATGCATTTCATTTATGGTGAAGCGCTGTCAAATTCTTCGAATGCCAAGTCCAAAAATCTTTTAAAGGGTGGATCGAAGTCTAAGGGAAACAGGTAAAAGATGAATAAAAAGTAATTATTAGAGTTAACGAATTAATTTTTTACATTTTTTATTCAGGGTCCTTTTTGCTACGACGTGACTGCTCCCAGTAGAACACCAGACCCTCAATTAGAGGAACAAATGTTACCAAATATTGCTGACAACCCTTCAAACGGCATAAGAAAGCTCGTGACATAAAACAATGTTACAAAATGGATTGCACATAAGACTGTAACAGAACAGTTACTTCACCCATACCACGTTAAAAAAGTAAACGCTATGTATCCGGATGATTATACCGCAAGACCCCAATACAATCTAAATCTAAATTTTTTTAATCTCAAAAACCACCAGTCGTTCCTTTTTTGAGGAGCAATAACCAGAGTATCTAAAAAAATCAGTTTTCAGCTTTATAAATTGACACCTGCCAAAAATTAGGCGCAACGAGTGTGGCTGCAAGTCCATTCTTGACTCCTCTGACGATATAAAATATTTACTGTAATATGGTTTAATGAGTCTTTGTGGCCTCTATAAAATATTAAAATTTCATAAAATATAAGATGGTTAAAAACTTAGAGCGATAAGGTAAATCACTGGATAAATTTCAGGGTTTTGTATCTCCGGGGCACTTTAGGATTTTTTGCAAACTATTGAGTGAGGCACATATTTATTTGAAATAACAATTAAAATTTAAAAAATACTTTCAAAAATTTACTTTAAATTTAGTTTTAAACCAAATCCTATAAGAATTATTTAAAAATGATTTAACATGTTTAAATTATAAAACTAAAATTTACTTTATGTTCCTACTATTAAAAATAGTTTTGATTGTATAGACTAAAATCTATAGATCAATAATATAAATTATTCCTAAGTGTAAGAATTATTAATCTTTTGAAATAATTCTTATTATAACTACGTTTTGGTGAAAAACTAACTGGCTTTTTTGTTGTCCAATTGTGTGCCTAACAAAGTTGGAAGGAGATAAAAGGGAATATTTTGCCATTTCAGTTGTATATTGTGCGCAAAAAAATGTTATCGGAAAATTTATATTAAAACAAAAAAAAAATACTTTCAAAATTATGCTTGCAAAACAGCAGAACTGATAAACATCTCGGCCGAACTAAGCCTAATAAGACAGAGGAGGAATAGATGTCCGCTGTTTACCAGTGAGAAAAAAAAATTTGGAAAATGTAAAAAAATACTACTTTAGAGAACACTTTATTTCGCAGAACTTTGGTTCCGGTAACTTGTCCATGGACTTTTTTTTGAGAAAAAAATCATTGAGTGAAAATCAAAGCAATTTTTGTGTTCCTCCGGCGATAACTCGATCAATTTAGACTTGATCATTATTTTCTAAAAACCAAGTTTTTTCTCAACTTTAAAATGTTTATAAAGACGTGACAGAGCCATGCTTTTTGAGTTTCAAATAAAAAATCCTTAGTGACGAACTTTTGATTTATTCTAATTCGATAAAGCGTTATTCACCCGGATAGTTCCAGGAAGTTTTCCCAAAAAGTCAGTTTTTTAAATCAAAAAATAAGCCGTAACATTATTTCATAAAAAAGCGCTTGTGCCGCTCGCAGTCGATTTAGCCGCTGATGAAATCGCCCGCGGGGCTCAGAGGTCGCTCGGTGTTCGGTGTTCGGAGCTCGTTCGCTCGACCCACAAGTATCCTTAGTTTATTCATTATTTCTTTGAGCCGTATAATATTTTTCTAATTTTGAACCCCCCTAGTTCATAATGGTAATATTTGTCGTATATTATATTGTTGTGCTCTCTAAAATTATATTTTAAAATATCTAAATAAGACTCACGTAGGTTACATTTTTCTATACATTTACTCTCAATCATATTCACATATTAATTTACCCAATAATTCGATAATATACTCCCTTACTTAATAATACAAGATGTAATCTATTTATATCACAGGAGAAGATGTTTAATTGAAACTTTTGCTTTCCCTATTTTTTTTCCAGGTTTTTCAACAACGACGATATCTTTTTTTTTCAGTTTTTCTTTAATTAACGCTGGTGACAGAAACCCCTCGAAATAATTTTTCCCTCTCTGGCTCAAGAAAACCTTGCAAAGCCTTTAGATCTTTCATATTATCTTTAGTGGCACCCGAGACTTACGGTTCCGAGGCATTTTCAGAATCATCAAAAATAGCTAATGCTTCCATGTAATGCTGTGTAAGTGTATTATTATAATTTTCGAAAAGATCTATATAGCAGTTTGGAAAATATACAATTATTGCCTGTTTACTAATTTTGAAAGCTTTTAGAATGAAGAAATTTTTCGTAATTGCTGATTCATAATTACGAGCAACATAATTGTTCGGTTCAACTTTCATCATTTTTTTGATTAGTTCAATGTAGGTATCGGCAATCTCAAATGCTTCTCCTTTTTCTTTCATGTTTTCGTATATACCATAACTGCGGTCACACTAATTATAGTAGAATCTCGCTAATACCTTACGTGCAAGAGTGGGGGTATAATCAGAACGCAAAAAAGTTCGGACTATCAGAAGAAAACAAAATAATTATTTTATGTATGTGTATATAAATAAACCATGAATATGTGGGCGTTGAGCGAACGAGACCCAAGCGCGATCTCATCAGCGACGCCGTTACTTTTTATAAAGCTTCTACGGCTTCAATTTTGGATTTTTGAAAAATTACCGTTTTAGAAAATATTTACTCAAACTATCTAGGTTAATTTTGCACTGTCGGCTTTCAAAAAATTTTTGATATTTTTTTAAAAAAACTAAAAGTCCTACAAATAAGTTTCCGGAAACAAAGTTGTGCGAAATAATGTGTTCTATAAAGCAGTATTTTTTTACATTTTTCTAAATATTTTTTTTCGCTATTGAATCCGTGGGGTCTTATCCCTCCTCTGACCTACCAGACTTAGCTCGGCCGAGCATTTTGTCGGTTCTGCTTTTCGGGCTCTCAATTTCAAGTTTTTTGTTCCATATTTTATCCATGAGAACATGATATTTTATCTATATTGTCACCACTATAATAACTAGCTTTTCGCGTTTACCGTCCATCTCTCCATATGCTATCGATTCAATATTATATTATTTTCTTTCTTCGTTTCTGCATTCGATATTTTTTCCTTTCTATCTTTTCTTCTTTATTTCTGTCTGAATCTTTATAGACTAACTCGTTAAAGATTAAAATAGGGTTTTATGTGTAGAATAAAATTAGAATTGCTAATTATTGCTATTAATAAGTCTAATTACATTTAAATAGCTTCATTTTTATTTACAGATAACTGGAAATTTAGGCATTTATAGCACTGAGTATTCGAAGTTCGTTTTTATTCCATTATTGTCGAACAACCATCTGTGTTATATGCAACACAGATTGAAGCAACGACGTCATGAAATCCCTGGTACCTTTTGATTTATGACCGAAATCTCAGTAGACCTAAACTTCCTAATTCACTAACATGGTCTTACTTAAAAGCTAGTCTAATCAAAAATTATTGTAACTGTTATAAGCTTTGGCCTTAGTTAACAATAAAGAGTTTAAATGCAACAGTTAGTCAACCAAGTCTAGTATCTTATAAAAGATCCTTTTCTGACAACTATTCTTCTTATCTATTGCAGGGTCTTTATATATATATATATATATATATATATATATATATATATATATATATATATATATATATATATATATATATATCATAGTAATTTTAATGGAATCGGGCGCGAAACAAGAGTGACCAACTAGGGGGTCTAACTAGACCGGCTTTGACTTAAATATTTTGTGTGAATCTGACTTTAAATATATTGAATATGTAAGTACCTTCGGCCAACGATTAATGGAGGACTGTGAAGCTTAAACTCAAGATCAGGTCTATGCCATAACTAGTTATATAATCCTTTGAATTTCTAACAAAATTAAGAAACAAGGGAGGTAATACGTTTTTCTTAAAAAACCTGTTTTTGTGGGGTTGCTGTGCATGTCAGAAGCTTACTCTTTGATTTTTGAAGTTGAAAAATTACTAATTAATTGAAAAATATAAAACGACAAATTAGTTTGATGTAAAGCCAATTAGGAAACGTTAAAATGGGTAAAGAAGAAGAAATTAAGCCGAAATAAGAAAGACTTATTTTAAAATTTATCCAAATTGGGATTCATAAATTTTTCCTGATAATTACTATTGTGAAGACAAAGTATTCACCAAAAAATAAATTTATCGGTAATATTACATATTAACTATTTATAAAAATAAATGGCAAGAACGCCACTCTATTTTAAATATGAGAATCATAATATCACTACAATATGTATTTTTCCATTCTTATAAATACTGTATCACTATATTTTATTACTTAACCCATTCAGAAAAATATTAATAGATTTATTAGAAACGTACATATTAAAATCAGAAATATAGACCAGAGGTTGCCAAACTTTTTTGTGCCGTAAATCATAAGCCAATTTTTGCTGTTTTCCATAGACCCTTCCCAATATTCAATTTTTCCAATTTTATTAACTTAAACGTGTTGTTGGCAGCTGAATGCTAAGTCTATTAATCGAATGCCTAATGCGGTGAGTTTCGAACAGTATCAAAAATGTGAACGTTACAGATAGAAAATGTTGATATTTTTCGTAATATATCCAACATGGTGCCGCGTTCTGCGTCTTATCATCAGACCAATAGTTGACACAGTGCCCCGCATTTTAATAGGGTTTACTATATAAAAATAAAAAAAAATGTTCGAGGTGTAATTTTTCTTAATTAAAACGACAAAAAAAAACAGAAATTCATACATAAATTAAATACACAAAAAAATCAATTTTATTCTCGTCACATTTCGTGGTAGGTGTGAGGCGATGAGAAGAATGCCAAAATCGTTGCAGCTTCCACGATTTTTTCGACGTGTCGTTCCCCACTCGTCATAAACTTTGGCGATAATTATAAAATACTTTAACGGGGAATGAACCAAATTTTCAATATTAGACTTGATTTACATTTATTTTTAAATCTCCTCAGCCTGTAATTTTTAATTTGGTTCTCTTTTTTTGCAACAATATTGACAACCACATTAAAATCCCTTTCCATGACGTATAAAGATGGAAAAAATATCAAAAACATTCTTGCGATCATCCATAATGCAGAATAAGTAATAGATATATCGCTGATATTCGTTTCTAAACTGCACTTACAGTTTTTCGTTAGTACTTATTCCCATCAGTCCTTTTTGTAATATGATATCCGATTATGGGTTATCATCCACAGTGGTATTTCTATGGTTAAAGCGTCCTCAAATATTGTTTTAGAGTCTCTGTACAGGGCATTTACGTGTTGAACGTAGCCCGAAACGTCATTATTCAAGAAGCACGTCTGTGCCAAGTTAAGAATTTGGGATAATTTTCGCCGTCCAATGTTTTGCTTTTTAAAATTAATTCGGGTTAGAAAAGTTGCAACGATGAACCTTGTTTTTATTAAATTCAAACTATCAACTTGCAATTGTAACATAACCTCGTTAAATTCGGTAGACAATTCTATGAAATGGATAATGTCTGATTCTCATTTAATTATTTTCTTTTAGAATGGGAGCTTCAGCATTTAAAAACAGTCTCAAAAGCTGAAAAAAATTTTTTCAAACATAAGTTCTTTGATAGCTAGCGTACTTCAGTATGAAGAATTAATTGATGAAAGTTGTCGTCGTTTTATTTACACAAGTGAGAAAATAACTTTTAACGTATTGCTCCGATTTTTCTTATATATATATATATATATATATATATATATATATATATATATATATATATATATATATATATATATATATACATATAATTTAATTTTGTATCTTAAATCTTTTGTTAACTATTTTTTTGTAATATTTTCTTGGGTATAGGTTTTTCCGTTAGAGAATCAAAGGACAACAATTTTTTTGACGTTTTGTTCTACATAGTGAGCTTCTGCAAAGATCTGGTATATTTATTTTGAATCTTAAAAATTACAATTTTTTTTAATAAACATAATTGTCCTACATACACATTAAATTTACATTTTTAATTTAATTACAATTAATAAAAATAAAACAGATTTTACAACAGTCTTAAAGTTTAAAATTTAAAACAATACACTATGTGGAGTGAAACGTCAGAAAAGTTGTTGTCCTTTGATTCTCTAATGGAAAAACCTATATCTAAGAAAATATTACAATATATATATATATATATATATATATATATATATATATATATATATATATATATATATATATATATATATATATATATATATATATTTATATAAATACTGTTGTATTAACGGATGATGAGTGTTTTTTTTGTCAATTTAATTTACCGAACTTTAGATAATTTTTTCCAAGAGTCTCTTTCAACAACCTTTCGCGATTTTTACCTATTTTTCGATTATAACGAGACGTCAATGCATCTCGTCATTATTCGGTATTTTTGTACTCATCTCCGAGAATATGGACCTATATACCTGGTTTATTGGATTAATTTTATCCTTCCGGAAACGGGGGTTGTTGGTGAAGTGGGTAAAGTCCCGCCAAACCTCCCGACTAGAATGAGACCTCTAGCCGCCTCACCTTTCTTCTCGATCACCGGGATAGAAGGGAATGAGTGAAGCTCAACAGTTAACGAAGATTAATTAAATTTTATTTTATCAAGGGAACACTTCTAAGGAATGAGCCAATTAAGAAGAGGTTATCAAGTAACACTCGTACTTGACTCTTAATTAACTTTTAATTAATTCTTTTTAAAATTCAGTACTGTCTTCCGCAAGTTAAGTTCGGGATTATTTTCTCTCCACTGTCACGTTCAGGATTTGTTAAGATCGGTGTTTATAACTTTATAGCCAACATGAAGTTGACTATTAGTCACAAAGTCAATATCAGGTTTTCTCCACTTTGTCACGTTCTGATAATTATGTTTAAAATCAGGACGCGTTTTTCGAGATTACTAAACCCTTCAGAACTGGCCAGAAATCTTTTGTTGTTTAGCTCTGCCGAGCATTAAACTCGACTCGCAGCTCTTCCTAAATCAAACGTACGATCGCTTTGATTTATTGGCAAGACCATTATTAAACAAGATTTAGTCTCCGAATCCCGAATTATTTACCTCTCCCGTGAATATAAGAATTGGTACGCGCCACTAACCTCGCCTTTTTATCGACGGTCATTTTAATTTCTCTTTTTGTAATGTAAGACACGTGCACGATCTTTACTGTCAGAAGAATTTATATTGTCCAAGACAACCTACTTTAGGAACCACGAATCGTTCTAATAAGGGAACAATCTCGTGATCCCCGAGAGCTAAACTCAATCAGAAAAAGGACAAGTTGACTCTAAGAGAGCAACCCGTAGTGTTCTTAATTACGCCCCTGTCTTTTCGCTTTTATAGCTGTAGTGACGTTGCATTCTGAATTCGGGGAAGCATCGAATCAAACCGCCACCATGCCGTTTATTCTCTGGGTTTCTCCGCAATCGAAGAATTGTAGTTTTAGCACTGGATGCCATGTTATTAAAACTATTTTATTTATTTAAAGAGTTTGGAGACATATTAAATTTGAAATTTAATATTTTGTCGTAAAATAAGCATGTATGCACAACAATACATACATATATATATATATATATATATATATATATATATATATATATATATATATATATATATATATATATATATATAGTGTACTATATAACTGAATTATAGCACAGCACAAGTTATTAGAAACATTTCCTAAGCACTAATAATTTGCATATAATTCACTTTATTTCAACATATATCCAGTAAATATTTTATTTTTTATTTAGGGAAAAAATTCAGCTATAATTGTGCAGCTAGTAAACACAAAACTTAAACGTGTGTCGAGTTTGCCAGTGTAAAAACTGATTCAGTGACAGTATAAATATTAATTTCACACAAAATAAAAATTTAAAAGCACCGAAAATTTAGATATATTCCCAAAAATAATATAAAAGTATATTTCGTATATATTTTAAATAGAGATTTGATTATATAAGTTTACAAAATAATAATTTAGAACTGTACGGTAAAAAAATATTTAAAAGGATTCCATAATGCTGAAAATGTTTAAACTTCAATACCTGTTTGAAAAATAACTTATATTAATACTCTTGAAATTAGGTCAAGATAAGCGACAGGTCGCAACTGCTATAGTTTGTTTTTAAGGCATTATATCCAGTTTCAACCCTACTAATGTTATGTTAGAAAAAATGCGACTCGATCGAAACTACTGAAATGTGCCCTGTTTAGCACTTTTCCCTTTTTTACCTTTTTTAATGAGAAAATTATCCGTCCGATCCTAATAAAGTATGTATTTTTAGCGTTTATAGCAAGCAAGCCGCTTACGGAATAATCCCCGTTTTGGGGGTCTAATTATTTAATTTTTGCCTTTTTCGTGAGATACTTATTGAATTATTTAAATTAAATTATATTTAGAAAATTATCACAAAAAAAATACAATATGTATATAAGATCCAAAAATAGTCATAATCGCTACGTAAATAGACTAGACACTGGCAAAACAGATAATATCTAAGTTAAAAGTCACAAAGGGGCAAAATTGATGATAGATGTTTCGCTGACATACATAGAGCAAAAGTCATAGACATACCAGAGCCCCTTTCCTCGAAAACATTAAATTAACAGTGATATGAACAGGTGATCTGAACTTTCATTTCTTACTTTTACAATGGATGCGGTATTCTGGAGTATGGAATATGCACGGCAGGTTGATACAAAGCAGCGTTTCCCAAGCGGTGGTTCTAATGGCGGAATTTTAAATTAAGCATCGCAATAGACAAAAATCTGAACGCGACAAGTCGCTATGCCCCTGGCCATGCGAGTACATTTTCGAACGGGCTGGCAACTTCTACTTCGGCGAACCAAGACTTTCCCTAAATGCGTACGAAAGAACCAAGATAATGTCTGCCGATATAAATACGCCTCAGTCACATATAAGGAGGAGTAGATTTGAACTGAACCATACGATGAGCTTAAGAACCTCGAGTGAATTTAAAAATATAAATGAGTTAGTAGTTAATACATAGTGTGTACATACATTTTAGTAGTGTAAACTAGTTTAGTATTTTTTTTTATGTAAATAAATTACCAGAATAACCCAAATTTTACAAAATCGCACGTGCGCACGTCGAACGTGATACTAAATAATTATTGCATTGTAAATGTTTGATGGTTCGTTAATTAAAAATTGGTGATTTTGTCAAGTCTGGCGAAAAGCTGAACTAGCAATCAATTGCTTCATCTACGTCATTTCCAGATTTGAAACCAACACAGGGTGGAATTTGTAGTGAGCTATCAACTCGTCAGACCGAAAATAAAGAAAAAATAGGCGACCAGAGTGAAAAAAAAGGAAAGTAACAAAAATATGACAGTGAGTATTTATAAATGGCTTTTTTTTACTGGGAATGAGTCAGAACCTCAACCGTTTTCTGTAAGATGTGCTAAAATTCTGGCCATCAGCTATTTAAATCCATTTCTTCTTAGTAGACACCTTGAACCAAGATATCCGGATCAAAAGGATAAACCTATTGAGTATTTTGAAAAAAAATTGACAGGTAATATAAAGTATAAAATTTCTCCTTTTCTAACAAATTTAAACGAAGGTAGTAAAATGACTCTGGACAAGCACATACAGTAGCAGAAAATTTGATTCGACATCACGAAGTCAATTAGTGGAGAAAAAGCAGCAAAGAAAATTTACCTTGTTCCCTTATGAAATAACGCAATAATTAGGCAAATGATGTGGAAAGTACACTTTTAAAAATATCAATATTGAATTATTTCGCTATTAAGCTTGACGAGTTAACCGATGTAGCAAGCGCTGCAGAATTCCGTGTCTATGTTATATACAGGGTGTCCGGGAAAATGTGAGAAATCTCTCGGATACGAAAAAATACGTGAAAAGAGTACTACAAGTTCATATAAATTTTTTTCGTATAGGCCCCCTCTTCAAAGATATGGGCTTCCAAAGAGCTGCAATGGAAACAAGTTTTTTTACACATAACTATTGAGCCACTAGGTATATTTCATTTTTGTTTAATATGATGTATACCAGGTAAGACCCTTCAAATTACTATCCAAGAAAGTATTGTGAGTTACTCACCTCTGCAGGGACGGACTAGCTGTGACACTCATGACCCCATTTCTTTATGATGAGAACTTTGGATAACGTTTTTTACATACCTTTAACTATTGACTAAAAATTACGTGGTTTTCATTTATGTCACTAATTCCAACCGTTTTCGAAAAAGCGTCATTTTATTTATACTGTTAGTCCCTAAATTCTGTCGGGTTGAATATGAAAAAGTGGAATTTTCCCTTATCCTCATAGTTTCAATCAAAAATTAAAGTAAATACTTAGTTAAAAAATTCGCAAGAGGGTTCAACAGGTGCTCCGTGAAGTCTGATACACTCGCGGGCACGACGAATTGACGACTGCTGTACCCGTCACAGCATTCTTCTTTATTTGATCACAATGAAACGTAATTTTCCGCAAAAGTTCCTCTCTACTATCGACCGGAGTGGAAGACACCAAGGTTTTGAGGTGTCCCCACAGATAAAAATCCAGGGCAGGCAATAGGTTCTCCTCTACCAATCCAACGGTTGGGATAGATGTTGTTCAGGTGATCCTTCACAGCAACTCTGAAATAAGATCGTGCCCCATCGTGCATGTAGTATATGTTTCGGCGAATTTCAAGAGGTAAATCCTCTACTAAATCATGAAAAGCGTTACAGAGGAACTCCAAATAAAGTTATCCATTGATTTGCCAATGATTCGTGCCCAGACATTAATTTATTAGAGCTGATGTTGATGATGCCAATCAATAGTTGCATGAGGATTTTAATCAGCCCATAGTTGCGTAAATTTATGATACCGTTTTTGGTAAACCTTGCTTTATCGGTGAAGAGAATAGTGTTAATGAGGTTTACATTATTTCGTCGCTGATCCAATAGCCAGTTTGCAAACTGTATTCTACGGGGAAAATCTTCAGGAATCAGTTCATGCATTTTTTTCAAATGATATGGATATACCAGCTGTTCTTGAAGAACTTCATGTGGTATTGTTTTCGACGTATTAAACTATACTGATAATTTTCGAGCGCTTTATGAAAGAGTATCACACAGCATTTTAAATATGTTCCTCTAATTTCGGCGTACGTACTGTTCTTCCTCGACCAGCATGAATACTTCTTTTCCCAAAATTTCATAAAATTATTAAGAGATTTAATAATATTACTTTATTAAAGGGAATCGTCTACCATTCTCCCTTAGACGTTAGTCAACTCGTTGAAATGTTTTCTGATCTGGAAGAGTACGATTAGGACATCTGTCGTATTATAACCTCTTGGTTTCCAAGGCATTGCAATATGCAAGACCGTACATCAGATGCATATCTGCATACGCAATAAACGTGTATTCAATATTTCGAATTAATTCACAATTAGTTTCAACGCGAAATCCAAAAATCCGTAAATTAATATCCAAGTAAAGGACCAATGTATCAGCTATTCTAAAATGCAGGATATTTATTTCTTTCGTACCTAGGAACGTTTGTAATCACGATACTTTGTTTTTGGTGCCGATACTATAAAACGCATATTTTTTGCGAATCTAGATCAAACTGCAATTCATGGAATTAGAAGTTTTTAACTAAAGAGATAAACTCTAATTTTGGATCGAATTTTTTTCGTCATAAGGTTAAAGGTTGAACATTTGATAGGAACAAAGATGTATGTTTTATTGAAATACTCCAAACACATGATGTATAAAAATGACGAAAACGGTTAGGATTAGTGACATAAATGAAGAGTACTTAATTTTTAGTTAAGTTTAGTTAAAGGTATGTAAGAAACGTTGTCTAAAGTTCTTATCATACAAGGCGTAAAAATCGAGTCACGAGTGTCACAGCTAGTTCATCCCTGTAGCTGTGAGTAATTCACAACACATTCTTGGATAGTTTTTTAAGGATAGTTTAATAAATATGTGGAAGAAACTTAATTCCATGGCATCTCTTTGGGAGTCCATATCTCCGAAAAGGAGACCTATACAATAAAAGTTTATATGAATTTGTAGTATTTCTTGACATGTTTCCTTCATATCAGGGAGATTTCCCACATTTTCCCGGACATCTTGCATATGTATAAGACCAGTTAAATTCTATACTACAGCATTTTTTGACCTAATCAATGACTATTTTGAAAAAAAAATTATATAAATTGAGTTTTTTTTTGGCTGTGTGCACTGATAGTTCAAAATCCATGACCGAAATATTTTCTAGTCTTTTGGGCGGGTAGAATGATCAGCGAAAATATTAAATGGACTCTCTCTATCCCTAGATAAGCATTGGTTTGTAAGCGTATATCTAATACTTGCAGCGAAGCTATAAAAATTGTAAATTTTATAAAATCCCTTGCTACAAATTCTCGTCTATGTCATGTGATTTGTGAGGACTTTGGAAGCCTCCACGTTTCTTTACTACTTCATACAGAAGTTAGATGGCTTTGTCGTGACATGGTTTTCACCCGGTGGTTCAATTTGAAGTTTGAAATTTAAGCATTTTTCCTTGAGTATCCATTTCATTTATCCTCTTGTATATCTAATATTCTTTAGCTGCAAAAACTTGCATACTTAGCCGATATTTTTTCTTAATTAAATGATTTAAATCTGTCTTTATGAGACCCAGATGTCACCATTTTCAATGTACATGACAGAATAGCAACCATGCTAAAGAAGTTCAACTCTCGGATAAAATGTATGCAGGTAAATGACTACGAATGTTTTGGTTCTTTTAGCATCATTTTATTAGAAAATGAAGTTCGACTCACCAAAAATATCTCTTATAATGTTCAAAGGCTATTTCCCTATTAAACCTATTATATTTGGATCGAACAACTGGATAGGTAATCATTTTCTTCTTCTCCTTCTTGTTTCTAACACAGTTAACCATGCTAGTAGGCTATTGCCTGTTCATTGCCATCACGTCTTCTCCGAAAGATGAGGTCCAGCATTCTCGCCATCGTTTTGGTGGTCTTCCCTGTGATCTTTTTTCTACTGGGTTATTCATCTTCCTATGTCCTGTATCCCGCATTGTTGTCTGATATCTTCATTCCGTATTCTGTCGTGTAGAGTTTTGCCTTGTATACTTCTTAATGTTTTCATTTCAACTGTTCTCATCATTTGTAGAGTTCTGCCTGTATCTGGTCTTGTTTCTGCCGCGTATGTTATGATGGGTCTTAGAGCCGTTTTATATATCTTAGTTTTACTTTCAGTATTAAGGTATTTGTTCTTCCACATAATTTCTTTTAGGCATCCCGAAATTCTAGCCGCTTTCATCGTTTGCTCTCTTACTTCGTTAAAAAGGTTTCCATGGCTCGTTATTTCTGCTCCCAGATATTTGAAGTAATTTACCTGTTCGACAATTTTTGAGTCGATTTCCAACGTGTACCGTATTGGTTCTTTGAATATAACTAAGCATTTGGTCTTCTCGGTGTTGATGAGCATATTTAATTCTTTCGCTTTAGTGTTAAAAGAGTGCAGTAGTCTTTGGAGGTTATCTTCAGAGTCTGCAATAAGAACAGCATCGTCCGCATAGCAGACGGTATGGAAGAATGTGTTTCCCATTTTATATCCAGCTGTTTTGAAAACATTTTCTATTATTTTATCCATTATTAGAATAAATATGAAGGGGCTGAGCGAATCGCCCTATCTAATTCCTGTGTTTACATATATGTCTTCCGTGGTTATATGTCCTACTCTGATTTTTGTTTTGCACTGGATGTTAATATCTTATATTAGGTTAATTAGCCTATGGTTTAGACCTTTTGTTCTCATTATTTCTAAGACGTCCTTTAAGGGTACTCTGTGAAAAGCCTTGGTTATATCGATGAAGCACATGTACGCAGGTTTATTAAATTCTAGGGATTTTTCAGTTATTTGTTTGACAATGAATATTGCGTCAATAGTGGATCTGTTCTTCCTTAAACCTTGTTGTTCTTCTCGTATACCTATGATTTTGGTGATTTCTTCTAGTATAGTTTTTGTGAATGCCTTGAGAATGCTATCAAGCAGTGTTATTCCTCGATAGTTTTCTGGGTGCGTTTTCTGTCCTTTTTTAAAAATGGGTATTGTTATACTATTTTTCCATGCATTCGGTATTTTTTGTTCTTCTATGATATTCTTGAATAGGGTTAATATTTCATTCCATAGCTTCTTCCCTCCGAATTTAAGCATCTCATTAGTGATCTCGTCTGGTCCAGGGCCTGTTCTATTCTTAAGCGACTTTAAGGTGTTTTCTATCTTATCATTTGTTGGTCCTCCTCATATTCATATTGTATCTGTTCAATGTTCTCCTCTTCTTTACATAGATTTTTATAGTATGTTTCCTACTGCTCTAATGTGATTTTATTAGTTCTCACGGTATTTTTTTTCAAGGATATGTAACTTCGATACTTTTTTAACTTTACTGTAAAAGAAAAAGTCATTGACTTATCCTCTGACAATTCGTTAAACACTGTTTTTAAAGATCACTCTTTAATTGATTTTTGGCTCAGTGTGAGAAATGAGTTTTCTGTTTTGGTAAAAAAAGCCAAATGATTTTCAACATACACTTCCCGGAAAGATAAGTACAGAAACAAGTTAAATACAGAACCTGATCTAAGACTGAAACTTTCAGACATCGAACCAAATTTTAAATTTCTTTGTTTCACCAAACAGGTACAAATATCCCATTGGAGATATTTTTCAAATTATAGTTTATAGTATTGTATTAATTTTCTTTTATATGTTACGCTAACACTTTAGTTTAAATAATGTCTATCTGTAAAGGTTCACAGTTTCTAAGTGTCTAATTACGTGTGTCGTGTATGCGGGAGTGTCTATATGTTAAGCTTTATGGGTATTACAAATTTTTGTGGCTTAGAACACTAACGAAGTATCCCGTTCAGTTACCTCAGAGAGCTAACAGGTAAGGGATTCTTCTGTGCATGATTTTGAACCTTATATTGAATGAATTTAAATAATTGGACTTTATTTCTCTATTATGATATTTATATTTTTTTTTAGAAAATTTGCAAAACAATTTTACAGAACTGGATTTTTTACGGCGAACCAATAATTTGTAAATTAGGGCGGAGTCGAGGAAGTAGCCCTATAACCTCAAATATTAATTGCTTTATTTTGCCGTACCTTTCTGTAATTGAGGCATTTTATGGTTATCTTTAGAGTCCAAGAGTGGGCAAATTAAGATTTTAATAATTATTTACTTAGTACATGTTCTTATTTATTTTGGAAGTGATCTGCCTCCTACTGTGCAAAGATTTTTTAAGATTATAATAACTTTGACGATAGTTATAAATTTCCTTCTAGGATACTTTCGCTTTTAAACTTTTTGGTAACTATCTACCACCCTAGATTCTAATTAACTATCGCTTTAACATCTAATTATCTATCCATTTATTCATTTTCTAATTCTTTATCTCTGTGGACATTTTCATAGTTTTTTTTATAAATGGTATTTATTGCTTTTTTTTACATTGCAAATTTAATAGTCTCTCGCCAGGTTGGGCATTCATAGTCTAGTTCAATATAGAGAGTATTCTATCTTTTATGACTCGGCTATGTCGATGCAGCCCCTCTGTCTGAAGCAATTGTTTTGTTTACTACTTGGATCGGTCTGCCGCCCACCGTGCAGGACACTGTCAACTTTAACTTACTCTAGCTTTCTCACTTTAACTTTGGATTTTATTTTTAGTCAGGAAGCCAACAACTTTCGAGTAAATTGTTAACAAAAATTTTCTCTATTGCAATTTTTCATGCATAATTGCAGTTCTATCACAAAGCCCCAAAGAGGAGCTTGAGATAGTTCACGCCGGTGACAACTTTTTTCAGGGTTGTAACTATTTTCTGGGAAGGGAATACTATAATTTTAATTTAAAATACTACTACGTTATAAAAGTTAGGGATTGATTTACCCGGATATGAATATTTGTTCTTTTCCAAAATTTCTCGATTACCACTGCTCATCTTGGGGCAAATTTAAAAAAAATTTGGTAGCACCTATTTCTTGATTTAGACATTTATAAAACCTACACAAGTATTAGAATTTAGTTCAGGTTAGTTCAAAGTAAAGTTAAAGTAGTGGAAAAATATAAAATAATGAATATACCCTGAGATGAGCTAGCATATTGAGACTCCAGTCAGTATTAGATCAAAAATTAGGTAAGTCTGAACTGAGGTACCTTTCTGAGTGTTGCTGAGAGTCTTATGAGGCGTTGAACCCTCCCTTACATTTGTCAAATTTTATATTATATATCATTATTAAAATCTTAGACGTCGCTGGCGCTACACAGTGGTTAAAATACATATACTACAAGATAGTGAACCGATGTTCTGTAAATTATTTTATTGAATAAATTTGAAAGAGTGTCTTGTAGAAGAAACATAGTCACAATAGTTTTAAGATGCAGAACAAGGAAATCGCATATTTTTTTGTGTTCTTACGCAAATAATCTTTATGAAAACATAACATTTTTAATGCCAAATAAGTCGCTTTTAAATTAAGGTAAAAGTGTTTTTAATCCTTAATCTAATACATGAAACCAGTTTCTAGAGCTGAATTTTTAATCGTGGTATTATTTTTATCCAATCCGTTATCCATTTTAACTTAAGATGTTATTTCTAATACTTTTATTATTAAATAAGAGTCCACTAATTTACTTAAATTAATTTTCTGGGGACGTTTCCTAATTTTGTTAAATAAATTATTTAAATCAGAATTGATTCCATTAATTGAAAAGTCAATTTTGGGAGGATCAAAGTTACATATATTTAATGTCATCTGCTTACATATGGCAATTACAATCCGTTAAATAGTTGAGAAACTGAAATATGGATGCAAGGGCGGATCCAGCCTTTCTCTTTGGGAGTGGGAGCGGTCATATCACAAAAATACAGTATGGCAAACGAAAGTGAGTTATCGATGAATGGTGAGACATGAACAACATTCCCATTTTTAGTGTAAAAGACAGGGTCAAATCTATTTTTCTAGACTAGAAACTCTTGGGAGGGGGTGGTGGCAAGAAATTACAAGTTATCGACGGGGGGAGGGGAGATTCCAGCAGCATACACATTCCTGATATAAGAGGCAAAATCGGGTCTATTTTTCTGAACTCAAAGTTCTTTCTAAACATAAAGATCTTAGGGGGGCGATCGTAAGAAAAAAGAAATTGTTCACGGGGGAGGAGGAGGGAGATGCCAGCATCATACACATTCCTAATATAAAAGGCAAAATCGGGTTTATTTTCCCGAATTCAAAGCTCTTGGGTAGGCGATCGCCCCCACCGCCCCCCACTTGAATCCGCGCCTATATTGATGTCGTATCCTATAACAATTTCGTGTGTTATAACTAACAATTTATATTTTGTATTATTCGTCAACCAAGTATCTGTTCTCCATTCTAAATAAGCTTTCCTAATTAAGGAAGTTTTACAGATTTCTAAGTAATAGGTATTACATTTTTTCCAAATTTCTTTGCCCCTTATTACTTTATCTTCAAAACAGTAAAGACTATATAGGTCTGGAAAATCTAAACCAGAAACGGGACGTTTCTTAAGTAAGATAAAGAAAATACTATATTATTCATCAAATCAGAATGAGACAGTCATAAGTATCGACATACGTGTAGATTACTAGTTTGACCCTAGGGTGAGGGGTAATATCATGCTGGCGCGGTGAGAGCGGGCGGTAGCATACGCCACGCCCTAGCACAACAAGAGGATTCCAAGTTATTTGCTTTCAATCAGGCCGTCGAAACGTAAGTACCGTGTTCCGCGCCAAATTTTTTTGGTTACAATAGTAGTTTATTCCACGGAACAAAAAGAGCAAATTATTAAGTGGTACACTATTCTGGTAAATAATCAGCAGATTTGTATTTACGTGCGAAAATTTCGGAAATTATTAAAAAATTTGGGACAATCGATTGTCTAAAAATTTGTAAAAAATGCACTGATAATAATGAGGAGCAACCGGTTGCTCAAATTACTGAAGAACGAGCAAATCGGGAGACTGACGTTTGTAGTTTGGCAGAAATTAATATTCCTTGCAATAGTACCGTAATTGCCTAAGAACTTGATATGAACGCTTGAACAGTTCGGAATATTTTAAAGCGGATTAAATATCGCTGTTACAAACTCGAACCAGACAACTTGCACCATATAAAAAAGTTCTCTTTGCCACCCCAGCTTCAGTACAGTACAACTTATCCATGACGATGATAGACGGCTAGGTGAATGCTTTGGCTAGAGCGAAATCGGTCCAACGTTATTACCTCTGCCAAACAACATCTCAGTTCAACAACATTGATACTGTGTCCCAGTAAATACAGAGTATTTCAAGTTACAACTCTTAGCTCTACACGCATGTATTAGATTCACACACAGCAGTAGCAAGCTCTAAAGCAGAAAGACAAAGAGATAAAAGCACAGACAAAGGCTACCATCCAACAGGCCTTTAAGGAGAGAGATTAGGACTTCTTGTTGACGTGCCAAAGAAAGGGTTAAGAAGCACAGGACTTAGTTCGACGTTTCTTCGAGAACAGTGATGAGTCAGCCATTATAACAAGAGTAAAGCGAAAACTGATCCTCCGGTTTCCCCTCATTTTGCAAACTATTGGAAGCGGACATTAAACTGCAATAGAGAAAATTTAGAAGTACAAACTTCAAATAGCAAGATTATTTTTCAAAGGATATTCTTGGTACGACATTCCAAGAGGAATCCACAAATGACTTACTCCATTGACCAGACATCATAGCATTTGCAATATTACCGATAGGTAAACTATCGAAAGATGCACAAAAATCAACGGACAAGTTGAGAAGAAACTATCGCCTAGATTTTGTCCGAAAATCTCGAAAAAAAATATGGAGGATGTGTTCCAAAACTTTTGGCGTCGATGGATCCTTACACTGTTTTTGACATAGTAAGGATTCGGATAACAATTCATACGTATTGGAGGATGAGAAAGGAACTGTTGACAAAGAAGGCAGATTCTTTTTATTATTTTTATTACAGTCTTATTATTTATTCATTTATGTGAATCAGTAAATAATATATTACTTACAAATTATCTGCATTGGTAATTATTTAGAAGTCTTAAGCATAGAGGAAAAAGTACTTTCGTCTTTTTAACGATTATCGATATCCATGTGTTTATTATTATAGCATTATATTTAAAATGTTCCTTCGAGTCCAGCGCAATATTTTATTCATGGCAATACAATTATTCTTTATATTTTATTTTTAAAGCGTTGAACCACATTAGACGTTTTTCGAATTTATTTTCACGATTTTAAAGTTTCAATCTGCTATTGTTGGATCCGATTTTTATTTTTAATATCAAATCCGTGCTTTCGACCCACTGTGTTTTGACGACCCGACACCAGCGAAAAGTCCTTGTCCGACACCATTTTTGCTGGAAACCAGGAAGCAAGCTACGATACAACAGTATGCTTTATTTCACTTCTTCAACGTGGCCAAACGGGTTGTCCGTCCCTTTCTGTTACATTCCTTTTTTTTAGAGATTCTGTTCTGGAGTTTCCACACCTGTATATGGAAAAAAGGTCAAAAATTGTTTTGGAAATAAACAGCTGCCAAATTGTATAGCAGAACACCAGTTAAAGATGTTTTTGCCCAGATATAAAGTCAGTTTCATAAAAAAAACCTTAAAACTCTTAACATTTTACGAAAACATAAAGCCTAATTTCATATCCTCTGTAAAAAAGGGGACAGTAATTTAAATTTACTTTTCTAAAAATTAAAAAATACTAAAATTAACAAATATTATTCAAAATATACACACATGGGATATTAAAATTCAGTGGCGGTTCGTAACTGTTTGGAAAGGATGTGCTAATACGTGGAACAAAATATTATCATTATAGAACATTTAAAACGATAATTTCATTTTCTATAGTTACTCTAAGTAGAATTTAACTGTTTTGTGTTTACTTTACTAAGCATAAAAAAGCTAAAAACCTATATCCCTTTTTATGAACAAGATGATCTTATATGGGAAACGACTCCCACTGAAATCAACTGAAAATGTAGTGCGATGTAGTTTTTGAATTTTTGATCAAAAATTTTCGAGGTAAACGTCAAGATCACCGCAACTTCTTTGTTAAAATTTTTTCTCCATAATATTTCAGTTATTCAACTTCAAATGAGTGACGTGAGTCATTGCCTATAGCCAACATCCAAGCAGCCTAAAATTACTTTTGATTCGCAAGTCAAGGAATATATCATATTACATTTTCAGTCGATTTCCCTGGAAACCATTTTCCCTAAGGATCCACTTTGTGTTTCAATTTTTAAATCAGGCAAAGGCCGTCCTGATTCTTTTATTCTAACTTTTTTCCATTAAAGAGAGCGCACTATAAGTTTTTAAAAATTAATTTTTTTCGTAGTCCTGGCGGAAAATAAGATGACTTTTATAGTAACAAAACAAAAACACACAACGACGTATATGAATGAAGTAAAATGCAAACAGTAAATGCAAACTTCTCTCCACCATATCCTTTCTGTGTTAGAGGTTGCACAGTTAGCATAAATTGTTATAGAACGCAATTTATCCTATTCCATCACCATCGAGATGATGGCCTACCTGTACCACCATACCGAGAAGAAAGTCAAAACTTACCCTCCCCGCCACAGGGATACGGCAGAACTACATGTTTCGTCTCTACTAGACTGATCATCAACAACGGCATAATGTGGATATATCCACTGTTATTGCATCTCACACGGAGGAATCCGTGAAAGCCGCATAAACATATATACGCCATCCGGCGAGAGGTCGGCGAAACCGTGTTCAGTATTTGCATGCTTCCTTCCGATCTGTCCTTTGCCCAGCCAGGTGCTTGTCGGTACCCTGATGAGTCTAGTAGAGACGAAACATGTAACTTTGCCGTATCACTGTGACGGGAAGGGTAAGTTTTTGACTTTCTTCTCGGTATGGTGGTACAGGTAGGCCATCATCTCGATGATGGTGGAATAGGATAAATTGCGTTCTATAACAATTTATTCTAACTGTGCAACCTCAAGCACAGATAGGGTATGGTGGAGAGAAGTTTTGCATTTACTGTTTGCATTTTACTTACATATATATATATATATATATATATATATATATATATATATATATATATATATATATATTATGTAAATACCTCTGTAAATGAAAAATCAATAACTAAATACTAAATCAAAAATACAACATTTTGTAGAGCTGTGAAGTGCAAATGAAACTAACACAAATTCAGAAATAAAAAAATTAATATCACGTGTGTTCTTAATTCGACATATCTATAGGATTTCAGTCATTAGGTGACTGGCACAATACATAGTTCCATGTAAATCCGCTCTTTTATCAGACGTCCCATTTATTAATGTGTTGGAGAAAAGAGTATAAAAAAAAATAATAATAAAAATATTATTTAGAAAAAAATAACATCATGGCACTATGACACTATTCTATGTGCCACCACTGCTACAATTTCATTTCATATTTTAAACTCATTTTACCATCAGTTTATTCTTGTAATCCTTAAGTTACCCCGAGTCTAACGGCATATTAAAATTAACATCAACCCACAGCCCACAAAACAAACTATTCTGTATATAATCCTGGATTGGAACTGGTGGTAGAGCTAGCATGAGTTTATAAAATAGTGCATAGCAATTATAAATTAGTGCATCCAAATAAAAAGGTCTGTAAAATATTCTCTTAGAACTTCGGGCGACATCTGTTCTGTTTAACTTAAACTTTATAAGGTTTAAAGAAAGAAAACCTGTATGAGATGCTTCATATTGATTTATTCACAAGAGCTCCCTTTTCGACGATGAATTTCGTGTAGTGTAGTTCGATATATTAAGTTCAGATGGCGCCAGCAATATCAATAAATTTCTGATTATTTATTAGGCCAGAATTTTTAGTGGCTTTTTAACAAAAATATTAAAATTATATTATTTCATGCTGCAAGGTAAACATTAAAAAAACATGTGAGTTTTTGGCCATTGTTATGTTATTTTAAAATGTCTCAAAGATATTATCTTTTGTAATAAGGGAGTTATGGAAATATCGACGTGCGATAGGCGTAAGCTGTCTTTGGAATGTACAGAAGATATGTTTGTGCTATTTAGATCCGTTTGATATTTCTAGCCCATGAAAAATAAATATTAAACTAAATAAACTTCTGTTAAATGACCTTCATTACTTACGTCTTTTATCTTTCATACTTCCTTTATTTTCAAAACATTAAATATAACAATTCAGATGAAGTTAAACAGATTCAGAAATTAATTTACAATGAAAATGATCTATGTCATTGTAGACTTTTTTAACTGCTAAACAAAGATTTTCATTTTGTAAGGTAGGTAAGAAATAGTTATAAAAATTTTTACGCAGAAATAGGCAGAGGACGGTAGAAAATTACTTATATTCTTCCAAAGTCAACTAATAAGGAAAATAACAAATTTAAAATTAAAAGTATATCCTAAAGTTACAAATCCTACAAATTATAAACGCAAAATATAATCGGTAAAGTTATAGTTGCTAAAACAATATTTTTGTTCACAAAACAAATTGATCAAAGCAAATCTGGAAGATCGAGCGGAATTTTTATTTAACCATTATAGTTATATATTTAATCGTAAAATCTGCTAAAGTTGGAAATGTGAAACGCTTTATTAAAAATAAAGAAACGAAAACTTGCCAGTATTTTTCACAATTCAACATTAATGAAGGTGAAAATATTTTTTGGCTTCAGTTCGCCCGAGTTAGGGGCGTGAAATTGGTAAATAAAGGAATAATGAAAAATTCAAAAAAAAAGCAAATATGTTCTCACTTTTTATAAACTCAACTCTAAAGAGGTAAATTGCATAAATAAAAAATACGTTCTCGCGTTGGTCGAAAATCTAGTAAAATGGGAATAAAAAAAGGTAAATGATTTTTGACGAGGCAGAGCATAAATATTAATTATTTTAAAGCAGAAAAGTTTTTTACTTTAGATTTAGTTCAGTTTACGATTGAAAAGTTATACATTTGAAAGTAAGTTTACTATAGTTTCTTCATTTTTTAACTAAAATATCCTTAAATCTAATAAAAAAGAGAGATACCTTCCAACCATGAAACGCATACACCAAAATATTCATTATGTAACTAAATTTTTATAGTAGAGGTATAAAGAGGCCATACCACTTTTTTATAGGATCAGTAACCTTGTAATAAGTTAGTTAGATTTATTATAAAAAAACTGAAATCATAGTAATCTGCTTTGAGATGATTAAATTAGTAAATAATTTTCATAAATTTCACAATGCCATCTTCAGAAATATTTATAAAGAGGTTTATATTGTTTCAATATATTATATTGCCTTATAAAGGTGTCTTGAAAATGTTGAAATCTTTCCAATCAATTTCTGGTTGAAAAAGAGCTAAGCGATTTTACATTGGGGTGGCACCAGTTGTTTTAAAATAGCCAATATTCTGGTTATTTTCAATTATGTTATATATCTACTATCCTAAGATTTTGCTTGTCTTTTCATTTGACCAAATGATTTTTTCTTATTCTTTTTAATTATTCGTGGGAAAAAATTATATGCATATTTCATTATAAAATATATTTACACTCTATTATTATATTGGGGAATTAGGCAAAAGAGGGTTGAGTATACAAAAACAATAATTTTGTGTTATTTTATGTTTTTCAGGGCGTTGAATTCATTTTTCATAGTTACCAAACTGGTATTAAGTTGGTCCCATTTTGAGCTATGGCTCGTTTTTGACCAAAAATGATGTTTTTTAAGACTTTTCCGGAAAAACTAAAAAATTTGGTTAGGTAACTAAATTTTTATTCCATATTATTTAATTGTAGAAATTCTATGTCTCTTGTAAATTTCAAGTTAAACTTATTATTTAAGATTAATTTGACAAAATAAATTAAAATCCCTCATACAAGGATAGGATTAGTGTGCGTTTTCGAATTTCTACTTAGCATTGCATGTTGCGTCAATTTTACAAGATAACAACACTCCTTTTATTATAAATCAAAAGTTACTGTTTGCGTTTTTAAATTCTAAATAGATCTGTTTGATTATAATATATATATTTATATATTTTTATATACCATGTGTACTCAGTGTTATAACTATCTGACGTTAAAATAAACATAAAATAAGTTTAAGCTAGAAACTAATAAAAATAATATATTGTGCTAATCTTTTTCTACTTGCATTTCATAAAACTATGATAAGTCATTAAAATAATTACTCATAATGATGAATAATTGAATTCGCATGGATTATTGCAAATTACAAAAAGATGTACACGATACCCCCGATGATATGAAATATGTACGGGGTGTCCCATTTTCGACACTTTTAGGGGGTATTGGAGTTGTTATCAAAGATACACTGTTGCGGTTTTCACTTTAGTTTCCTATTTTTAAAGAAACGAAAGATTTCGGTGTCAAATTTGTGATGGCTCCCTTAGTTTTTAATCTACTGGATGATGCTGAAAATCTTCGTTTTTTAGGCACATCTCGTATTTCCGTTATGCGTTAATTTACTAAAAAGGTAAAAATTAATTTTTATGGACTTTTTTACGTAGAGTTCAGTAGCGTAGTCAGTTTTTTTTTTCTAAAAAGTTTAGTTTTTGAGTTACTAACCAAATTTATGATTTTTTAAAAGAGGACACCCTGTATATTATTTTGGGTATTGATTAGGTATAATTTAGGCTTTTCAAAAAAATGTAATTTTTTTATTTTATATTGAAAAACAAGGTCAGAATTCGATATTTACAATAATTTATTTTATTTGTAATAGTTGGCCATGGCCAATTTACAAGAAACAAAAGGCAGATCTCCAGTTTTGTCAGATTTTATTATTTATGAAATATCTTTGTTACGTCGGTATTTTTATTTCATTTCTTATTTATTTTATGTTTATAATGTCCGTTTATGATAATTATAGATAGATAATATGATATGTTAGAATGTTTTATTCAAAGCCAAAAGCAGCTTCTGAATTATATTGCAAAAGGTAATATATTTAAAGCGTTATCATCAGCATAACTTGTCACAGCTGGCCATCGTCTTTGTTCATGTTAGATGTCCAAAAAGAAAGTAACCCTTTCCAGACATATTTGCTCTAGTTAAACACGGATCTTTTATTCAACCTCGTCCCAAATCATACGTCAAAGAAGACAGGGAGAGAAAAGAAACAAATATGATATTTTACGCAGCAGCAACAAATTCATCATCCTTTAGAAAAATAGAAGGAATTGGTGTAGCAAAATCTGACTCTGAAAGAACTTTGAAAAAGTATAAATACCATCCAGATAAATTTAAAATAGAACAATATTTACACCCCGGAGATGATGACCGTCGAGTAATGTTTTGTCAATGGTATTTAAAACAAATCCGCACCAAAGGATCATTTGGCCGATTTGTCATCTGGTCTGACGAATGCTATTTTTCAAGTGCGGGAATTTTTATTAGTCACAACACGAGGCATTGGTCTGCAGAGAAAATCACCATTTAAGTTTCGAAAGGGTATTTTATTTTGGGCCGATTCATAGCCTACAGGATATATAAAGGGGTCTCACAGCACGTAGATACCTAGACATTCTTGAGGAAATTATTCTAGAATTGCCACAGCTCTGGGCTGTTAAGACCATTTTTAAACAATAACTTTCCTCAAAGATTGATAGGTACCAATAGGCCAGTGAGATGGCCCTCAGCATCTCCCGATCTTTCCGCTTTGGATTTTTTTCGTGGGGTTTAATTTGATGACTGAACAAGATTAATCTTTTTGCTGCAATTTACAGTCACGGCAACAGAAAAAATAAGTTTGAAATGCTACATTGAGGCAAGGATTTTTATAGCTAACGCTAAGTTATTACAATCTTTGATTTACGCCATATGGTGATTATTTGAATTTTCTATGACTATGGATATATTTCTCTAAGTGAGTATGTTTTGTGTTCTAATATAATAGGTGTAAAGACAATCTTGAACCTTTGAATTGGCTAAAGATTATATTAGATGAACTAATAACTTAAGCGACTTTAAAATAGTATATGTTGTTTTATTGTATTTATACACCCAACTACAAGTATATTGTATTTACTATTGGTATATAGTATACAGAAAACTACGAAATCAAATATTCAGATTGCGTGGAATGCTGGGAGATGGCCTTGCTTGTATTAGACTTCATGGTTTATCTAAGTTAATTGAAGGATTTGATTTTCTTATGTTTAGGTGCGCTTGCCTACCCTGTACTGACGAGAATCAATGAGCTCAAAACCGGTCTGTAGGTGGCGATTTACTGCCATGGGAGTCACTTCCATTTTTTCTTGGTATTTCCTCGCAATCTGATACAGCTCTTTATCTCTAACCATATTAGAACAGAATATGCAATTTTTCCAGTTGGTTGAGACTTAAAATAATTTCTCTAATATAATTGTACTTATATAAGTATTTGATATGTATGTAGTAAAAATAATAAAGGGAAAATATATTATTTCATTAACAATATAAAAACGTTTATTTTGAAATAAAGACTGGCACAATGCAACAGACATCCAATTAGAAGATTTATTAAAAATTCAACCCTAAAATTTCCGAGCCTTTTCATTAGCAGAATTTTGGTCTTGTCAATTGCAGTTCAGTAAAATCACTTTGGAAAATAAATAAAAGTATTTGTCTTTTTAAAGGCATTTTTAATAAATGTTTGAAATATACTCTCTTGAAAACTAAAACCCTTGTTTAAATAGATTCATGTTCAGTATAATAAGATATAGATATTTGTCCATATAGCTACATAAATATATGATATCTTTGATACCTGAAAGCATACTTCTTTGTATATGAAAAAATCTTTACTACTTATTACCAGCATTATTTTTATATATAAAAACTGTAAAAATAATAATGTATTTTCAGCTAAGGAAAGAAGAAGAAAGGTTAAACGGATTGACTAGCGTTTTTCCCCAACTATATAAACTATTGTCAAAAAATAATATATTAATTAATATGAAAACAAAAACTTGAAGACAAATCGTTCCTTTTACCAGAGTACTTAAAATATATTTGTAAGTAAAATAACAATGAGGTATGCAAGTATAAGTAAATTTATTTACTTGGTTTTTCCATGAACTAAGTATTTAGCAACGATTCGCTTGGTTACTATGTGTTTACCTTTCAATATCCAATTTTTTAAAACCCACAGTGTGGTGAGATCAGATTCATGAATATTCAGACATTGAATGTTCATTATTGGCTTAATAAAAAGTGATAAATGAAGCGCTACTATTTGGAACAAAAATAGAAATTCAATGTATTTTGCTAAAAAATAAATTGTTTATTTTTTTCGCCATATTTTTACTAGTATATTTATTTTATTTTTAACTACTTCTAGAACTAAGTACTCATTATATCGTCGTAAAAAATTAAAAACATCTCAAGTTCCATTTAAATTCGTTCATGCATGAAAATTATTTTCCTCTGATTCTTTTTCCTCATTGATTTTAGGTACGATGAGGCAACTGACATGCAAAAGGTAAACCTACATCCAATTTTCAGAACAATCAATCATCTAGCGCTTGAATTTTAAGGCACTTTCAGTGCAGATTTTGATACCTGCCGATTGCAGTTCGGTTTGATTTTTAATTTAACGAAAAAATTGTCATGTTCCTGTTAAAGATGAAAATTAAATTGAATTTTTTGTTGATTTTGTAATCCGGTCGCATTGTTAATTAAATACCTTACGACTTTGCGATTATGATATAGTCAAAATATATTACTTTAACAACTATATATTGTCTAAGAGTAAATAGCCCCCAATAGTTAATAAAGAGAGAAATGATATCTTATTGTGTTATTTGCAAATATTGAAAATTTTAATATATATATATATATATATATATATATATATATATATATATATATATATATATATATATATATATAATATTAGGGTTGTAACGGAGGTCATCTTAGCGGAGGCGGAGGTGCAGAGCTTGGTCCGCGGAAGCGGAGGTTAACGGAAGCGGAGGCGGAAGTAGATAAATAAGGAAAAAAAGATTTATTAAAGAAAAAATCTACCTATTGGTAATCAAAATTAAGAAGAGACAGATTATTCTTGACAAACACAGTTTTACGGCTTTGTCACCTTCTAAGCGATTTCTTAGGGATTCATAAATTAAACCTGCTCCACTAAACAGTTGCTCACTTGGCACTGAAGCTGGCGACAATAAATAAGTGCGCACGATGGGAGAAAAAACTTAAAATTTAGTGTTATATCTCCACCATAATAAAGGGTCATCATTTAGTTGGAGTCGGTTTTCTTTAATATATTCGTTTATTATTGATTTCCATATCATGAGGTTGCTATTGGTAACAGTGGTGTCATTTCCTATTTCCTCTTCATCGTAACTGCTATTTTTCAGCATATTCGCCAGATTTCAAGGCACACTTGAGTTGGCAGTATAATCCGGAAGCTTGTGTACTCGTCCACTGGATTTGATTCAATTCTAGATCTTTTGGTAACAGTTCCATCATCATCAACTCTATTTGAATCTCTTGCAAGACTCAAATCCTGCATCGTTAGCAAGCGTAATAGTTCGAACTAAACTTGTTCCTTAATTGTTTCATGAAAAAATTTTAATTTATACCTTGGATCCAGATATGTAGCAAGCGAATACAGTAAATTGCTTGGAAGGTCACAAAATCTCCAATTTATGTCTTCGATTAGTTTTTTAATCATGTTTTCGAAATCGTGATTTGTGTCAAATTTGTCTTTTTCTATCTGTAATGTATGTTTCAGTAGGTGTACCAACGAGATCACTGATGATATGCAAGTTCTTGTATCGCTTATATGACTCGTTATTTCTTCAAAAAGAATCAGTATTGCTACTAGTTTATTAAGACATAACCATTCTTCTGAGGAAATTTATGGAATATCGTGTTTGCCGGCATACAAGCAAATAGAATCTCTGATCTTTAACAGCCGCTCGACCATATGGAAAGTGCTATTTCATCTGAAATAAAAGATATATTTGATCTGCATGAAACAACAAAACATTAAATTTGGTTTTTACGAAACTATGTTTTTAAAATGGGCGATTAGTATTACTTAATCAGATTTAATCCAATTTACATAAAATTTTAACTTTAGCTTTTCAAAAATATTTTATAGTGAAGTACACATAACTTTTGCAGTTAATTAAATTTTCTTTTATGAACAAATAAAGCTAAATATTTTAATCACATATATGAACTTTTTTTAAAACATGGACCATTCTTTGTAAATCCATTTTTTTTTGAGGGTTCAAATATACTTTATTAGTAAATATAATGTGGAAAATAGAAAAAAATTGTTTCATCCTGAGGCGAAATGTCACTTCTGCTACCAGATGGGGTGGAAGTGCTTCAGAAAAAGTTGACACTGACTAGTGCACTTTGCGTTGCCATTTTGCAACAAAATTCAGATTAGAACTTTTTTATATACCTAAAGGATGCTTAATAAATATCTAAGCAGAAATTTTTAATTGTATTTTTAGTTTCGTCAGAAAAAATAAAGTAAGCTTTTTTTTAGTCTTTAAACAGATATTGTTCCGTAATATACATGTCGGTGCTAGAAAAAATAAATATTTCACACACAAAAAGTAAGTGTCACCATAGGTATTTGTAAGTTCGCTAATTTGATTAATTTTAAGATAAAAAAAATTATGTAATGTAAGTGTAATAGGTTTCTTAGCCTATCTGTATTTATTGTGTGCCGTCAAAGGGTTAAACCCAACATCCAAAATATTTTAGGTATGTCACTGCTTAATCTGTACGCAATGAAACAGATTTGGGTGAAACCTAACCAGGACCGCGCGCAACACAACCGCGCCTGCAGACGTAGTACCTGAGAATTGGCCAGAAACCATGAAATGTTTCGACACCCGAAGCGTTTCAGTGACACCGGTGCAGTATTTCAGTGTTTCGTTCTTTCGGAACTCTTCAGATAAGCTAAGAAACCTGTTACACTTACATTACGTAAAGGAGATATTTAGTAGAATCGAGTCGTCAGCAAGCAAGCACTGTATGCGCTGCTGAAAATTAGACTTGTAGTCAGTTATACTCAAGACTCAAAATCATTCTTGAAAAAAAAAAATTATTTATCTATGAGTTTCTAAGGCCATCTAATAGAGAAAAGCTTTCCATAACTTGCAGTTAAATTGGAAATTGTCCCATTGATTTCTCTTTGTATATGTAGCGTTCTCTCTTCAGTGTTGTTGCTGTAGAAAATCCGGCTATATATAAGTAAAACGTAGGAATAGGTAAAAGTATACGAAAACCTCGTTTCTTGAATGCAGAAAATTGGTCAATTCCAGCCCAAAATTTAGAGGTAAGTTTCTAAATTACTTTTTAATTTTGCTAATTGCCATGATGTCTATGAATAGTTCTGTTCTTCGATTGAGATACCTTCTGGAGTATTTTTAAATGAGTTTCAGAACCGCTGATGTTGTGGTAAGTTTTCGTAGCTTATAAAATCTAATCAATATGGCTACATAGCTTTCGATAGTAAAAAATAAAATATTAATGGTATGCTCCATAGCAGTATGTTCTCTTACAAATTTTTTAATTTTTGTTGCTTGTGTTTTATAATTCTAGTTTTCTATAAAACGCATTTACATTATTACTCCAAGATCTAAGCATTCTATTTTTTCAATCTGTCGGTTAAGTAGTTCAGTCTCATAACTGATAAATTATCTCAATATAGTTCGGTTTCCTAATGCTTTTACTCTTCCACTGTTATAATAAATTTCTAAAGAATTGTCGACATAATGATGCCATTCGATTTCGAATTAAAAATCACTTTTTTGATATGTCGTCCATGTTTTTCTAGTAGCCTCGCTCGCCAATAAATTAAAGTTTATTTATACGTGTTTCTTTGGCATACTTCCGTATTTATACTTTAAAATCAAGTTATAGAGAATCAATTATAAATTAGATTATCTACTTCACTTCCAGATGCGTTTGAATTTGATATTTTAGAAAATAAAAAAAAAACAAAGTAAAAATGAGTATGACACTTGATTTAGTAGACACAGTTTTTCAAATTAGGGAAGATATTGGTTATATCTAAAAAATTACTTGGCTTGCAAGTAACACTACTCAAGTGTTAGTCGCCGTATCGCCTATAACTTTACAGGATGGTAGAATATCGAAAAATATTAGATAGGTGTCTTTTTATGTCGGTTCTATTTAAGGGTTAAAACCAATACCGCAATATTTTTAGTATATACTTATATGGTAACGTTTTACGGCAAATAAGTTAAAGTAACATATGAAGTTGATAATAATAATTACAATATAGATTAATAACTCAAACTGAAGATTTTTGTATAACCATAATATATTATATGGTAATGACAAATAAAGATGACTGGCTTACTATAAAAGAAATTTCGTTTTTGTTAATACATGTGTAATAGCTACTATACAGTAAAAGAGATAAAATCGTTAAATTTATCAAATTTGCTATTAAATTTGCCAAATTAATCTGCCTAAATAATTTACATTACACACTACTGTAAATTAATTTTCTTGGCAAAACCAATATTAAAATTCAATTCAAAGGAAAATATATATTCAAAATTGCATTTTTCATGTGAAATCATACTTTGTTATTAATTCATTGCTAAACAATTAACTTTAAAATCACAGTGAACACATTAGACCCTGTAGTAAACAATAAACGATACCTAAACAGTCTACATAATGAAAGGGGTTTTAAGAAATGTGCTGAATTTAAATTTTCATTAATTTTGCAATGTTAGTTTGTTTAAATAAAGCGTTTAATGAAACTTGCAAAGCTATTAACAAGTTTGAATTTAGCGACACCGAAACCACTGACAACGTATAGGTCTTATGTCTTCAATTGTCAAAAACTTGGGAACGATGAAGTAGGAATAGTAGTAATTATACATGTATTAATAATAAGATCGTCATTACCATATAATTTTAAGGTTATATAAAAGTCTATCCTTTATCGATCTATCTATATTATAATTACCATTTGAAACTTCTTATGTTATTTTTAGTCCAACCCATAGTTACATATAGTGACGTAAATTCCTAGACAGATCAAACCTACCCAGGAGTGTTGAGAACAATGTAAGAGCAAACTATACATAAAATGTAACAACCAAAAATAGGTTTGGGCCAAGAGGGGGGGGGGTCAAAGTTGGCTAAAACACGTTTTTTGAATCTACAGGGAGCACATTTTGAAAAAAAAGTTTCAAATAAAAGTTGTAAAGATTTCAAAAACATACAGTTTGAGCTTTTTGTCATTATTTTTGTTATTTTGTTATTGCAAAAAGGCCAAAAAACCCTCAAAATCGGCAATTTTCTTCATATCAATTATTTATTACAAAATTAACTTTTTTTGCACTTTTTTTATTTTAAAGGGAAGACTTCATCTTTCTAAGCAATGATATTTCATAATAGTAAATCGAATAATTTGTTGCTGTTATATTGCTAATTACTGCATTGTTTATCCCCAGATGCAAAATGTTGATTGCTATAACTTTCTTTTGAGTAAACATTTTTGCATTCTCGAAGGTTCAATCTCTTCTTGAAGTCCCATGCTTTCATATTTTATTAGGGACAAATGAAAAATTAATTTCTAACCCCTTAAATATCGCTTTAAAAAAGAAGGTGTTTTTGTTTAATAAAGAAGTCTTCCCTTTAAAGGTTAGGTATTTCCAATTTGAATTTTTCGAATAGCTGAGTTCAAGAAAAAGGTTTTGAAAAAAAGAAAAACTTTTTTGGATGAATAGGAGTCAAGTTAGGATTTTTTTTCAAAAAATCCCTGTGCTTTTGTTTATAACAATTAAGGAACAAATCCAATGGCGTGCGATACTTAGAACGTTGTATTTTCAAAGTACATAAGTAAATTTTACAAAATACGGCTTTTCGTTATAAAAATCATACGTAAAATAGAGCGTTCGAAAAGCGACTGGTCGACCACCGTGGTGGGAGAACAGAACCCGCCGAGCTCTCGCGCACTCAAAAAATTGGCAGCTTCCAGTCAATGCCAGTTGGAAGAATTCGTTGTATTTAAGCAACGAATCAACTAATTCCGATGTTTTTTTTTCTGCGATAGCTCGAAAAATTATAAATATTGGTGCAGTTAGTTTTTACGAAAAAGCTATATTTAATGTGTTATTTTAATCTACTATACCTAGTAAATAATTATTCAAACTTTTTCATATTTAAACATGAAAAATGCAAATTTTCGTTAAAAAATTTATTCTATCTATTTATTCTAATTTTTATTATATAAGTATAAAATAATTATGTACCAAATCTGCAATAATGTAATCTATTCTTGTAATTTTCCGTTTAAGACAACAACATTTAAGACAATTTGGTGAAAAGCTGGGGCTAGGATAACTACGAAAATCGATTGAGTAACTCAAAAACCCTCTATACAACAAATATTGTATGATTCTGTATATTATTCGAGGCTGCCAGTTTTGGTATCAACAGTGAAAATAAAACCATACTACTCAACCGGTTAAAAATCAAATATTTTACCTACACTGTACGAAAATCCATTGTACACCAAACCTTGTTGAAAATGCGATTTTTTAAATAAAGTAATATTAAAATTATTTTTATCCAAAAACACAACTGTCGTAACGTAAAAATACGTCTAATCATGTCAGAGACTATGACACTTGTCAAGGCCAAACATAGCTATACGGCTGATAATTTCTAGCCCTCTATTCGTTTTTTCAATCTTTCTTCATGTACATCTGTTCTGTACGCACACTTTGTAAAATCTCATCATGTATTTTGAAAATATAACTTTCTAAGTATCAAATGCCGTTAGATTTGTGTCTTAATTTTTATAAACAAAAAAACTGTGATTTAAAAAAAAAACCTCAGTTACTATTGGTCCAATTTTTTTTTAAATTATTATCTTGAAGTCAGTTATTCGAAGGGATTGCGCCCTTGTGGAGGACAAAATGTTTACCTAAAAAAAAGTTATAGCAATCAACATTTTGCCTCTTGAGACAAACAAATAGCAATATCTCAGCAACAAATTATCCTATTTTCTATTATAAAATACCATTTTGTTCAGAATAATAAGGGCTTCCCTTTAAAACCAAAAAAAGTGGGAAAAAGTTAATTTTGTAATAAGTAATTGATATTCAAAAAATAACCGATTTTTAGGGTTTTTTGGCCTTTTTCCAATAAAAAATTTATAAAAATGATCGCACAAAACTTTTTTTTCCAAAATGCGTTCCTTGTCTTGTAAATTCAAAACACCGGTTTTGGCCCACTTTGACCCTCCCGCCGCTTGGCCCTAACCTGTTTTTTGCTGTTACATTTTATGTAGAGTTTGTTCTTACATTACCCGAACACCTCTGGATAAATCTCATCGATCTCAGAATTTACGTCAAAAACAACACTAACTTTTACCTATGGCTTGGACTATTTAACTTATTTGCCTGAAAAGGCTGCTATTTGAGTATATACTAAAATATTTTAGGAGCGATTTTTAATATTAAATATGGATATGAGCCGATATAAAGAAAACACGTGTCTAATATTTTTCGATGTTCCACCGTCTTGTAAAGCAACGTGCGATTCGGCACACTTGGGTAGTGTTACTTCTGCATGGGCCATATTGAATGAAATGTGCCTGGAACCATTCGTTAAGTATAAGTAATAAATAATTATAACAGAGTATATATTTGTCTATATTCATTTTCCTTTCAGACAATTAATTGAAGGACTGTATACAAACAGTTTGTTTCCTGCAAATACAATTTTGGTTCTCTTTCCATACACGTCTCAATCACTTTACGGACTCGTTAGTGAAGTTGTATCCAACCAAGAGCAACATTCGCAGGAAACAACTCTATATATATATATATATATATATATATATATATATATATATATATATATGAAATATAAATTCATAGACATATCGGTAGAATATTAAACCTATCAACTTTTCAATATCAGACTGGAGTAAAAAAGTTTTGCATCACTTCTGTGGATGTATGGATATCGTTCGATTGGCGATATTTTTTACTTCGACATCAAAAATCCGACAGATTTAATATTATGTCTTGCCGAAATGTCTCGGAATTTATATTGCATATAGACAGTTGTTTCCTGCGAATATTGCTCTTGGTTCGATACTGCTACGCTAATCAGACCATCGAAACGCATATGGAGAGAGAACCAGAATTGTATTTACAGGAAACAAACTGTTCGTACTGTAAGGAACTTTATAGCGTTATATATTTCGGAATATTCGTTTGTGTTTGTAGTTTGTACGGTTTTAGGTTTAGTTTCTACGAGTTTATAATTTATTTAATTAATTTTATCTTTGTTAATTTCTCAGGAGACGTCTATGGAAGAAGGTCTGGAACTTTATAGAGAAGTCTATGTTCTTGTTTTTAAAATAGAACGCCTATGATAGAAGGTCTAGAAATGCCCGGATTGTTCCTTTTTCTTATTTTTATTACACTATGTAGCATGGAAATTATTCTAGAAAATTAGGGAATTTTCCGGTATCGACCAAAAGGGTACATAAAGTGTTCAGATCGGCTTTCGTGGTCAGTATAGTTTGAGAGTACCTCGACGCAATTTGAAATTTTTTGACAAGTGTCAAAAGTAAGGTTGACAATAAAAATCTTATGAAATAATAGTATATTTAATAATACAGTGTGTGTTCGCAGATCGGCCGTCCAGAACAGTATGTATTCTTTCCTTTAACTGTACCAGTTAGATGTATTTATTTGTTACTGATATCTTAATTTTTAAATGCAGTATTATTTAGAAAATTTTATATATTTTTAAATTACCGTGTTAAAAGTTGAATAATTTTGTCTATGCGTATGACCTTCTTTGCTTTCATCAAAAACAATAATAATATACAAGAGAAAAAATTACTTTCGCCTAAGTAACTAAGTAGGATTAATATTTTATAATCTAGACTTAAAGAATAGGTACATACATGTATTTTATAATTAGCTCTCTCATTTCAAAATCTAATTTTTATATTTTCTCTAAACATATCTCGAGAAACATTCTGTATATGTAAACATCAACTATTTGTGGCCAACTAAATAAAACAACATAAACTACATCTTAAATGCTACTGTTCATGATACATGTGACATAAAAAGGCAAGTATAAGAGTTTTTCTACCATCATTTTTAATTTAAATCTGTTTCAAATTTTTATAGGTTATGGGAATGAAACACGATATTAAAGAATATAAAATAAAACCCGGGCGCCTCCCATGCCGCTTTTTTCGAACCGAAAAGATGCATATGAGTGTTATTAATTATCGCGGGCTGAAATAAATATGAATACGGAGAAAAAGATGAAACGTTCTTTATCAAGCCGGTAGTGATCAGCTTGTCGGCAATGATGACACACAAAATGACAAACAAAATTTAAAATTATCTGGGTATTTAAATAATCTAGTACTATTGGAAATAGTTTATACTTGTTCATTACAGATAAGCAAAAAGGCGCCTATTTGGTGACGAGGCTAACGGACGATGTAATATGGTTTTAATTCAGACTTGTAAAAGTACAGTCGCGGTGAAACAAAATTACAGATTATATATATATATATATATATATATATATATATATATATATATATATGAAATAAAAAGCGAATCGTAAATGCAAACTTCGTTCCAACCATCCAGCCTACTTCATTCATACACGGAGCTCCATAAAGTTGTAAGTTTGCTGAATGTGATTTCAGCACTACAACGGCATTAATGTGGATATATCCACTGCTATTGCATCTCACACGGAGGAATCCGTTAAAGCCGCATATATACGCCATCCGGCGAAGCCGCGTTCAGTATTTGCATGCTTCCTTCCGATCTCTCTTTGCACAGCCAGGTGCATGTCGGTACCCTGATGCGTCTAGTAGAGACGAAACATGTACCCCTGCCGTATCACTGCGGCGGGGAGGGTAAGTTTTGCCATTCTTCTCGATATGGTGGTACAGGTAGGCCATCATCTCGATGGTGGTGGAATAGGATAAATTGTGTTCCTTAACAATTTGTTTAAACTGTGCAACCTCTAACACGGAAGGGATATGGCTGAAACGAAGTTTGCATTTACTGTTCGCTTTTTACTTCATTCATACATGGAGCTGCATGCGTGTGAGATGCAATAGCAGTGGATATATCCACATTATGCCGTTGTAGTGCTGAAATCACATTCAGCAAACGTACAACTCTATGCAGCTCCGCGTATGAATGAAGTAAAATGCGAACAGTAAATGCGAACTTCTCTCCATCATATCCTTTCTGTGTTAGAGGTTGCACAGTTAGAACAAATTGTTATAAAACGCAATTTATCCTATTCCACCACCATGGAGATGATGGCCTACGTGTACCACCATACCGAGAAGAAAGTCAAAACTTACCCTCCCCGCCACAGTGCTACGGCAGAGGTACATGTTTCGTCTCTACTACACTCATCAGGGTACCGACATGCACCCGGCTGTGCAAAGGACAGATCGGAAGGAAGCATGTAAATACTGAACACGGCCTCTCCGACCACTGCTATTGCATCTCACACGGAGGAATCCGTGAAATCCGCATAAACACATATATACGCCACGCCATCCGGCGGGAGGTCGGAGAGGCCGTTCAGTATTTGCATGCTTCCTTCCGATCTGTCCTTTGCACGGGTGCATGTCGGTACCCTGATGAGTCTAGTAGAGACGAAACATGTACCTCTGCCGTAGCACTGTGGCGGGGAGGGTAAGTTTTGACTTTCTTCTCGGTATGGTGGTACAGGTAGGCCATCATCTCGATGGTGGTGGAATAGGATAAATTGCGTTTTATAACAATTTGTTCTAACTGTGCAACCTCTAACACAGAAAGGATATGATGGAGACAAGTTTGCATTTACTGTTCGCATTTTACTTCATATATATATATATATATATATATATATATATATATATATATATATATATATATATATATATATATATATATATATATGTTAAATAGCTCCAATTGCCAATATATATTGCTTTAGCTACTTCCTATCCTAAAGTCTGCATTGTATAGTTATGATTACAAAGACATAACTAAAATTGAGAGATGAATGTCTGATTAAAAAATCAAAATAAACGCAAATAAAACCCAAGCAGTTATGTCTACTAGTTGTAAGTCCCATTCTGCTAGCCCAGTTGATTGGATTTCCATCTCCAATACAACAATCCAATGCAAATATCTAGGATATTTTCGACCTAGGACTCAATTAAGCCCTTGAGAAATATTCTCTTTTATCAATAAGAACAGTAGATTTATTCTCAAAATAAAACCAGTTCTTTGCAAGGTTTTCTTCTGACCAATAACATCTTATGGTACTCTCTTCCCACTTGAATCATCATGACTGTCAAGATTAGAAAGAGTTGGGACCTCTCAAAACAATATATATATATATATATATATATATATATATATATATATATATATATATATATATATATGTATATATATATATATATATATATATATATATATATATATATATATATATATATATATATATGTATATATAAATAGATAAGTTTTTGTCCGTGTAATTTAAAATAAAATAGAATCAAATATTAGCGAAGCGGACGTGAAAATTTGTCAATCTACATGATTCTCGTGTACTCGATTTTACATATTTCTGTTTTAATTCACCGTCGCGCCACCATATGGCGGTTTTTTTACAAACTTTGTTAATCTGTGTGGTTCTTGTGTTATCAAGTGGACCATCGAGATGTCGCCTTTGTCGTCTTGTTTGCTGTTTTTTGATTTTAAACTCAGCTTTATAGGATGCAAAGGCGAGATGATGGTTTGTACCGAATGCGGTGGCCTGACGAGTCCCATATTAGGACGAAACAGCGCTGTCGCCATCTGTCGGACCCGGAGTTTTTCCATATTTTGGAGTGCTCCGCACTTTTTAACACGAGAATCATGTAGATTGACAAATTTTCACGTCCGCTTCGCCAACATTTGATTCTATTTTATTATATATATATATATATATATATATATATATATATATATATATATATATATATATATATAAACACCTCATCCCACTAGAATTTTAACATAAATTAAGAAATATTATGTTAACAATTCTGTTATAATATCATTATCAGCATTGTTTAATACAGTTTATGTTACTATATTGGAACAAATACAATTAATATCAATTTAATCACTAAGTTTTACATCCAAACAATTCACATCACATTTGGTAAGAGATATTTATTTCAAAAGACAAATGTATAAATAAGACCAATAGACAAGCTGTTAGTTTGTATTAAGTATTTACGTTTTTCTGCAGTTTTTTTATATAAATTTTGTAAAAATATTTAAATACTGTATGAACTGTGCATTTGACTAGAACTGGTGACATTTGAAGGTGAAAATCGGAAAACTGAATTTATATGAGTGAAAATTTAAAAAAAAATGTTGAATTCTACGACCGAAAAATAGGGGGTATGCATTTAAATATACACCGGAGCGGTAGGAAATTATTAAAAATAAATAATTTCACAATCTATGTGTCTAGAAAAGACAGTTTATTCTAGACGAATTCCACTCTGGTTCTTTTTCCATACTAGTTTTGACTACCAAATGGTTTTGTCAGTGCAGCCGTAACGAAATGAGGGCAAAATGAACACAAAATGTCCATCTATGTAAAATCCTCATTCCGTAAAGTATCGGCAATATATTAGCCCCAGAACTTGATGCCGAACTACCATCATGAACAGTACCAACGAACTTCTAAATATACCCAACGCCGGAAGAAATTATTAAAAATTTATAATTTGACGGTCCATATTTTTGAAAAGTTTTTTATCCTCAGGATCGTTAAGAGAGGGGCAATCCGCTTATTCTTTGCTAATTCCACTCTCGTTCTCCCTCTATTCATTTTAACTGCCTTATGGTCTCGTCAGTGAAACTATAACGAACACTTGCAGAGAATAAACTATTGACCCCTCTGCTAACAGTCTTAAGGAGACAAAAATAACTTTTTCAAATACGTATAATGTAAAATTGTTTATTTTTAATAATTTCTTATCGCTCCAAGGTATACTTAGATATTCGTTTGCACTGTTGATAATAACAATCAGGCATCAAGTTCTACCGGTGATACTCTGCCGACACTTTTCAGTATGAAGATTTTAAGCAGTTATTTTATGTGCATTTTGCTCTCGGCTAGTTTTAGCTCGTCTTTAAAATAGCTATCACCTTGTTTTACAAAAGAGGGGGTCCTACTACTAAAATGGTTTTTACGGCCTTTTTAAATGGCCTTTGTTAAAACTGTCTTTACACTTTAAGTATTATAAGCAGAGTTGTTGTTGTTTAAAGGATAGCTATAAAACCTATTTTGCAGTTTTACAAAGAGGTTTTAAAACATTTTTTAACTCAAAAGTTACGATAAGAGAAATGTAAAATTTAATATATCTATTAGTGGTCAACTGATGATAGAATATATTAAGTTATTTATAAGATTAATTGGATTAAAAAAATTTTAAGCAAAAACAATTTATTGTAAATTGTCATGGATCATGTTAAAAACAGATGGCCGAGAAATACAAATTTAATATTCAATTTATTGTAAATCAAAGTTACAACCGCTATTTATTAAATATATTAGAAACTTCATACTTTTAAAAACAAGAGCCGAAAATTTTAGTAGGTTTGGAGAAATATTACGCAAGAATAATAAAACTATCTATAGCCTTTTAAATAAATAATAAATTCAAAAGCCAACTGAATGCCCAATATATGTTTACTATTAATAGCAGATATACTTTGTCTCAGAACTTTAGAAAGAGTTCTTCAGGCAAGAAGCAGTAATATGATAAAATCAGATAGAGTCTGCGAGACTAAAAAAGTTTGCCCCCAATTTACTAATATGGCTTAAAATTGATATAAATTGACACGTTTTTTGTATTTGAACCGGTAAAAATAATAACAATTGTTTATTTTTGTAAGATATTCACTACGCTTCCCGAATTCAATGAGTTTTGGGAATAACAAACGAAAATAAATATTTATCAATGAAAAGTGTTCTATTGTTTTTCAAAATATTCTTCAAGATGATCAATATGTTTTTGCATGCGTTTACACCAATCCGAAAAGCATATTTGCCACTAGGAAGATAGTATCACGAAAATATGTTTTTTGAACGCATCAACCGTCCCTTCTGGCATAGAAAATTGTCGACCACACAGTGTTTTATTGAGTAACTAAAAAAAAATAATCTTTGGGTTTGCGAATAATGTACCAATTTCACGTTTTAAGATCTCACTTTTTTGAGCCGATGTGCGAGAGCTCGCATTGTCATGGTGGAGAATAATCCGTCGTCTACGATTTATTTGCCTCAATTCATAGAAGGCTTTCGGCTAACAAATTATTGTTTTTTGATTTTCTACAGTCATAATTGCGACACGGTCAGTTTTTCCGAAAAAACCGGTGACCATTTGCTTCAAGTGCGAGCAACTCTTGTTAGTTTTGGCTCACCATGGAAGCTCTATACAGTCAACTGCTGTTTACTTCCGGTCTCATACCAAGACTGTTATGATTTTATAAATATTTTTTCAAGCACTAAACTCTTTTTGGGCGATTTACAAATTTTCGTAATTAGCAAACTGTGGCCACGATTGATTTAACTAAATCAATGATATATAGTGGATTTTGTTAACCTTTCATCACCATATAAAAAATTATGTTTCCCGATGCGCTCTTGTTGAGACAAACCAACTCAAAATTAGATAAAAATAATCGCACGAAAATGTATACGAATTAATTTTTGTGGTCGAAATGAAATTTTGAAGTTACTGTAAACGACACAATACCAGTGCTGCCAATGCCTGAAATATAAACGTTTCAGACAAAATATGAGGATCTAGTCTATTTTACTTTAGTCTTAAAGATGTTATTTTCCGAAATACATGGTGCCAAAGTCATAATTTTTCTTAACTTTTTTGTTAATATTCATCTTAATTATAGCTTAGTTTGCACTAAATTTGGTACCTTGGGGATTTTTAGGATGAGAAATCAAGATCTAATTACAGTTTTGAAATCTATTGCAGAGGGCGCCATCAGTAGCACTTCGCATAAATCTAAAATTTTGTAACTTTAGTATCGGTGTGTTATTTCTAATTAAAAATTTTTATTCTTTGACATCTTGGACCAAAAAAGTGACACTTAAAAGGTGTCGCTTCGAGCAGCCATTTTTAAAATAATCGAATTTAAATGTTTTATTGCCTACTGAGACTCATCGTAGGTCCCCTTCTATTTGCAGGAGCATCGTTTCCTCTGCCGATGATTTTGCAATTCTCATTTAAATGATTTCTAACTTTAATGTGAAGTAGGGGGGAGTGCCGGCGTGCTTAAATCACATGATTTGTCTAGTAACCAGTCAAAGATCCTTCAATAAATTAAGAAAATTTACTAGGTACGCTAGGTAACTCAAACCATTTACATGAGGCGGTAACATGACAGTAGGAATATACACCTGTAAATGATAACTGCCCATACGTTAATTTTAAATTCTTCTTGATAATGCAATAACCATTTTTTCATGCGAGTTTTCGTCAGTATAAATATGTTCAATAAGTAAATTTGTCATATAACTTTTAGTAAAGTCACACTCATCAATAAATACATTTTTTTAATAAAAATTTACATCACGTGATCTCCATTGATAAATAAATCTACAGAAACCTAGCCTCAATTCGAGGTCGAAACTTGAAAGCTCTTGTACTTCCTTGAAGTCAAATGGAGAAAACAGCTGTTCTCTTAAAGTCCTATTTACCGTATTTTTAGAAATTAATAGTTCCAAACCTAAGTGTCAGATGCTCAGACTCGAATTTTCTTCAAGTTGCGCTGACATTTCTTCCTGATCCTCCGGTGTCCTAGTCGTAAGATTCTCTTCATAATGAAACGATTCATGAACAAACCTGCCGGTTTCTCGAAGATATTTTTCAACAGCGATAAATGTTTGATGGTTTGGTAGGCGTCTATTTGGAAATCTCGGGAAAATTCCTGCAATAAGGTTTTATTGTTAAATAGTTTTTCGCTCCGCTTTTAAATTGTATGTAATTTTTTGCAAAAGGACTGCAGATCTAAAAGAAGTATTTTAATTCCTGTACACAAAAAACACTTATTCATATTCCTAAAAATATAGATTGTCTAGTGTTTAGAACCCACAAATGTACAAGAAACTTATTACCTATATTAAAACTTTTTTACAATGGTTATACTTTTTAAAGTTAGGAGTACCAACTTCATAGCCTCAATAAAATTAAAATACTTTAAAAAATCCGTTGATGATATATACAGTTATTCAAAAAACGTTTGACGGTCAATAGTTATCAGAGTTTATATCCTTGTTTTATGGTATTGAACTAAAGCCAAAAATTTTCAAAAGACACATTTTAATTTATGTTGAAAGAAACCTTTAGCATAACCAATAAATGATAGAGTGTAACATGCTACAATTTCATTTGCTAAGTGTAAGAAGAATGTGTTGTGAAGAATGTCCCATAAGTAATGATAAATAGAAGGACAGCACATCTCCTATATAACAGTCTTGTAATTTAGCTACAAATACTTCGGTACAAAAGTTAATAGTAACTAAGGTAAAGGGAATATAAATCTAATTTCTTTTAGATTATTTCAAATAGTCTTTGCAAAATGAACGGAAATTTTTTATGCTTTAATTGTAGAGTATTGTGCACTATAACTTTTTTAGGCGTGTGTATTCTTTCTTTTAATAAGGAACTTATTTTCCGACGTTCTGCACTAAAAAGATGTAAAATCATATAAATTATGCAACGAAAAATCTTTTTGATGACATTTGCTACTACAATTAATTTTTAAAAGTGTCGATTAATTTACAGTAAAACGATTAGGGACAGACTATCGAGAACTAAATATTAAAGAAGTGAATGGTTAACAGAACATAAAATATCCTAAAATAATAAATAATGCTATAGAAAAAAATGCAAACATAAAGGTTGAAATTGAAACTATCCTTAGATAAACGCAGAATAACTAAAATGATCAGCAAGGTAACATAATCTCAGACAATAATAATAATATCGCTGAACATATTAAAGATTTTTACTCTTGTCTATACACCTGCATCAGATCCCATCCAAGAGTAATAAACATGATCATTTAAAATGTGAGGTCAGAAGATATCTCCAATATAACACAACAAGAAATACGTACTGCACCCAAGCAAATGAAAAATATAAAATACCCAAGCAAAAACAAAATTAAATACGAAATGTTGTAAATAGGGGAAGTCTTCATTGAAAAAGCAGTACAGATGCAAAGAATTATGGAAAGGGAAATGCTCGGTATTAGTCTTGAGGATAGGATATGGAGAAATGCGACGAACGACTAAATTCCTAGATATAATACGACGTATTGAAGAATAGGCAGGTCATTTAGCTTGACAAGATCTATACAAATGGGTATCTTAGGTGACATACTGATGACTTAGACAAACAAAGCCTAGTGTGGGTGGACCGCAGAAAGAATATATCGATGAAATTAAAAGGCAAGTGGGAAAGAGGTGATTTCAGGTGGCACATGACAAGATTGCATGGAAGAATATGCAAAAGTTCTACGTCCAGGATTCGATATTTTTAAAATTAAAGTGCAAGGCTGGTAATAAATTATGAATACCATTACTTTTAACTAAATTAATAAGGGTATTTATGAAAACTGGAATTTTACTGTTGCTGCTTAACTCAGTCTATACTTTGACAAATTGTAATATTCCTACATGATACTTAAAGTTAGTTCTACCGAAAATTTTAGACGTATATATTTTCTCACTGTCAATCTGAATAAAATTTACAAATTATACTTTTTTTTATGTAGAATATATAATGATGGCGTAAATAAAGTCTGGAATAAATTCAGTATTTGAAAAACGGTTTTTGGAAAAATCGTTTGGACAAGTCGAATTTGTTACTTTAGGTACCAATTTTTTCCAATATAATAAATCATAAAGGGTTGCTCACAAAAAGCAATGCTATAATTAACTTTGTTAAATAGTAACTCCAATTTTTTGTTCAGTTTTAGACTGCCAGCAAAATTCTGGATGCCCTATACCTAAATATACTATCAAGAATTGAACATTCGAAGAAGCTACATCGTAGCGAAATGCTTTATGTGTTTTCAGAAACAATAAAATATAGTGGAAATTAAAAAGAAAACTTGTCTTTCTGTATCACATTATAAAGAACGTGTAATTCGAACATTTCCTGGAGTGCGAAGATTGGCTACATGCTGACTATTTCAGCAATAGAGCATCCTCACCTTACCATCGTTTTGGAATATTTGGATACTTATTTAAGTTACAAAAATTTTCAAAAATTTCATCAAAATTATCACTTTCATAATTATGAGAACCATGGTCATGTTATGATCCAATTTATCAAATTTACTTTCATACTATTGTTGAAAATAATATTTATTATATTGGTGCCAAAATATACAATAAACTAACAGTATCTCAATGATATCAAGGGAGAACATTTTTTAAAAGGATTTTCAAGGAACACTTACTACCACAAACCTTTTAGAGCGTTTAAGAGTAATTTGCCAGTAAGATGAATATTTTCATATTTATTATGTTATCTCTAAATGTTGGAATAAAGTGTCCTGTAATATATTATTTTACTTATATTCAGAATTAGGAATTTACCCATATGGGGTTTATTGTTTGGAAGCAACTGATTTAATCCGTATCTGCATACATTTACTGTCAAAAGATTAAATATTCATTTCATTTCATTTCATTACATTTTATCTCAGTTTGGAACGGCAAGGAAGATCTTACCAGGAAGGTATTCGAGGTGTACCTTGTCGATTTCTCTGATTTTATGATATGTTGTAGTACATCCAAAATATTATACACATGTTTTTCCTGCTCAAAAAGTGTATTTTCTTTTAGATCTCCAAAACTAATCATTTTTTTTTTAAATAAAAATACAGTCCAATATAATTTTTACTTATAATGGCTTGCTACCACTATTACTTTTATATAGCTTTATGCTGAAAATGTACTATATCCTGAGGAACGACAAATTTCAATTAAGGGTTGTCTACCCTTTCAAGAATATTTTCTCGAAAGACGTCGGAACATGGTAATTTTTTTTTAATTATGTTTATATCAGTATCATTTTTAAAAATTTGGAAATGATTTTGAAAATTATATTTATAACTAAAATAATAAGGAGATGATAACTTCTATAGGTAAAAATAATACTGATGACTTCACCTTTTTATAACAAGTATTTGGTTTTTGATTCATTAAAAAATATTATTAATTTTTTGGGATAATACAAAAATTTATTTATTTGGGAAAATTTTGGGTTAGTTTTACCCTCTTTAATGGACGAAGTAGCACGTAAGAAAACACGTATATAATGTTTTTTAACGTACCATAACATATCACATAAACAGAAAAATTGGCGGTGTCTGCTTGTTAGGTACTATTAACTCCTGGACTAATGTAACTTTGACTAAATTGCAATATCTTTACATAAAGCAGAATAATAACATAGTATTTAAATAACATTCAAAAGAGTATTTATTTTAATAGTGCATGGTCAGGAAAATTCTAAAATAATTTGTAAAAACAGTATGTAAATAACGCACAATTTCATTTTAATATCCCTTAAACTATGCTACTTTTAAATATTTTCCTTATCTCAAATCTTTTTGCGTAAAACATCTCATTCTTTTACGAAAGAAGTGTTGCGTGGTATGATACTTAAAAATGTAACACACGTCTTTCAGTGTGAATACAAAGATTTTATCATTCTGACACAGTTTTTGTATATACCGGTGTTGGTGAGAAATAGAGTATATTTTATTTAAAAGTTCCTTATTACACAGGAACATCTAACTTATTAACCTTTCAAAAGTGTCGAGAAAATCACATGGTATTTTCCTCATAATTTGTCTAAAACCATAATGGTTATTATTTTATCTTTTTGATTATGAAACTTTTGAATTAGGCACGATTTTCTTTACAGTTTGATTAAGTGTTCATTCTTTTAATTAAACTAAGATTCAGGTCTAAACCAGTAACTACTATCGAATAAAAGTAGAGCAACATTTTCGAAAGGTATATGAATCTCGATATTATAATAAGGTAAATATGTGATATTGCATTTAAATAAAATTCATTTTAATAGATCGAAGGAGGCTGCAGTTAATTTTGTGAGTTTTAAATTTTTAATGTTAAATTAATCATTTGAAGAGGTATTTCAATTTCTAAAAAGTCAAATCACAGAATAGTAAATACATTTTTACAGATAAATAACCAACGGCAATTTCAATACAGCTTGGTAATAGGTAAAGGGTCTTTCAATTATTTCCATATTATAATGAAAGGAGGATATGAGGAATCTACTTAAATCAGTATGACTGAGAAAAACAACAAAATGGATCAACAAGAGCATTAAAAGAATTTCTGAAAATTATCCTTAAAAGTCAGTATTTAGAACTGTTACGGCTAAAAACCTTAATTGAGAAAGATATATAGTCGCAAGGTTTGTATTCGCACACCGACCTTAAAACTCGACAAATGACAAGAAATAAGCCCTATTTGGCGATAGTACAAGTTATAAGTTGTTTAATTCTGATAAAAAGGAATGTGGACGTGGCTAATCAATACAATGTTTAATTTCACATATGTTAAACTCATAGATAAATATTTGGAAAGCAACATTCCCTGTAATATTGTTTTTCATAGAATGTACTTGGTCCAAATAATGATATCATGGATCAATTTGTCTTTAGAAGTATGACGCCAATTCTTATGCAGAGTAGGCTATGCCATTACATTTTCTTCTCTAACAAGATAATGATTTCAAGCACTCTTTAAGCGTTGTTGAAGAGTGATATCAGTAAAATAATATTTCAGTTTCACAAAAGGCCTGCAGAAAGCTCAGACTTCAACTAAAGTTGATCCAATGAAATAATACTAATGCATTAGCCATCTACGAACATATCAAAGACTACTTTAAAACATTCTCATCTTAATTTGTCTGTCAATATAAAAAAAAACTGAAAACAAAAGATAACTCTTGTAATCTAAGTCATGCGGCGCAAAAAATTTGACATAATATTTATTCTACATTAAATTTAATGATTTTATTACAAAAATCGTGAATAATATACATTTACTTTGAATTTATAGCAATTTATTCAAATATCAGTTCATTGTACAATAAATTTGATTAAATTAAAGTAACTGAAAAGGTATTTTTGTACATTAAAATTAATTCACATATACTTTAATACTAAAGAAATCTATATTAGTACTGAAGATAAATTGCATGAGATTCCGTGAGATGGTGCAACATGTAATGAACTTTTTGTCTAGTATGGTATAAGTTGCTTAAATGACTCAATTTTCTTATGGTGAGGTGTACATGTCTGTCCCGTGCCTGGTTACTGAACCAATGATTTCGGAACTGGTCTAGATGGCGGACACTTCATATGGGAAAAATATCCACTTTCTCCTGGTAGTTACAGAATGTTTTGAACTCATATTAATGTTTGTGCATTAAATATGCTATAGTATATCTAAAATTCAATGAACACTAGCCGTATATTTAATGTACATAGTCACCTTAAGAGGTAAAGATCAAACTTTAAATTTAATGTATGAATATATAAAATTTAATGGAATAAAATAATTTAAATTAATATAAATTGTTAAATTTAATGCATTCCATTAAATGCTTTTAATAAACGCTTGTGAAATTTGCTTCCAGCATATTTGCATTAAATTTAATGCATTTACTTTTTACAGTGTGGGTAAAGCAATAGTGAAAGAAATAACCGAAAAAAACGAGTTATTTCTTTAAATGATTATAAATCTTCTTTTGATTCTTCACTCAAAACATTACTTTATTGACAGCTATCGTTTCAATTTTATTCACATTTGGGTTGTGAGAAACTTAAATAGAAGGTTATTTCATCTAAAAGCTATTAATTATTGTTTTATAATTTACTATCGGCAAGTATAAAATGTGAAAAATCATGAAAAACTTATGGGTATCTAAACGCATAAATATTTCTAATCTTCAAATCTCCCGCCGGTATCTGAATGCCCGACACATGTACATGATTTTAAATGTTTCTTGAACTATTTTAATCAATTATAATAATAAGGAATTAAAAATTAGGATACGGTAATGAGATTCGATTTATCCTTTTAGATAACGCCTAGTGAATCTCTTAAGAGGCAAGTACAATAGCTTGTACTTAATTTCAATATTTCGAGTTATAAAAGAGACACAGTGGTAATCTGAAGACGGCTTCGTCTGTCCAAGATGTAGAAATAGTAATTTTATTTTTTGAAATAAATATTTTCAATTAGGTATTATTATTTCTAAAGAGTAACCACTGCTCTTACAACTCCAAGGAGATCCCTATATACTACTAGAAAAAGGATAGAATACAGTCCGATTATTTACTTTCTTGGAAAAAATAGACGGAGACGGAGAAAATAGAGAAGAAAAAGCACATATCTTCCCGAAAAAACTAAAATGGAAGTGAGAAATACACTCTACAAGGTGTATCAAAAAAGTAAGAGTATTATCTACTCTATAATATAAGTTAACCTTGATGACATAAACTTAAAAAATTAAAAATAATAATAAAATTTAACACCCTGTATTTTAAAAACTAAGGATAATTGGACATATGTTTATATGAACTTTTATGCTTAAAATTAGCTCAAGAAATAACTCCTTATAATTTTTCGCACTTTTTTGGAAACACCGTAAATGTATTCAAGAGTATGAATGGAATGTTTAGAAAAACTAATTTAAGATTTGAGAATTCAAATATATGGTGATAGCAAAAAAGGATTTAACAAGAGAAATATGTATTATTTCAGATAGCATGCCTTAATATTATTCGTTTTTAAATCCTATTCAAAAGTATTGACATTTGTAATCATATCAAAATATTAAGAAAATATTTATTAATCATGTTAAATAACTAATAGTATTACGCCAAGGTACAAATTTTAAAATAAATATATGGTGTATCCTGTAGGATAAGTATAATAGCATAAAGTTTGAGTCTTGTAATGATGCTAGTAAAACCAGCCTAATCTGGTCGGAAACTGTAACACATCGTATAAAGGTCCCAGTGGAACAAGAAGAAATTCTGATAACAAAAAGTTATTGAAATATCAGATATTTAGTAATTTTCAAAAGTGATAAATATGGCAAAAAATGGCAAATGTCACCTCATAAGCAGGAATGTTATAAATTGCAATATTAATTTTTGAGAGCAAATACAATTGTGGTATTTGAAAAAAAAAACACATTGGCAAAAAACAAAATGTCTATAAGACTGATTTACCTGAAGGTTTCTGGTAAGTTCCTTTAAAATCATTGTCACGTTATGCGTTGGATAATGGTAGGTTCGGATAATATTCCTGCTCTTTTAAATTACGTTATAGTTTTAAATCGCTAATCATTATAATATAATTAAATAAAGGAAAACAGAATGAAGTTTAAATATATTATTTTGTATGAATTGAAATGTGTTTGTTTTGCAAACCTAAGATACAAAACTCTTTTTGCACCAAAAATAAAGTGAATATTAATCCAAGATGTTTTGTCCTTAACACGCTAATCATCTGGTTTTTATATTTTTCGTAATTTTTGTGATATAGGATGAGTTCTAAATGTTATGCGATACCTCAGTGTACAAGTACTACAATTAAAACACCTGAAAAGTTATTTATTCGCGTTCCACGTTTGGAAAATAATAGGAAAATATGGCTTCAGCTAGCCCTGCACTACTCGTTTTTATTTTAGTTTTGAGCTTATAAATACAAATTATTACTATTATGTATTCATTATCGGTTGCGGAAATAACAATTCTTGATAAATTACTTACATGGAGGTCTTCATCTTTCTAAATTCAGCAGATTAGAAGTTACTGTTTGTTGTGAAGAAATTGGCTACCATAAAACAACCAATTCTCAGCAAATTCGAACTAATAGAATCCAGTGCATTGCCGTCCTGCTTTTAACGAATTTTGCTATATACTTAAGTTCCCAGGTTGTGATGCCACCAGAAAAAAATTAAATTGTCACTCTCGTCTCGTCTCAACAGCATTTACTCTCGACATTAAGTTTAGAATGTTTGGAAAAAAAATCTCATTAATATCATGGAAAATTACTTACTTTTTTATCTAGATACGACATTGTAGGGAGAACATTTTGGACAATATTTTGACCTATGTGATCCTTTGTACATCACCCTCATCTAACAAAGGTCAGGTACACTAACGTTCGTGACATCAGTTAGTTTGTAAAAGTGCTTTCGATCGTGAGGTAGGAGATCTTACTATTAAGTATGCTGAGCATAGGTGGATATCCATCCAGCAGACAGCCGTCGCTTAAACATTCAGCGGTATATCGCTCCCTATCTTAAGAATATTCCATAATTATAGTAAATACCCACGGTCGAGATGAGATTGTCTACTTTCTCGTTTCGTTCAATTCCTTATAAACTGACATACAAATCAAAGTTATCTTGTTGTTTGGTACTATTTGCTTCATATATTGATTACAGGAAAATGTTAGATCTGACTAGAGTTTCTGGTCTCATCTCGATTTACTATAAAGAAAATTGATAGTGACTCTCCCGTGAAATTACAATAATATTAATTTTAATATTGCGAGGTGGCAATGATAATTTTAAACGAAAAAAATTATTAAGACCTGAAAACATTTAGTCAAATTAAAAATATTATATTTTTAACCATCATGAAATGTAACAATATAAGTGTAAATGCATGCTAGTTTTTAGAATAGTTTAGGTTAAGAAACGACGTCAATAAAAAAATACGAATTATTTGTTTGAGTCATAAAAACAGTAAAAACTTAAAATAAATTTAGTGCCATCTGGTAACCATTCTAAAATTAGCCATCTATCCGAATGATTTGGGGTGGAAAAAAGCGATTAAACATTATTTAACGGGACAATATTAAAACTATTTTTAGGAAATTCTATCACTTGTGATTTGTATATATATATATATATATATATATATATATATATATATATATATGTATATATATATATATATATATATATATATATATATATATATATATATATATATATATATATATATATATCTATATATATATACTTTATGCCGGGAAAGGAATTAAACCTATAAAAATCTGGAATCAAGGACTCCGTCACTTCTTCAATATGTAATTTAGTAATGTAGCAAAACTTATTACACACCTAGGCATGTATAGACTTTACTATATGTGACAAGGCAAACTCATGCATATATGAATATTCTATTAACCCAGGGGCATAAAGTTATAAGCCGCCAGTGATAGCTTTAATGGACAAAGTTGGTTTTAATTTGTTTTTCAAACATGCGTTCCTTGGGACCTTTTTTGAAATTAATAGGTATTTTTGATTATTCTGTAGAAACTGTAAATAGAGAAATTATAGTTCACTTTTAACATCTAATGGTCTTTTAGAATTTAAAGAATATTTTACGGGCTTCTATTAGCAAAGAGGGTTATATTAAATTTTTAGAAAATTGGGATTGGAAAGTAGGTAACATTAATTATTTTATCAACAATAATATTGCAAAAATTGTAAATTTACAAAAAGTAAATTTATTTTCTAAGAAAATTTTTGTGAGCATATTTTTAATTTCTTTTCTTCTTCTTCTTCTACTTCTTGGAGATCTGTCGATCTGTTAATTCTGAAGCTGCCTCTGCATCTTTTCCTGAGAGGTAGATTGCCAACTATCTTTCCACCTTTTAGGGAGCCTCCCGGGAGGTCTTGAGCCGGGCGGGTTATTTTCTAGGACTATTTTCGGAAGTCTGTTCTCGTCCATCCGTCTTACGTGGTTGTACCACTGCCTCTTACGTTGTCTTCCCCATCTCACAATGTCTTGTATCCCGCATTGTTCTCTGATATCTGTGTTTCTTACTCTGTCTCTTCTTGTTTTCCCCACTATTGTTCTCAGTGTTTTCATTTCGGCCACCCTTAGCATGTGTTTCGTCTTGTTAGTGTCCTCACGGACTTCCGTGCCGTATGTCATGATGGGTCTGATACAAGTCTTGTAGATTCTAATTTTGCTATCTTTGCGCATGTACGAGTTTGACCAGACTATATCTCGTAGGCATCCTGATAGTGCGGATGCTTTGTTAATCTGGCTCCTTAGGTCTTTAACTGGGTGCTTGATATGTCTATGCCTAGGTATCTGAATTGCATCACCTGCTCTATGGGATTGTCCTCCACCACCAGCTTACATCTGAGTGGATCCTTTGTGATTGTCATGCATTTGGTTTTGCTGATAGAAATGTTCATATTGAGTTGGCGGCTTACTTGGAAAAACTGGAAGAGTTGTCTCTGTAGATCGTTTTCTGATTCAGCAATAATTGCTACATCATCGGCGTAGCACACCAAACCCACTCTTTTGTTGCCCAGTCTGTATCCGAGATTGAGACATGTTACCTTGTTTATGATTTTATTCATGAGGGGATTAAACAAAAAAGGACTCAGACTGTCACCCTGTCTAATTCCTCCCAGTGTTGGGATATTTTCAGTGAATTGATCTCCTGCCTTGACCTTTGTTACGTTATTGTTATTTAGGTTATGGATTATCTTCGTTATGTTCGCTGGTGCCTTATTTTCCATTAATATATGTAGAATGTCTCCCAATCGGACTCTGTCAAACGCCATTGTTAGGTCAATGAAGCAGATATACGCTGGCATACTGTACTCTGTAGCCTTTTCTTTTATTTGTTTTATTATAAACACTGCGTCTGTTATTGACCGTCCCTTTGTGAAGCCCTGTTGTTCCTCAGCATTCTTAATTTGTGTTTCCAGTTTGTCCTTGAGAATGCTCGTGAAAAGTTTCATTACTGTGTTTAAGAGAGTTATTCCTCTGTAGTTTTGTGGGCAGGTTTTTAGTCCTTTCTTAAATATAGGTATGGTGATGCTATTATGCCATTCGTCTGGTGTTTCCGTTTCGTCTAAGATTTTGTTAAATAGTTGCGATAGTTTCCTTGCCAGTTCGGGGCCTCCATATTTTAAAAGCTCGTTGGGGATGCCGTCCGGCCCGGGTGATTTTCTGTTTTTCAATTTCTTGAGTTTTGCTTCTACCTCTTCGTCGGTGACAGTTCCAATTATATCTGTTTCGTATTCATTTATATTCGGCATTTCTTCAGCATCGTAAAGCTCTTTATAATACTGTTGCCATGTCCCTATTGGTACTCCTTTGGTCTGTACGAACTCGTTAACTTGTTTTTTTCTGTTCCGAAGCATTTTCCATATTTTCCTTTGAGCGCCATACAAGTCGTGGTCCATGTCGCTGGTAAAATTAGCCCAATGTTCTCTTTTGATTGATCTTATTCGTGCGTTTACTCTGTTTCTTACTTGGACATATTCTGCGTGAGTTTCTTCCGACGGTGCGCTTTTGTATATTAGGTAACATTTCCGTTTTGATTCAGAGAGTTCTTTTACCTCTTGACAAAACCACGGTTTGGTGTGGTTTGTCGCGTTTACATTAATTTTACGCTTTCCAATCGCTTCCTCCGCTGCTTCGTTGATGCATTTCGCAATATTTTGCCAGCTCTCTTCTACTCCCCATTCTGGTTTTAAATCTTTCTCTTTTAATTTGTTGGTAATCCTGTTCTCGTAGAGGAGTTTTATGCTCTCCGTTGTTAGGGACTCCAAATTGTACTTTTCGATGAACTGTGGTGGTTTTCTCTTTTGTTGTGGACGTTTTAGTAGTATCTTGCATAGAACAAGGTTGTGATCAGTCCCCAGGTTAACAGATGTTAGGGCTCTGACGTCGAGTACTTGTGTGGGTGTTATCAGTCGATTTGTGAGTATGAAGTCTAGCATCGATTTCTTTTCTATATTGTTAAAATATAACTATTTAGCTGATTTTGATCCCATGTCCTAAAAGTTGGAAGAATATTATATACAGTGTGACCAGTAAAATTCCGCATCATGTGGGATTTTTTTTTATTAATAGCTTTATTCGAAATTTGACTTTGGCATCAATTTCTGCTTCGATCGGGATGAAAATTAGCCAAGAAAATAGTAGTCACGTGATTAGCATTATCTGTCAAATTAAATTTTTTTTTTCCAAAAAAATTCAGGAGTGGGTTTATATCTCAAAATATTGAAAAAACTTATTAGAAAAAGTTTTTCTGAATGCAATTTTTAGTCTATATGCAAAATTTCAGTTGCATAAGATAATTTAGATGTTTTACACCACTGTTGCAAAATAAGACTCAACGCAACCTATGCAAAACTTCTTAGTTTTGACAATGCTTCATCCCAGACATATTTTGTTTAAAGTAGCGCCATATTAGATATGTGTTTTTCTACAAAATCCAAATAGGGCTATTAAAATTTGGTCACATGTGATGCAAAGTTTATTTCTTTTTGATTCTCTATAAGGTAACTTCATAAAATAATTATTTTTGAAAATCTAGTTTGTGTCTCAAAGTAATGCTTATATATAAGACAAACAAGTACACAGTGTCATCAGTAAAGTCTGCATTGGGTAGAAAATAAATTTTCATTTAACTTTACGTAAAGTTTATCTAGTTTCAACGATTTAATTTTAAACTCCAATATTAAAATTTGTTATGCAGCTGTGTTATTAAAAAAGCTAAAATAGTATTTTGTTATTTAAGTGCATTTTCCAAGAAATTAATTAGTATTGTACCTTACAATGATGCATCAAGAACAAGTTGGCTGTAAAACAAATGATAAAAAAGATCATCAAGCTCTTGCGTTCATTATGACAGTCAAATCGCTATCTATTTATCATAGTGGCTTTTAATTAATACTGCGTATTAAATAAAAAAAATTGTTAACTTTACAGGAAAAACTTGAAATTATATTAATATGTGGTGAAAACACAAGTCGTCGTATAGCACTCAACATTTTTAATGAAAGGTATCCAGGAAAAAATGTTTAAAAATGTACTGTGAGTAGGATTACGGCGAAATTTTAATCAACTAGATCGGTGGAAATTTCATCTAAAAAACCTCACAATTCTATAAAAGATAGTGAAGAACTCCAATTAAATGTGTGTCCAGATGTTGTGGAACATAGTCAAACTAGTTTTAGGTGTATTAAGTGTAAGGAAGATTTTGCACAACAATAAACTTAAACCTTATAAATCGAAATTTATAAATATTCTTAAGGAACAAGATTTTGACATACGTCTGGGATTCTCTTTTTGGGATCAGGGGGAAAAAGAAGAAGATGTGTCCTTTCCCTTTCATATTTTATGAACCGACAAGGCCACTTTCACTTCAAATGGCGTTGTAGATGGTGGGCTCAAGAAAATCCAAATTTTATCATACAATGCAGAGACCAGTATTCCTTTAAAACAAATGTGTGGTGCGGTGTTTTAAACGATCAGGTTATTGGTCCCTATTTTTTTAGACGTAATTTGAATTCTACAGAATACCTATGCTTCCTTAACACCGAAATCCTTGAAGTTTTGGACAATATGTCTATTGAAATGAGGCATAATCTATGGTAACGGTGTGATGGTGCACCCATCCAAAATACAAGACAGGTTCAAGAACGCCTCTTGGAAATATTTAGAGGCAAACTATGTGGGCGTAATATGCAGCAATATTGGTCGGCTAGGTCTCCGGATTTAACCCCACTTGATCTTTTCTTGTGGGGTTACCTAAAAGAAAAAGTTTACAGAGACCTTTCTGTTGTTGTTGATCATTTGGAAACGGTAATTCAAAACTGTATTTTAAAAATAAGTCCCTTTAGTATTAGAAAGTTCAATAAAGATGTGGCAAGAAGAACAATTGCGTGTATTGAACGCAATTGAAGGCACACAGAAATATCATTTTAGATTTTAAGTTGTTTTAAATTTAATAATCAAATACCAAAAATAGTTTGTTTTCAATTAAAAAGGTGGAATTTTAAATGCGTTTAATTTATTAATAATTATGATTTTTTATTAGAAATTTTAAGTCTTTTCAATTAAAGTATTTTCTTAATATTAAAGTGTTTTACTTTTAGATACACTACGTTTTCAAAAATAATTATTTTATTAAGTTACCTTATACAGGGTCAAAAACATATAAACTTTGCCTCTCATGTGACCAAATTTTAATAGCCCTATTTTGATTTTGCAGAAAAAAAAAACAAACATTTAATATGGTGCTATTTTAAATAAAAAATATCTGAAATGAAGCATTGTCAAAACTAAGAAGTTTTATGTAGGTTGCGTTGAGTCTTATTTTGCAACAGTGGCGCAATTTACAAAAAATATGCAAAAATCTAAATTATCTTACACAGCTTCAATTTTGCATATGGGCTAAAATTGGCATTTGGAAAAAAAATTTCTAATAACTTTTTTCGTTATTTTGAGATATAACCGCACTTTTGAATCTTTGGAAAAAAAATTAAATTTGACAGATAACGCTAATTACGTGACTACTATTTTTTGGTTAATTTTAGTTTAAGTTTTCGAATAAAGTTATCAATAAAAAAAAGTCCCATATGATGCGGACTTTTTCCATAGGAACTAACAGGTAAAAAGTGACTAAATTAGTTATTGCATCTGCTGAGCACTCTACCTTCTATTATATTATTGAAAAGGCTATTTGGTCAGTATTTTATAGAATTTTTATTGACTCTAAAAAATGTTTGTAGAATTTAAATATGTCAATAATAATTTCCAGAGCATCCTCAGTTGATATTAATTCAATATTGAGATATCATTTTTATTACCGTCGACTTAAAATATTAATAAAAGAAAAATAACCAATATTAAAGTGAAGAATATTAAAAGGGACAAGGATGTGGATCTTTACTAACAATAAAATAATTCATTTCTGTCATATGTTTTCTAAGCTGTGATTATGTATGAGAGATTTTCCAATACTGTATGAATAATTGTAATCCAAGCTGATCAAAAATTATAATGTTTTTAGATCCTGGACTTTTGACGGACTCTTTCCGTTTAACTAAAAAAAAAATAATTATACGTATTTAGATCACTATAAGATAACAGTAACATTATGTACAACCATACAAAGATATATTTAGTACAAGTTTGTAGTTACAGAGGGTTTCTTAGTGTTCTAGTGGGGATATATTAAAATATAAAAATGTGTTTATTTTTGAACGTTCTCGGGAATAACACCCTATTTTGAAAGAATACGTTTTATACATAATTAAACCTCTCTATGTAGTAGTGTCACTTCCTGTGTTTTTATTTTTCTCTTGGGTTCGGTTAATGAACACACATACTTCCATACTAAAAATAGATTTAACTGTGACATTGACTGATTTGGATTTAAAGGATGGAACTGCGTATAATTTTAGAAAAATTGCGGGCTTAAGTTGTTTCCGAAAATAAAGTTATAGTGTTTTCACAAATATAAAAAATATTGCAACTAATAATGTTTTAGGAAAATTTTTATTATATTGCAAACCTAAAAACTTAAAAAATTAAAAGAAATATTAAGTAATTTTCCGAATTTTTCCATTATTGAAAGTATATGAGGGACTTATCTTGATTTATATAACTATCAAAAATGCCAATAATTATGGTATTAAAAAGAGTAAAAAATTTTTTATTATCTATAGTCAGTTAGTAATTTCAACCCAGAATCGACCCGTTAGAAAAAATTGCCACAAGTACTGCTTACAATTAACATTTTTTCAATACGATTTTCTGAGTTACTAGATAACTAATTAGGTATTTTTTATTGAGGTACGTATACTACATAAAGCAACTTTTCAAAGGAAAACGTTAGTTAAAAATACTCATGAGATATTTTTGAAAAACTTCAAATACTATATAATTCACAGGATATTGAATGTGTCTTAAAGTAACAAGGATTTTTGTAAATGAACCAATACAAATGTTTTCTTAATTTTTCTATTAGTATAAATTGTTTTTTAGTTAGACTACAATTTCGAATTTTAAACATTTTATTACTGAATTTTAAATGAAATTGCTTCTTAAAATTTATTGGTTATAAAATAGTCTCTAATAAAATTTTTATAAAAAAATTGAACCGACTTCTAAAAGTGCGCTAAAAAGTGAAAAATAACTATAAATTTTTATATGAAATTGAAATTTTTGAAGTCGGCGCCAAACTAATACCTGACAAAATATGATTAGCATAAGCAGATTAAAAATAATTTATTTGCAATTGTTTTCTTATCATAATTTGTATATATTAGTAGTTATTTATTTCATTTATAAATAATTTGGTGCCGACTTCAAAAATTTCAATTTCACATGAAAATTTTAAGTTATTTTTCACTTTTTAGCGCACTTTTAGAAGTCGGTTCAATTTTTTTATAAAAATTTTATTTTTCGATTTTAAGTTTTGAATTCATTATGATATTCATAAATTATTTGAACTAAGTACTAATCAAGTGTTCCTTGCAATGACTCCGAGGTGGCAAAAAAGTACCCATTTTATCCAGAATTGTAAATCACACTAAAATGAACCACTAAAATTCCTTGATTCTTAGAGTTCTCCAAATACCAATGAAATTGCGTCAAACAAATATTTAGTTTGTCATAGTAAATCTCCTATCTTAATTTTCAAATTAATTTTAGATAGGTAATATAGGCCCCAAAACCAATATCGATATTTAAAGAATTTAAGACGTACATTTCTTAGACCGATATATTTTATATTGCATATTGAGTTTGTATTCACCCCAAGAACCCCGCAATATCAATTTTAGATACAACCGGAAAATGTAAAATTTTTAGTCCCTCATATTGTATCTTTTCAACCCAATAGTTGTAAAAATTTAACTTTATATTCGTAATACACCACCCCCCAACCCCCTAATACCAAGTCTGAAAAAATGCTTCTTCTTCTTCTTCTTTGCGAAAGCCTAAGGCTTGTTTCTACCCATTTCTTTGTCCCTCCTGAGATGCCGACGACCAGCTATCCTTCCACCTCTTGGGGGGCCGTCCCGGCGGTCTGCCGGATGCTGGTTTTCCGTTTCTGGCGATTTTTACCAGTCTGCTGTTCTCCATCCTAGATATGTGCTCGTTCCAGAAGCGTCTCCTAGCGCGTGTCCATCTTACCACGTCTTCCGTCTTGCATTCTTCCCTTATTTCGCTGCTTCTTCTTTGATCCCAGAGTGTGTTTCCTGTAATCGTTCGCAATATTCTCATTTCATTGGTTCGCATCATCCTCTTAGTCTCTGCTGTGTCAGCTCGTGTTTCTGCCGTGTATGTCATTACGGGCCTGACACATGCTTTATATATTCTAACTTTTGCTGGAATTGATATGTGTGCATTTTTCCATATGGTTGTTCGTAAGGCTCCCGCTATCCTGGTTGCCTTGTTTACCTGGTCTCGTACGCCCTTCTTGAGTTCACCATATGGTGATATTGTTGTTCCCAAATAGTTGAATTCGAAAACCTGGTCTATTATTGTGTTGTTCAGTTCTAGTTTGCATCTCCGTGGTTCCCTGGCGATCACTATACTTTTTGTTTTGATGGTAGATATTTCCATGTTGAATTTCTCGGCCTCTTTTTTAAATGCCTGTAAAAGCCATTGCAGTCCGTCCTCGGTGTCCGCGAATAGCGTTGCATCGTGTGCGTAGCATATTATCTTGATTTTTTGGTTTCCCATCTTGTATCCTTGCTCCACCCTACACACTCGCTCTATTATTCTGTCCATTATTATGTTGAACAGCAGTGGACTGAGACTGTCTCCCTGTCGTATCCCTGTGCTTTGCTCTATTTTTTCTGTTGTTGTTGATTTTGTTCGTATTATTGTGGTGTTGTTTGTGTTGAGCTTTCTAACCGTCTCTATGATGCTTAGAGGCACTCCCCTGCGGTCCAGCTCGTTCATTACGTCCTCCAGCCTTATTCTGTCGAACGCTTTCATCAGATCTATAAAGCACAGGTATGCTGGTTTGTTATACTCTATTGCTTTCTCTACAACCTGTCTGACAACGAACACTGCGTCAATCGTTGAACGGTTTTTCCGAAAGCCTTGTTGCTCCTCGCTGATTGTGGTGTAACTGAGAATACGCTGCTGTAGTATACGGGTGAACAGTTTCATGGTCGTGTCTAGGAGTGATATTCCTCGGTAGTTCGCCGGATCCGAGGTTGTCCCCTTTTTAAATATCGGGACTGTAATGCTGTGTCTCCATCTCGTTGGTGTGTTTTCGTCCTTCAATATTTTGTTGAATAGTTCGGCCAATTGTCCAGCCAGAGCCTCTCCTCCGCACTTCAGCAGTTCGTTTGGGACATTGTCCGGGCCTGGAGATTTACCGTTTTTCAGGTGCTTTAGTTCGGCTGTTACTTCCTCCACCGTGCACTGTTCTACCTCCTCGATGTCTATGGCTTCTCCTCGGTTCAGCCTCCCTCGCTCCCTGGGCCTTAGTTCTTCCTGTTTGTCCTGGTCTTTATACAGGCCCTGAAAGTAGGTGGTCCATTCGGCTGTCGAGATGTTGTTTAGTTGCACTGTCTCATTTATTTCCTTTCTTGTTGCTCTGAGCATTTTCCATATACGTTTTTGGGTTCCATAAAGGTCATTCTCCATTTCTCTACTAAAGTTTTCCCAATGCTCTCGCTTTATTTCCCTTATGCGGTTGTTTACTCTGTTCCTTGTTTCAGTGTATTTGATGTAGTTTATTGGGGTCTTGTTGGCTGTGTATGTTAGGTGGGCTTTTTTTTTCTCTTGAGCCAGTATCTTCACCTCTGGTTTGAACCATGGTTTTTTATTTCTGTTTGTTGTCGTTGTGTTGATTGTTCTTTTGCCTAATGCTTCCTCCGCTGCTTGGTTTATGTTGTTTAGTAGGGTGTCCCAAGCTTGGTTTACTGTGTGTTGTTGGAGAATGGGTTTCCTTTCAATTTTCTGGGATATGCGCCGTTTGTACAGATCTAGTGTGCTCTCTGTTTTTAATGACTCGATATTAAACTTTGTTGTTGGGTTGTGCAGTTTTTTCCTATTGGCTGGCGGTCTTGCTATGGTAATTATTCCCATTACTAAGTGATGATCCGATCCGATATTTGCCGATGTTAGTGATCTTACGTCCTGTATTTGTTCTGGTTTTATGGCTCTATTCGTTATTATATAATCTATTGTGGACGTGGCCCCTCTATTGCTCTGAAACGTGACTTTGTGTTGGGGTTTGTGTTTAAAGTATGTGTTGTTAATCCTTAGTTCCTGGTAGGCGCAAAATTCAACAAGTATCTCACCTCGCTCGTTCACTGTCTCCTCGTTAAATCCATTCTTGACTCCAGGTATCACCTCTCTCCCTACTCGTCCGTTCAGGTCGCCCATTATTATTATGCCCTCATGTTGTGGTATTGTTTCTATCATGAGTTGGAGTTGTTCGTAGAAGTCGATTGTCTCCTGGACCGGCTTTCCAGTGTCCGGTGCGTAGACGGACACTATATGAAAATTGTGTTTGTCTAATTTCAGGGTTGCCTTCATTATTCTGTCGTTTGTGTACTTAATATCGGTTATGTAGTCCCTGAATTTTTCGTTGATCAGCATTCCAACTCCCGACGTTGCTCTTGTGTTTTTTGGTTTGCCTGAATAGATCAGAAAGTAGTCTTCATATTGTTCTGTTCCTTTTCCTCTCTTTTTTGTTTCCGATATTGCACATATATCTATTTTATGATGTTGCAATTCTAGAATGATTTCCTGGTCCTTTCCACTGAATGATCTTACGTTCCAGCATCCCAGCCTTATTTGCTTTTCGTGTTTATTCCGTCTCATTTTCCTTGTTCTAGCCCGTGTCGTCAACATTAAATCCGTCCTGTTCCGAGGCAATGCTTGGGTTCTGTGAGCATGTCGGCTGTTTTATCGAGGGTAGGTTGCTAGCCTCGCCCTCCAACCCTCCTCCTTTATCCGGGCTTGGGACCGGCAGTTGCACCCTCTGAGTTACTCAATTCTCCCAGAGAGGTACCCCAGGCGGAGTTTGAAAAAATGCGAATAAGGTAAAGTTTTCAACCCGCTATATTGGATCAGCCATATTGAATTTCAAAAAAATAATTTGAATGTCTTAATCTAATCTAAATCTAAACTTTTCAAAGCTCTTTAGTACCAATTTTAGATGAAATCCAGAAATTTAAAATTTCTAAACGGTCATATTGTATCTGACATATTAGATTTTCTTAAAATAATTTTATATTCGCTATTTACATCCTCAAAAGCAATTTAGTTCCACATTTGAACAAAATCGAAAAATATAAAATTTTTAGTCAGCTATATTGGATTCGCCATATTGAACCCTGAAAAAATACTATTACATTCATAATTTAGACCCTCAAGAACACTCTATATCAGTTTTAGAGAAAGTCGAAAAATTTAAAATTTTTAGGACACCATATTGAGATTGAGTTTTTCAAACAATATCTTAATTTCGTACCAATTTTGGAGAAAATCGGATAAACTTGATTTCTCCTCCGCCATACTGAATTTTTTAAAAATAATTTCAGATTCGTTATGTGAGATCCCGAAAACTCCCCCATACCAATTTTAGAGAAAATCGGACAAAATTGATTTTTTGTCTGCCATATTGGATCCGCCATATTGATTTTTTTAAAAATACTTTGAATTCGTTGTGTGTGACTTCGAAAATTCCCCTATACCAATTTTGGAGAAAATCGGACAAAATTAAATTTTTTGTCCGCCATATTGGATCCGCCATATTGAATTTTTTAAAAATAATTTCAGATTCGTTATGTGAGATCCCGAAAACTCCTCCATACCAGTTTTGGAGAAAATCGGACAAAATTGATTTTTTTGTCCGCCATATTGGATCCACCATATTGAATTTTTAAAAAATATTTTGAATTCGTTATGTGCGACCTTAAAAACTCCCCTATACCAATTTTGAAGAAAATCGGACAAAATTAAGTTTCTTGTCCGCCATATTGGATTCGTCATTTTGAATTTTTTTAAAATAATTTCAGATTCGTTGGGTACAACCCCGAAAATTCCTCCGTACCAATTTTGGAGAAAATTGGACAAAATTAATTTTTTTGGCCGCCATATTGTAAGCGCCATCTTGGATTTTCCTGCACCAATTTCATCTAAAAAAATATGGGACCACCGCAGCAACTTCCTGAAGGTAACGTAAAAAATTTCATTCAAATCGGTGCAGCCGTTCCGGAGAAATCGATGTACATACATAAAAAACAATACATAGTCGACGAATTGAGAACCTCCTTCTTTTAGAAGTCGGTTAAAAATAATTTAAGTTCAATCAGAACTATGCGTCAGTGAAATTTTTAATGACGTAAAATTAAGAAAAACGAAAAAAAAAGTAAATTTGCCTTTACAAATGATATTTTTTGATTTGTTAATGAAAAAAATTAATATTCCTTCATTCAACATTCGGAGAGGAAGGTAGAAAGGATAATAAGAAGAAAATCAACACAACCTTAGTTTGTTACTTACGATAAATTTTCCCGTAGAATTAGTTTTTGTGTATATGTAAACCGAGATCATTTTAAACATTCACTTAGAGTTTAATCGAACAATGAAATAAATAAAATTTTTCTGTTTTAGTTTGTTATGGACTTTGTGAGTCATTCCTACTGTCTTTCGCCAGTTAATTCTTATATTATTATCATTGTTAGCTCGTCAATATGAAAGCTTTTATAGTCTTTGGCCTATAAGCCCTTAAACGCGCTTCAAATTTCTTAGACCGGTCCTAAGCCTGGATAAAGTGTGAAGGGGGTTTAAGACGAGTCTCATTAAGTAATAAATTATTTAAATTCGATTATCTCGAAAACAGCTGCTTAAGGCGAAACGTACGAACTTTAACTCTTTTGAATACAAGCTGTCAAGAAATAATTTTTAATTAGAAATTTATGAAGCTCTAGATATAGGCGAAGTACTACTGATGGAGCCTTCTACAATGTACATCAAAACTATAATAGGATCGGATCTTGATTTTTCATCCTAAAAAAAGTTAAGTACCAAGTTTAATGCAAATAAAGCTGTTATTAAGATTAATATGGGGAAAAAAGAAAAAAAAAACTTAACATCCTGTATTTTGGAAACAATCGACCTTTGGACTAAGGTAAGTTGGACTAGATCCCCATATTCTAGTCTCAGATATTTGCACCAGCGTTTTGAACAGCTCTTTAGAGACATGCTGTATTCTTCGATATGAAAAATTTTTATTCGTGAAGTGGAAGATTGTTAAATACTGTCGTTTCTTTTTTCTAAATTATTTTAAAACCTAATTTGTCGGTTAGTTTAAAGCTGATTAATTAAAGCTTCATAGAGAAAAAGAAGAAATCATCTTACTAAGAACTTATTGAAATTATTCTTTTTAGAGAATCAGGTTTATTTTGCCGCTAATCATTATTTATAAAAAATAATCAATTAAAACAAAAAATTGTTGGTTTATTTTATTTGTTTGTAGGATAAGAATTTATAGGAGAATCAAATTAATTGAGGAGATTTTCGTAAATTACTGAAAAACACATTCCTATATAATCTGGGATTTTATTAGTTATTTACTAATTCACAGATATAATTCTCCTCTTCTCAATAAAATTATTCCTCATGATTTTTGAAAATTATAAAAGTTCAACTTAAATACATATAAACGTCCTGTAGAAAATGATGATGTTCCATTTTTTGTCCGAATTGAGATCCCAGCAGTATCAGTAGGACTAACAACACACTAAATGACACAATGAGAAAGCCATTAGATTTACATAGAAATTGGGAAAAAATGTTGCACAGGTGAAGAACGATGAGACTCCTGCGAATCCGAAGAAGAATGATGAAGTTTCCTACCTTTCCTCTCTCTTTGACATTTCAGCGTTCTCTCCTTTTCTCTGCTACTAAATTGTTTTCTGTTATTAACAGAACATATTCTTAGCAGCTATAAGTTCGATGTTACTTATTTTTGAAAAGGTATTAAATGTACTGTTCGGCATCATCGTTGTCACTGTTAAACAGTGGCTATAGAGACTGAGATGAAGCGAAAAAATCAATTAAAAGGAAGAGAATACACATTGAAGGACGCAATGAAGAAGTCCCGACTGGAATCTCATAAAACAGGTAATAACTGTTCATATAAACGTTTAAATTGCTTCCATGTTGTTGTCGGTAGCCAAAGCAGACGTAGTATTGCTGAGTTCTATAAGATAAGTACAAAACATGATCGATCAGAACTGTTATTTCTGTGTTTCCCATGAAAAAGAGGCGACTTTTGACTGATGAGCCACTAAATATAATACGACGTACGCGTACAGAGTCAGGGTAAAAGATGAAGGTAGCTTTCAAGGCGTTTCTATCTGAACGTGATCACAATTAGGAGAGTTCAGAATATAAAATAGTTATTAATTTCTATGGCTGTGAACTCCAACAATGACACGGGGAAACATTAAAATAGGCCCAGAAGCATTAACACTTACAAATGATTTTATCTAATTATTGAAAGGGCGTAAATCGCACTTCGTCGAAAGGCACTCACCGTACGTGGATGACGATCTCAACATTTTTAAACTAGCATCTATTTAGAATGAAACTCACCCTTCAAATCAGGAACCTACGAAACTTTCAAATCACATTTCAATAGTTGGTTTGTCTTCCCCAGAAAAGACCTCTACAGCATATATGATTTGTTTAAATCTGAGAATACTTATTTGATCAAAACTTTGCTGAATGTAAAAACTGACGAAGTTATACTGAAAAACAAAAAAGCCAGACCAACCGGAGGTAGAATGGAAATAAGGACCACATCCAAGGACTTCCAGAATAATTTACCCTCACCCATTTTCCATTTCCATCTTTCAACATTTATGTCTTCGCTATGAATGAGACGATTTTTTAATACTTTTGATGAAAGTGTAGCGCAAGGGTACTGACGAGGATTGCTTCTTCTTTGACTACTTTGTTACAGAAATTCTTCCACAGTGGGAATATTTATAATATTCTGCGACTTTCATACCGGCTAGAAAAAAAATTAAACTCTTCTCGGATTTCTTCACTACCTGATAACAGAAAAAGAGAGAATGAATTTTGTGAAGGTTTTTTTTTCATTCGTAACCTTTCCTATCTGGTGTATGTACAAGAATATGATTACTTAGAAATACTACGTAGAAGTGCCTCAAGGATTGAGAGATGTGATTGCTCAGAACAGACGCAAACCCTCATCGTTCGCTGTTATAGATTGTGGAATTGAATTTTGTTAATCGCGGACAATATACATTGCACCGATATAGAAAACGGAATGCCCACAAGACCGATTCGGTGTTTAAAAATATCTTCGAAAACATCACAATATATCTACAGTCGCGTTTTAATTTTTAGAGTGTATTATATGCATAACGTATGCCACCGAAGAGAAGTAAAAATACAGGAAGAAACTCCCACTAAGATAGCAGCTTCGTAGCTCTTACGGTGGACTCATTTCTATTCATTTAGTCAAATATAATAACTTGCAAGAGCTGACAGTTTCTCATCAAAGAAGATGTCAAAAGGATTTAACACTTACTTGGTCACAGATAGAGTTGAGACGTGAGAACTTTTATCACATAGATGCCAGTTTTAGTTTTTAATTCATGAAGCTACTTAGTTTCGTTTTTTTAGATATAATTTTAGAATTTTCACCTTTACTTTCATTTTTAAACCTATGAAATGAATTAAAATTCTATATTTACATAATATTTTTATTGTTTGCTGTCATTTTGGCGTACAGTTTTCAACTTCCGAGTTTTCCATAATTTTTGCGATATTAGGCTCTTTTTTTTTAAATAAAAATAGATATCAGTATATTGCGTCGTTAGTGTTAAATGTTATGTTTTAGGGAAACAGTTCAGATAGGTAGATATAGGGTGAAGAAATGATAAGATATAGTTTTCTCTCAAACAAATGTAAACAGATTGCCATTATTTCTGGGCATTTGAGTAAGCTAAATAAATTCTATGATATTTTAATTTGTTGCGCAGTTAGTTAATTGATGATGGCTATGGTAATCTGGTTATTAAATTTTCATATTCTTTGTAGTTATTTACAATGCTAATTAACCTTCTTTTATCAATCTCTCGTAAGTAATATCAGATACGAATTTTCATGACAATTTTTTATGTTTTGAATGTGAAGTACAAAATGTAGGAAGTTTGTATCGTTCGGTACCATTTGGTTCCTAGTCTCCATCTTCCTCTGTCAGTCTAGTCACTTGGTTGTAGATTTCTCTAAGACATGGTTCGTACATTCAGATTGTCCACGTGTATGTATGTCTACAGGTATCCAGTTCATCACTTACTTAGGTATTTTCTTTATCATTCTTGATATATGACCGTACAATGATAATTGGTTTTCTGATATTTTCTAAATGATTTGCTTTTTACTTTTATTTTTTCTCTCACCCTCTGGTTTCTAATTCGATCCAACCGAGAGATCCTAGCTGAACAGTAGTTTATTTTGTCTAAGAACCGCAAACCATTATACTTTTGATGGTCATGCTGTATAATTGCCGATTTCTATCGTTGGAGATATTCTTAAACTAAAATATCGAATCAAGTGTTCCGTGGGCTTCTTTCCCTCTCTTTATCTCTTCAATCTCTTTCTCTCATTGTCCATTGTTATTGATTTTTACCTATAATTATTTATATTCTTTACGGGCTCTGACGATCATGTTGCCGTTCAAGTTTCAGTTTTCGGTATCATCCCCTCTGGATATGTAATTGGTTTTGCTTCTGTTTATCTCCAGTTTTGATTTTTCATACTCAATTATCTTTCGAGATATGCATTCTATATCTTTTTTTATCGTGACCAAGTATCACCTGGTTATCAGCGAAGTGTAACATATACAGTGTATGGTTTTCGAACAAATTTTTTTCTCGGTTTTTAAATGCCTCCAAGAGGTATATTTTAAGCTAGGTCGGGTTAAGCAGCATTTTAGCTTAGCCCTTTGTTATTAGCGAATTATTCTGATGGTGTTTGACTTATTTTGATTTTAAAGTTGCAATCATTTTTTACTGTTTCACAGCTTTTATTGACGTTATATTTATATTACTTCCTTCTAGTACTGTTCATGCTTTATTAACTGTTACCGTATCATATGTTTTTGTAAGATCTACGAATAGAATATGCATTTTGTTATTATGGGCTGCTGTATTTTATTCCATAATTTCAATAGTCGGGAATATATTATAGATACATGAGCAATTAGCTGTAAATCAGACTTATATCGCATGCACTGTGTTTTCCCCAATCAAATTTTTGGAAGTTTTCATAGAGAGAATTTTACTTTTTTTTATTCTAAATAATGGCGTTATTAAAATGTTTGAAAAATATTTTTCATTTCGTTTTTTGAAAATTTTCATATTAATTATTCATCAATAAGTCTGTCTATATCAGAGGCTACCACAAATAGATCGACACTGAAACTTAAACCTTTCTAGTAAATTTGGCATTGTTTATAGTATGTATTATTAGCTCCATCCAAAAGATTTTCCAATTAGAGTGTCTCGATGTCTTCTACGAATAAAACACAGTTTATTTAACACATTCGTTTAATTCTTGTGTGAGGTAATTCTACAGATGTGTACAATTATATGTGAAAAATAATGTCAGCCAAATGACACCCTCTGCTTCTTTGACAGGCAATAATTTTTTATCCAAATTTTTGAATAATGTCTAAGCACAAGTTGGGTTCTATCTCACTAATTACGCGCCTAATCTCATTCTTTAAATCGGAAATATTTCGTAGATTGTTGACATACACTTTGCTTTTCACGTAGCCCCATAGAAAATAATCAGATAGCGTCAAGTCACAAGATCTCGGCAGCTGAAATTAAATACCATCTACATCAATATCTTCCATTTCTGGCCATAGAAAGTCCTGTAATATGATGCGATAACGTTCGCCATTTACCATACGGGCTTGTCCATCTTCATTTTGGAACAATGGCCCAATAATACCCCGCGCCCAAAAACCACACCAAACGTTTACACGTTGAATACGCATAGGTTTTTCCCCAATTTCCCTTGGATTTTCATCACTGTAAATCCTGTAGTTTTGTTTGTTGACGTAACCTGAAAGATGAAAATGTACCTCGTTGGTAAAAATGACTTAACAAAAAAAATTAATTAGCTTCTTGCTTTTGCTGTATCCACTGAACAAACTCTCGTCGTTGCCTATGATCATTTGATTTTAGTTAATGCGTCAGCTAGATTTTGTACGATTTACGAGCCAAGTACTTTCTTAGAATACGCCAGGTTGAAGTTTACGTAAGGCCTAGTTGCTGCGAATGACAAAGGATGGATAACTTTGTATTTTCGTTAAATTCTCTCGAACTCTGATACAGTTTTCAGCTGAGCGGACTCAATGTGTACGAACAGATGTCTGTATATCTGTAACGGGCCCAGCTTCCTCAAATTTTTGCACCATTCTGTAAATACTCTTTTTTGATGGATGATTATTCGCACCAAAAAAAATCACGAAGTTGTCTGTATGCTTATTTGCGAGAAGTCCCATTTTCACAATAAATTTTAACAACCTGAATACGTCCTTGCACTGTGTATCGTTTCATGATGAAAATTGTACTAGTTTATACAAACACGCTACCCAAATGTTATCAACTTACGATATTGACAAACTGTCAAAATATGTGTGAACAAAATCGGGACACTCTTATTGGCAAACCCTTTATAAATCCAAAATAAAACGTTTCTGTATATGTTTCAGTCACATTTATGTTCATAATTATGATTGATATTATTAGAACAGTTTTTCTTCAGATGAATCGGTAATAATAATTTTTCCGTACTTATAATGTACATTGTTCTAATTTTAGTATGGCAAGTGGTTATCTTCAAAAAATATTGTTTACCTAATTTATGGAATCTTCTTGGTAAGATATGCAAATAAAACTAAACAAATAATAGAATATAACCTCAATAAGAAAGAAGATACTACAACGTCTAAGAAAAAGAAAAGTTAAATTGGCTAAGCTTAAAATAAATTTCTTAATCTGGTCCTGCAAAATACATCGGTGGTTTTTCTCTTATTTAGATGTCTCCCCTATGTTGCTGACTTAAGCAGTTGCCACAATCCTGTCACTTTGTTCGACAGGTCTGTTGTTTTTGTGGGTCCCGTGACTGACACAAGATTTATGTAGACTAAAACCTAGTAAACATTTTTAGGAGACCGAAAACGACGTATATAAAAAGATTTTTTTAAAGGAGAAGTAACTTTTGTTTACTTTTTAGAGTAGTAAGTAATACAGGATGATCGTTATTAAATAAATATAAGTCGTAACATATTTTAATGAAATTAAGGTTTTTCGAATACCTTTTAAAATTGTGTATAAAAATTTAGTGATTTATTAAGTACATTAAAATCCGTTATTTAAAAAGAAAACAATACATCTAGAAATGATAATAAAATAATTATTTGTGATGCAAGTGTTTAAAGTGACATTTTAATTTGTGAGTGGGGAATATTTAAGATCAGCGTAAGCGAGCGTATCTACTCTACAATCAAAATAAAATAACTCTTAATACATATATCATACACTTTTATTTATATAAACACTCTGTATATTTAGAAAAAATATGTAACGGTTTCATTCAGTCTGTTTATATTACTTTGTTATATTGATTCAACATTCCCCGTACCTTTTTAATAAAATAAAATTTCGTTCGGATATTCTTACGTTGAATCTCAGGTTCCTGGTATTTCTCTCCTCTCCACCTAATAGAACTGCTCTATAAGAAAGGTATGGTTACATTTAAAATTTATTTAGTGTATAATAAAGTTCTGCCTTTTCTAAAGTGCTCTAAAATATCAAGTTTTAAGAAGTTCTATAAAAGTTCCTTACTTAGTCAGGTATCTTCTTAATTTTTCATTAGATATAAAATTTCGTCATTCTTCCTGCTCTTTTTTTAACATTATTTTTAGTTACGTAACATATATGTAAATATCTTGTTTTCGGAGCCATTTTTTCAAAATAATTGAAAGTTTTCACATTGCATTTCTCTTTTTTATACCATCCAAGATCAAAACTTATTGTATCAGTTTTACTGCCCTTTAACCTCTTTTGAGACATTCAACAAAGTTTCTATAGATTCTAATATATTAAATAATAAAATACAACATAAATAAACTATTTATCATTAATAAATGTGACAACAAAATATATATTTAATATATTTAATTTTAACAATCGTCTCACTCATGAATTTTACTTTTGCTTAACAACCAAAGTTTGATTATATTTATTTATTTTCTAATAAGTTTGTCAGTTGTTGTTTTATTATATTCTAATAATATTGATGTTATTCGATAGGAAGTTAAAGCTGCAAATAGGGAAATTTCCGATTTTTCTCCAACTAAATCACACCAAAAATACAAAACATCAAACCCTTTGAGGACTGAGGCAATAGTTATATTTAAAATATTATTGATAAGGGACCATTAATTCACTTTTAAGACTAATGTTAATATTAGTTAACTTTCAATACTAGAATGGCAAGTTATCAAACTTTTAATAGTGTTTGTAGAAAAGCTAGTTTCGCAACATTTAATAACATTTCGGAAAATTTGATTCTTATATTACAAATGACACGTGTTTTTATAATAATAGACGATAAATAAATAAATTGAAATAACAAATTTATTTTTTTAAATCTGGTCAAAGATTTGTTCAAGAGGCCCGCACACTGCAATTTGAAGGCTTATTGTGTTTCACCCTAAAAGTAAGCTGGGTATGGCCCAGATAGATTTTACATCCTGTCCTTGCCAGCCCCTACGTTGATTCGTTGTCAAAGAAGAGGAAAACGATCGGATTTCGGGATTTTAGGAGTTAAAGAATCATTTTTGCTTCCTTGGCTCCGATTATAATACTCAGGATCCACAAAAGGGCCTTCACAGTTCTGTTGATACCCAGATCTTAGGACAGCAACCTCTCAATGCTTCGCATGAAAAACCTCTATCCAGTTTCGACTTCTACGTCTGCGCAGGTTACCAATAATACTCCAATCTGTTAGCATATGCCCCTGAACTATTTCAAGTTCGCAATTCCAAATTTCTTAGGTAGGTGAGTTTGTTCGGCTTGCTTCGAGGTCAGTTTTTCCTCCAGATATCTATGCCATTCTAGATACAATTCTACACTAGCTGTGAATTTCCCATGTTCCCTTTGCAGATTCGTCGGGTTTGGTCCATTTATTCTACTTCTACAGAACAGGTGAACAATTAAGGAGTTGCTCAAAGACCCTGTAAAGCCATTATGATAGGTTTTTATATATTCTGGAATATATTGCATGTAATTGAAAAGAACATAGATTTTTTCGATTTTAATATATTTCTTGTTAAAATTAATATTGTTTTCATAAAAATAGAACTCATGTGACCGAATAGAAAGTAGATACCTACGGAATCAGTTCTGATTTAAGAATATAGCTCTTTAAAATCAGTATTTGAAAGTACTGTAACGATGTGTGTCCTTATAGAAAAATTATTTTTACGATTCCTTATAAAAATATTATATCGATGAATCGTCGTTATTATAATGTAACGAAAGATATATTATATCGATAACTCATCATGATTTGTTATGTTTCTAGTTGAATTCTGGACTTATATTCTCATATATTCTAGTAGATTCTACAGGTATATAAATAGAGATAGGATAAGCGTAGTTAGTTTAGATAGTATTTGAATAGGAAAGTGTTAAGTAGGTATCAAAGGGTTGTTATTTGGTAGTGGAAAAAAAATTATAGTTCATGTAGTGTTTCGCCACCCAACACGGCCGGTAAACATGTTTTAGTTAGAAAGCTATTCATCGTCATCTTTTGAAACACTACAATAACAGTTATCTACTCAAATGCACTAAGAAATTTTCGGTCAGCCCTTGATCAAAAAATCTTTTCATTTTGCAGACGAGAAGTAGTTGAGAAGGATTTTAAAGAGGATTTTGAAAGCTAACAAGAATTATTTTTTCAGGTGTTTCTAGGATAGGTGAGCCTAATATGTTGAAATTAAAAGAGATTACTTGAGAGTTGTGGAGAATCTTGAAGATTGTCTAAAATATGGTTTCACGAGGAAGATTATATCAAAATATAGAAAAAATCGTCTTCTGTTGCATTGTTAGAGGCTCCGTCTATTATTTATCGCCTTATATATGAACTAAAAACTGTGATATTGACCAACAGTTAACCAAAATACAATGTTGAGTTTTTAATACAAGGAAATGAATAAAATATTGAATTAAAAAATTATCTATTTATAAGGAAGTAAAAATCTTGAATTTATAAAAAAATACTCAATAAATTTTACTAAACCACTCAATTGTCCTCTCACAACACTCCGTGTTTATATAACACTTAAAAGAAAAAATAAATATTTCATTTACTATATTTCCATATTTGTAGAATGCCAGAGTTTATAAGATTGCAAGATATTTTTGACCTGTCAATGTTGGGTCATATATAAATGTGTCAATAAGATGATTTGCTAAAAATAATTGAGATCATTAAATGAAAAATCATAATTTATATAATATTAATATATACATTTTGAAAACCAATTAAACCTAAATAGGATATTTCTTACCGATCCTTCCGTACTACACATTAAAACCACATTGTATTTGCGATTTTTGGGATTCGCTTAATTGCGGGTTTTCAAAATCCCAGTAATGGTGATCCTTTTTATTAAAAACTTCCCAGTTCCAGAAATCTTTCATCTCTCCATAAAATTTTATCTGAAAGGCGAGATTTTTTTATATATTTACCAATATATCGATTACAAAAAATGACTTTTCTGTCAGAATCACCTTCTTGAATTCCTTGTGCAATTTTTGGTTTATAAAGATGATATTTAGTAACTTTTAAAACATCATGACCAGTTAATTTTGATATGTTAAGCTCGGTGTCGGCAAGTCTTGTAAACGAAGTGGGATGGCCACTAAAATATTCAAAAATATTCCTGTTACGATTCTCGTTATATTTCATATAATTTTTGGGACGAGATTTTTTAAAACTACCAAACTCAATTAAGCTTCTAACCAGTTCTTCTAGTTTGTCATCGTTTGGGGCACATGTGAAAATAATTAGCCTTAGCTCTGATCGCATCTCTTTCATTTCTGATATACACTCGAGCATATCAAACTTTTCTTCTTTGGAAAAATTTAACCCTATTGTAAAAATGTTTATTAAAATGTAAAAAAGCGTACTTAAAAACATACGTAAAAGTTGGATTTCTGACAGAATGCAAAATTCATTTGTTTCAGGTTCAAAGCCGACTAACAAAAATATTACAATAACTGAATAAATAAATTAACTTGACTTAATTTTAAAGTTTCTTACTGGGATTTTTTAAATAATATTTTTATTAATTTGACTTTATTTTTAAGTAAAATAAAGTTTCTGTGTTGTCAAATATTTAAATTTTTATTAAAAAACAATTTTTAGTTATTAACCGTCCTCTAAAAGAACGAGGCTCTGAATTCGTCGACTATGTATTTTTTTTATGTATATATACCGAATACTCTGAAATGGCGGCACCGATTTGAATGAAATTTCTTACGTTATCTTAAGGAAATTGCTGCGGTGGTGCCATATTTTTTTTTTGGACGAAACTGGTGCAGTAAGATTCAAGATGGCGCTGAGAATATGGCGGCCAAAAAAATTAATTTTGTCCGATTTTCTCCAAAATTGGTACGGGGATATTCTCGGGATCGTACACAACGAATCTGAAATTATTTTAAAAAAATTCAATATGGCGGATCCAATATGGCGGTCAAAAAATAAATTTTGTCCGATTTTTTCCAAAATCGGTACAGGGGAGTTTTCGAGGTCGCGCATGACGAATCTAAAATTATTTAAAAAAAATTCAGCATGGCGGATCCAATATGGTGGCCAAAAATCAGTATTTTTCGATTTTCTCCAAAATTAGTATGGGAGAGTTTTCGGGGCCGCACATAACGCATCTGAAATTATTTCTAAAAAAATTCAATATGGCGTATCCAATATGGCGGATAAAAAATTAACTTTGTACGATTTTTTTCAAAATTGATCGGGGGAGTTTTTGGAATCGCACATTACGAATCCGACATTATTTTAAAAAAATAAATATGGCCGATCCAAGATGACGGTTTAAGGATTCTATATCTCTCGATCTTGTCTAAAATTAGTATTGGGGGATTTTTGTTACTGTTAATTACGAATTAAAAATATTTTTTGAAGAACTCAGTCTTACGGATTTAATATGGCGTCCTAGAAATTTCACATTTTTTGATTTTCTCCAAAACTGATATAGGGAATTTTTGAGGATATAAATTATGAATTTAACAGTATTTTTTGAAGATTCAATATGGTGAATCCAATATAGCAGAATAAAAATTTGACATTTTTTGTTTTTGTTCAATTATGGGACTGAATCGGTTTTGAGAATATAAATAGCGAATATAAAATTATTTTAAGAGAATCAAATATGTCAGATACAACGTGACGGTCTAGAAATTTTAAATTTTCGTATTTTATCCAAAATTGGTACTAGGAGGCCTTGAAGGGTTTAGATTTAGATTAGATTAAGACGTTAAAATTATTTTTTCGAAATTCAATATGGCGGATCCAATATGGTGAGTTGAAAATTTTACGTTATTCGCATTTGTTCAGATTTGGTAAGAGAGTGTTTTCGGGATCGTGTATTTCGAATATGAAGTTAATTTTTTACAATTATTAAGTTGATAAGATACAATATAAGGGACTGAAAATTTTACATTTTCCGATTTTGTCTAAAATTGATATGGCGGAATTCTTCGAGCGTATATAAGCTCAATATGCAATATAAAATATATCGGGCTAAGAAATTTTTGTCTCAAGTTCTCAAAATTGATATTTGAAGGTTTTGGGGCTTATATTACCAGTCTAAAATTAATTTGAAATTTTAGAGAGTGGATTTATTATGATAGACTAAATATTTGTTTGATATAATTTCACTGGTATTTGGAGAACTCTAAAAATCAAAGAATTTTTAGTGGTTCATTTTAGGGTGATTTGCAACTTTGGATAAAACGGGTACTTTTTTGCTACCTTGAAGTCATTGCAAGGTACACTAATCTCGATTAGTACTTAGTTCAAATAATTTATGGATATCATAATGAATTGAAAACTAAAAATCGAAAAAAAAATTTAAAAAAAAAAATTGAACCGACTTCTAAAAATACGCTAAAAAGTGAAAAATAACTATAAATTTTTATATGAATTTAAAATTTTTGAAGTCGATTTCAAAGAATTTCTCAATGAAACAACTACTAATAAATATAAATTATGGTAAGAAAACAATTACAAATAAAGTATTTTTAATCTGTTTATGCGAATCACATTCTGTCAGGTATTAGTTTGGCGCCGACTTCCAAAATTTCAATTTCATATAAAAATTTATGATTATTTTTTACATTTTAACGCACTTTTAGAAGTGGTTTTAATTTTTTTCATAAAAATTGTATTTTGTTTTCCTGTTCTTGTTACTTTCTTCACTATCTATTTTTCTTACTGTTTTATTCGCGGCACTTGCCTCACATGCCCTACGTACAAGTTTGCAAACCACTTCTTAGTGTTCGGGTGTTCGAAAGCCTATCGACAATCTTTTCCAATTCCCGAACGAGAGTTTCTGTGATTCAAAATTTATTAGTATGTACTGTTTTGCAGAAATATAGACCCATAATTAACCGTATTTTTGCCCCGGAACTACCTATATATTTAAAAACCTATATTTTTTTTATTACATACTTCATTATCAAGTGTATTCACCTTTTTCAAAACTTGTTGTAAGTGTTTCCTTTATATGGTACTAGTATCAAATCATGCAGCCATATTTAGTGATATATAGGCTCACATTTG